>LS997567.1:1762742-2166662 GCA_000469685.2 Haemonchus contortus | reverse complement strand
CCGCATGAAAATTTCCGAAAAACTTGATCTCTCAGATTTTCCCGTTAAACATGCTTACCAGATGTATTTTGGGACGCAAAATCGATTGCGACCAGTCTCAGGTCTCGTTCTTGCCTGGAAACCGAGATATGATCAATTTTATTTTTTGACATTTTGAAAACGCTCCCCCGCATGAAAATTTCCGAAAAACTTGATCTCTCAGATTTCCCGTTAAACATGCTTACCAGATGTATTTTGGGACGCAAAATCGATTGCGACCAGTCTCAGGTCTCGTTCTTGCCTGGAAACCGAGATATGATCAATTTTATTTTTTGACATTTTGAAAACGCTCCCCCGCATGAAAATTTCCGAAAAACTTGATCTCTCAGATTTCCCGTTAAACATGCTTACCAGATGTATTTTGGGACGCAAAATCGATTGCGACCAGTCTCAGGTCTCGTTCTTGCCTGGAAACCGAGATATGATCAATTTTATTTTTTGACATTTTGAAAACGCTCCCCCGCATGAAAATTTCCGAAAAACTTGATCTCTCAGATTTCCCGTTAAACATGCTTACCAGATGTATTTTGGGACGCAAAATCGATTGCGACCAGTCTCAGGTCTCGTTCTTGCCTGGAAACCGAGATATGATCAATTTTATTTTTTGACATTTTGAAAACGCTCCCCCGCATGAAAATTTCCGAAAAACTTGATCTCTCAGATTTCCCGTTAAACATGCTTACCAGATGTATTTTGGGACGCAAAATCGATTGCGACCAGTCTCAGGTCTCGTTCTTGCCTGGAAACCGAGATATGATCAATTTTATTTTTTGACATTTTGAAAACGCTCCCCCGCATGAAAATTTCCGAAAAACTTGATCTCTCAGATTTCCCGTTAAACATGCTTACCAGATGTATTTTGGGACGCAAAATCGATTGCGACCAGTCTCAGGTCTCGTTCTTGCCTGGAAACCGAGATATGATCAATTTTATTTTTTGACATTTTGAAAACGCTCCCCCGCATGAAAATTTCCGAAAAACTTGATCTCTCAGATTTCCCGTTAAACATGCTTACCAGATGTATTTTGGGACGCAAAATCGATTGCGACCAGTCTCAGGTCTCGTTCTTGCCTGGAAACCGAGATATGATCAATTTTATTTTTTGACATTTTGAAAACGCTCCCCCGCATGAAAATTTCCGAAAAACTTGATCTCTCAGATTTCCCGTTAAACATGCTTACCAGATGTATTTTGGGACGCAAAATCGATTGCGACCAGTCTCAGGTCTCGTTCTTGCCTGGAAACCGAGATATGATCAATTTTATTTTTTGACATTTTGAAAACGCTCCCCCGCATGAAAATTTCCGAAAAACTTGATCTCTCAGATTTCCCGTTAAACATGCTTACCAGATGTATTTTGGGACGCAAAATCGATTGCGACCAGTCTCAGGTCTCGTTCTTGCCTGGAAACCGAGATATGATCAATTTTATTTTTTGACATTTTGAAAACGCTCCCCCGCATGAAAATTTCCGAAAAACTTGATCTCTCAGATTTCCCGTTAAACATGCTTACCAGATGTATTTTGGGACGCAAAATCGATTGCGACCAGTCTCAGGTCTCGTTCTTGCCTGGAAACCGAGATATGATCAATTTTATTTTTTGACATTTTGAAAACGCTCCCCCGCATGAAAATTTCCGAAAAACTTGATCTCTCAGATTTCCCGTTAAACATGCTTACCAGATGTATTTTGGGACGCAAAATCGATTGCGACCAGTCTCAGGTCTCGTTCTTGCCTGGAAACCGAGATATGATCAATTTTATTTTTTGACATTTTGAAAACGCTCCCCCGCATGAAAATTTCCGAAAAACTTGATCTCTCAGATTTTCCGTTAAACATGCTTACCAGATGTATTTTGGGACGCAAAATCGATTGCGACCAGTCTCAGGTCTCGTTCTTGCCTGGAAACCGAGATATGATCAATTTTATTTTTTGACATTTTGAAAACGCTCCCCCGCATGAAAATTTCCGAAAAACTTGATCTCTCAGATTTTCCGTTAAACATGCTTACCAGATGTATTTTGGGACGCAAAATCGATTGCGACCAGTCTCAGGTCTCGTTCTTGCCTGGAAACCGAGATATGATCAATTTTATTTTTTGACATTTTGAAAACGCTCCCCCGCATGAAAATTTCCGAAAAACTTGATCTCTCAGATTTTCCCGTTAAACATGCTTACCAGATGTATTTTGGGACGCAAAATCGATTGCGACCAGTCTCAGGTCTCGTTCTTGCCTGGAAACCGAGATATGATCAATTTTATTTTTTGACATTTTGAAAACGCTCCCCCGCATGAAAATTTCCGAAAAACTTGATCTCTCAGATTTTCCCGTTAAACATGCTTACCAGATGTATTTTGGGACGCAAAATCGATTGCGACCAGTCTCAGGTCTCGTTCTTGCCTGGAAACCGAGATATGATCAATTTTATTTTTTGACATTTTGAAAACGCTCCCCCGCATGAAAATTTCCGAAAAACTTGATCTCTCAGATTTCCCGTTAAACATGCTTACCAGATGTATTTTGGGACGCAAAATCGATTGCGACCAGTCTCAGGTCTCGTTCTTGCCTGGAAACCGAGATATGATCAATTTTATTTTTTGACATTTTGAAAACGCTCCCCCGCATGAAAATTTCCGAAAAACTTGATCTCTCAGATTTTCCCGTTAAACATGCTTACCAGATGTATTTTGGGACGCAAAATCGATTGCGACCAGTCTCAGGTCTCGTTCTTGCCTGGAAACCGAGATATGATCAATTTTATTTTTTGACATTTTGAAAACGCTCCCCCGCATGAAAATTTCCGAAAAACTTGATCTCTCAGATTTCCCGTTAAACATGCTTACCAGATGTATTTTGGGACGCAAAATCGATTGCGACCAGTCTCAGGTCTCGTTCTTGCCTGGAAACCGAGATATGATCAATTTTATTTTTTGACATTTTGAAAACGCTCCCCCGCATGAAAATTTCCGAAAAACTTGATCTCTCAGATTTCCCGTTAAACATGCTTACCAGATGTATTTTGGGACGCAAAATCGATTGCGACCAGTCTCAGGTCTCGTTCTTGCCTGGAAACCGAGATATGATCAATTTTATTTTTTGACATTTTGAAAACGCTCCCCCGCATGAAAATTTCCGAAAAACTTGATCTCTCAGATTTTCCCGTTAAACATGCTTACCAGATGTATTTTGGGACGCAAAATCGATTGCGACCAGTCTCAGGTCTCGTTCTTGCCTGGAAACCGAGATATGATCAATTTTATTTTTTGACATTTTGAAAACGCTCCCCCGCATGAAAATTTCCGAAAAACTTGATCTCTCAGATTTTCCCGTTAAACATGCTTACCAGATGTATTTTGGGACGCAAAATCGATTGCGACCAGTCTCAGGTCTCGTTCTTGCCTGGAAACCGAGATATGATCCAATTTTATTTTTTGACATTTTGAAAACGCTCCCCCGCATGAAAATTTCCGAAAAACTTGATCTCTCAGATTTCCCGTTAAACATGCTTACCAGATGTATTTTGGGACGCAAAATCGATTGCGACCAGTCTCAGGTCTCGTTCTTGCCTGGAAACCGAGATATGATCAATTTTATTTTTTGACATTTTGAAAACGCTCCCCCGCATGAAAATTTCCGAAAAACTTGATCTCTCAGATTTTCCCGTTAAACATGCTTACCAGATGTATTTTGGGACGCAAAATCGATTGCGACCAGTCTCAGGTCTCGTTCTTGCCTGGAAACCGAGATATGATCAATTTTATTTTTTGACATTTTGAAAACGCTCCCCCGCATGAAAATTTCCGAAAAACTTGATCTCTCAGATTTCCGTTAAACATGCTTACCAGATGTATTTTGGGACGCAAAATCGATTGCGACCAGTCTCAGGTCTCGTTCTTGCCTGGAAACCGAGATATGATCAATTTTATTTTTTGACATTTTGAAAACGCTCCCCCGCATGAAAATTTCCGAAAAACTTGATCTCTCAGATTTCCCGTTAAACATGCTTACCAGATGTATTTTGGGACGCAAAATCGATTGCGACCAGTCTCAGGTCTCGTTCTTGCCTGGAAACCGAGATATGATCAATTTTATTTTTTGACATTTTGAAAACGCTCCCCCGCATGAAAATTTCCGAAAAACTTGATCTCTCAGATTTCCGTTAAACATGCTTACCAGATGTATTTTGGGACGCAAAATCGATTGCGACCAGTCTCAGGTCTCGTTCTTGCCTGGAAACCGAGATATGATCAATTTTATTTTTTGACATTTTGAAAACGCTCCCCCGCATGAAAATTTCCGAAAAACTTGATCTCTCAGATTTCCCGTTAAACATGCTTACCAGATGTATTTTGGGACGCAAAATCGATTGCGACCAGTCTCAGGTCTCGTTCTTGCCTGGAAACCGAGATATGATCAATTTTATTTTTTGACATTTTGAAAACGCTCCCCCGCATGAAAATTTCCGAAAAACTTGATCTCTCAGATTTTCCCGTTAAACATGCTTACCAGATGTATTTTGGGACGCAAAATCGATTGCGACCAGTCTCAGGTCTCGTTCTTGCCTGGAAACCGAGATATGATCAATTTTATTTTTTGACATTTTGAAAACGCTCCCCCGCATGAAAATTTCCGAAAAACTTGATCTCTCAGATTTCCCGTTAAACATGCTTACCAGATGTATTTTGGGACGCAAAATCGATTGCGACCAGTCTCAGGTCTCGTTCTTGCCTGGAAACCGAGATATGATCAATTTTATTTTTTGACATTTTGAAAACGCTCCCCCGCATGAAAATTTCCGAAAAACTTGATCTCTCAGATTTCCCGTTAAACATGCTTACCAGATGTATTTTGGGACGCAAAATCGATTGCGACCAGTCTCAGGTCTCGTTCTTGCCTGGAAACCGAGATATGATCAATTTTATTTTTTGACATTTTGAAAACGCTCCCCCGCATGAAAATTTCCGAAAAACTTGATCTCTCAGATTTCCCGTTAAACATGCTTACCAGATGTATTTTGGGACGCAAAATCGATTGCGACCAGTCTCAGGTCTCGTTCTTGCCTGGAAACCGAGATATGATCAATTTTATTTTTTGACATTTTGAAAACGCTCCCCCGCATGAAAATTTCCGAAAAACTTGATCTCTCAGATTTTCCCGTTAAACATGCTTACCAGATGTATTTTGGGACGCAAAATCGATTGCGACCAGTCTCAGGTCTCGTTCTTGCCTGGAAACCGAGATATGATCAATTTTATTTTTTGACATTTTGAAAACGCTCCCCCGCATGAAAATTTCCGAAAAACTTGATCTCTCAGATTTTCCCGTTAAACATGCTTACCAGATGTATTTTGGGACGCAAAATCGATTGCGACCAGTCTCAGGTCTCGTTCTTGCCTGGAAACCGAGATATGATCAATTTTATTTTTTGACATTTTGAAAACGCTCCCCCGCATGAAAATTTCCGAAAAACTTGATCTCTCAGATTTTCCCGTTAAACATGCTTACCAGATGTATTTTGGGACGCAAAATCGATTGCGACCAGTCTCAGGTCTCGTTCTTGCCTGGAAACCGAGATATGATCAATTTTATTTTTTGACATTTTGAAAACGCTCCCCCGCATGAAAATTTCCGAAAAACTTGATCTCTCAGATTTTCCGTTAAACATGCTTACCAGATGTATTTTGGGACGCAAAATCGATTGCGACCAGTCTCAGGTCTCGTTCTTGCCTGGAAACCGAGATATGATCAATTTTATTTTTTGACATTTTGAAAACGCTCCCCCGCATGAAAATTTCCGAAAAACTTGATCTCTCAGATTTTCCGTTAAACATGCTTACCAGATGTATTTTGGGACGCAAAATCGATTGCGACCAGTCTCAGGTCTCGTTCTTGCCTGGAAACCGAGATATGATCAATTTTATTTTTTGACATTTTGAAAACGCTCCCCCGCATGAAAATTTCCGAAAAACTTGATCTCTCAGATTTTCCGTTAAACATGCTTACCAGATGTATTTTGGGACGCAAAATCGATTGCGACCAGTCTCAGGTCTCGTTCTTGCCTGGAAACCGAGATATGATCAATTTTATTTTTTGACATTTTGAAAACGCTCCCCCGCATGAAAATTTCCGAAAAACTTGATCTCTCAGATTTTCCGTTAAACATGCTTACCAGATGTATTTTGGGACGCAAAATCGATTGCGACCAGTCTCAGGTCTCGTTCTTGCCTGGAAACCGAGATATGATCAATTTTATTTTTTGACATTTTGAAAACGCTCCCCCGCATGAAAATTTCCGAAAAACTTGATCTCTCAGATTTCCCGTTAAACATGCTTACTAGATGTATTTTGGGACGCAAAATCGATTGCGACCAGTCTCAGGTCTCGTTCTTGCCTGGAAACTGAGATATGATCAATTTTATTTTTTGACATTTTGAAAACGCTCCCCCGCATGAAAATTTCCGAAAAACTTGATCTCTCAGATTTCCCGTTAAACATGCTTACCAGATGTATTTTGGGACGCAAAATCGATTGCGACCAGTCTCAGGTCTCGTTCTTGCCTGGAAACCGAGATATGATCAATTTTATTTTTTGACATTTTGAAAACGCTTCCCCCGCATGAAAATTTCCGAAAAACTTGATCTCTCAGATTTCCCGTTAAACATGCTTACCAGATGTATTTTGGGACGCAAAATCGATTGCGACCAGTCTCAGGTCTCGTTCTTGCCTGGAAACCGAGATATGATCAATTTTATTTTTTGACATTTTGAAAACGCTCCCCCGCATGAAAATTTCCGAAAAACTTGATCTCTCAGATTTTCCGTTAAACATGCTTACCAGATGTATTTTGGGACGCAAAATCGATTGCGACCAGTCTCAGGTCTCGTTCTTGCCTGGAAACTGAGATATGACCAATTTTATTTTTTGATATTTTGAAAACGCTCCCCCGCATGAAAATTTCCGAAAAACTTGATCTCTCAGATTTTCCGTTAAACATGCTTACCAGATGTATTTTGGGACGCAAAATCGATTGCGACCAGTCTCAGGTCTCGTTCTTGCCTGGAAACCGAGATATGACCAATTTTATTTTTTGACATTTTGAAAACGCTCCCCCGCATGAAAATTTCCGAAAAACTTGATCTCCCAGATTTTCCGTTAAACATGCTTACCAGATGTATTTTGAGACGCAAAATCGATTGCGACCAGTCTCAGGTCTCGTTCTTGCCTGGAAACTGAGATATGACCAATTTTATTTTTTGACATTTTGAAAACGCTCCCCCGCATGAAAATTTCCGAAAAACTTGATCTCTCAGATTTCCCGTTAAACATGCTTACTAGATGTATTTTGGGACGCAAAATCGATTGCGACCAGTCTCAGGTCTCGTTCTTGCCTGGAAACTGAGATATGAACAATTTTATTTTTTGACATTTTGAAAACGCTCCCCCGCATGAAAATTTCCGAAAAACTTGATCTCTCAGATTTCCCGTTAAACATGCTTACTAGATGTATTTTGGGACGCAAAATCGATTGCGACCAGTCTCAGGTCTCGTTCTTGCCTGGAAACCGAGATATGATCAATTTTATTTTTTGACATTTTGAAAACGCTTCCCCCGCATGAAAATTTCCGAAAAACTTGATTTCTCAGATTTCCCTTTAAACATGTTTACCAGATGTATTTTGGGACGCAAAATCGATTGCGACCAGTCTCAGGTCTAGTTCTTGCCTGGAAACCGAGATATGATCAATTTTATTTTTTGACATTTTGAAAGATCTCAGCCGACGTACTCCGCGCAGGAGGCTACGAACTTCATGCGCTTCTCGCAGTACATATGACATCCTACCTGCAGAAGGAGAAGATCCCCGACCAGTGGAGGAACTCGCGGATGGTCATTCTTCACAAGAAGGGAGACCGGAATGATCTTCGCAATTACCGCCCAATAAGCTTGTTAAGTGTGCTTTACAAGCTATTCACGAAGATCATTCTGACCCGCATATCGCGAACGCTGGATGAAGCTCAACCTGTAGAGCAGGCCGGATTCCGGAAGGGATTCAGCTGCTTAGACCACATCCAAGCGGTCGCAATGGTCATCGTAGTGTGCCGAGAATTCCGAATGCCTCTTGTCCTTACCTTTGTCGACTATGAAAAAGCTTTTGACAGCGTCGAAACGAACGCGGTTCTGTCAGCGCTGGTCGGTCAAGGGGTGGACCCTCCCTACATAAGGATTCTAGCTGACTGCAGCAGTCGCTGCAGCGCGACGGTGCAGCTATTCCAACGACCTCTCCCCATTCCCATAGGGAAGGGTGTGAGACAAGGCGACACTATTTCGCCGAAGCTGTTCACAGCCGCGCTGCAGTGGGTTATAAAGTCGCTCGACTGGGACGAAAAGGGCATTCGTGTGGACGGACGGTTTCTCTCAAATCTCCGCTTTGCGGACGACATCGTTCTCTTTTCAAGCAGCATTGCGGAAGCTGAGACTATGCTTGTTGAGCTTAATAAAGCAGGAAAGAAGGTAGGGCTGCGGATGAACCAAACAAAGACACAGTTCATGAAGAATGCTTGGGTTGACGAAGGTCAAATCAAGATCGATGGTACACCCATCAAGGAGACCTCGTCATACGTTTATCTCGGGCGTTCCATGAATATGGACAACGACATGAGAGAAGAACTGGTGAGACGGCAGAAAGCAGCGTGGGCGGCCTTCGGACCTCTGAAAGAGGTCACCAATCATCTGGCTGACCCGGAACGTCGCGCTAATCTGTTCGATTCCACAGTTCTTCCTGCGCTCTGTTACGGGTCTGAGACCTGGGTGACCAGTGCATCCACGTCAAGGGCTCTGAATACAAGTCACAGAGCACCCGAGAGATGTCTTTTGAGGTTCAACCGACTCATGCAATATCGAGCCGGACTCCACAGCTCCGATATGCGCAGAATGTCTCGACTCCGCGACCCGGTGGAATACATGAAGAACGCCAAATTTCGGTGGGCCGGTCATATAATGAGAAGAGATGACGACAGATGGACAAGAAGAACAGTCGAGTGGGATCTAGGATCTTCACGACCTAGGGGCAGGCCTGCTGCGAGATGGGAGGATGTGCTTGTCGATCACGTGAGACAGCTGCGACAGCAGCTGAACGACTCCTCACATCGCCATCTTCGTCGAATCCTGAGTCTACCGTGGATGGCGATCGCGGAAGACAGAAGCGAATGGTTTGTTGCTGGTGCTCGCACATGAGTGAAGACGAGCCGTATAAGTATAAGTAAGTAATAAACAAATGTCAACTGAGACCTTGAGTAATGTACCACATAATGAACACCCTCTCAAGGACAGGAGTAAGCCAGACTGACCGGAATTCTTGAATACTGACCTTCCAATCAGTTAAATGGGCAAGGAAGTAATTCCAGTGCACGACCAACCTGGAACTGTTCGCGTGCACCCTCTCATAGAAACCGCGATATTTTGGATGGAGACGGGGAGTAGACTCACCCAACGAGAGTCTATACATCTAGCTAAAGCCAGGAATCGAGACAACTGAAAACAATTCTCCCTCCCAGACCAAGCCACCGGCGAAATCGTCCAGAGGCAAGCCATGCCCATTCTGAATGATGTGGCTGCTCTCTTTTAATATAATCAGCTCAATGATTAGAGTAGGGGGCGTGGCAGCCTCCTGGACGCTCCCATGCTAGGCCCGCCCATTTCGCTGCACCTTTACGCTCAAATGAAAGTTTCAGGTACAGAAAATTCGATATACATAGTCATGTTTTGATTGTGTACATTCAAGAAAGAAAGCAGAATACTTTATCACAAGAGAAACAAATAAATCGCGAACCAACGTTCTAAAACTGCTAATTTGGCTTGGAGTGTACAAAAATGCCTGTTGCAATACGTCATTCATCATTACCATATGCAAATGTTCACCAATAAACTTGTCATAGTGTGTATGTGCATGGTTTGTATTTGTGTATGAAATCTTTACATTGAATGGTAGATACGGTGCTTGCGCAATCAATCAATAATCAATACACATTTGATGTATACACAAATAGTATTTGTTGTAAACATTTCATGCGCACGTGCACTGTACTATCCATTCACAACAACTACAACATTGTTCATACTCATGCATTGTTATCCATCATTCAATATTATGCTTTGCACTTTCTCATACACTTTTTCTTCAAAACTAGATAGAATCACAGAAACATCACGATCGTTTGTACGCTGTACGTACTGCGAAATTCATAGAAAGCAGTTATGTGAGTCGGAGTCGTTCAGCATCGCTCACAGTAGTCGCCGTTATGGAATTGATCGAGTTTTTTTAGGAGCGAGTGAACGAATCCGATCACAAGAAATAAATCCATTAGGCGAAATTGGGAATCAATGGCTATGTCACTTGACGATTCTTTTCAAACACAGTTGACCTAATGCTGTAGCAACTTGGTGTGTCGCAAGGGGGACCGCATGGAGGCGAAATTGCGCGCGAGGGCGATAAATCGATAGTGAGATTCTGCGCACGACGGAGCGAGACAGCAACCATGGGAGAAGGCAGGAGTGCACAATCCCGCAATGGATCGATGTGGGTGGTTAACATGCTGGAACTAAACACGGAAATTACCATGTTGCCAATCCCATATCAGACGAACCAATATGACCATATAATCCACACCCACAGAAGTAACTGTGACCCAGTGAAAAACAGTCTGGCTCGGAACTCGTCCAAATTGGATGGGACAATCACTTTCAGCCTTAAATGACGTCGGTTTTTTGCGTTGCGCTGCGCTACCGTGTCGTATCGCCGATAAGCGATCCTCGCAAAGTGACATATACGATGAACCCGAATAACATAAATAGCACAATAAATAAGGGAAACGCTATAATCCTCCCGAAAAGATACGCTGTAGAACAAATAAAAATCATAATGGGTTTTAAGAGAAAAAGGCAATAGTTGGATAGAACATCACAATCTGGTAATATGTTATGATCGACCACAGAATTCTCATGTTTACAAACCCGAACACACACTTGATGGATGTGAACGAGAGAGTATACGACACGCTGCAATTGGGGATTGGATGAAGGAAAAAGAAAAGAAGGGGGAGGTGAAAGGGACATGGCGACGAGAAGTACGACGACACCACGACGGCGAGAGGATGACGTACAACAGTTGGATGTGATGGAGAAAAATAGGAAAAGAAGGAAAAGAAAGGGGATTGGGATGGAGCAACGAAGAAAACGATGAGACGAGAACAACGCGATTGACATGAACTTAGGAATGAGGACGAATACGATTAGTGGACCGTAGGAGTAGCGTAGATATAGTAACAGTGTAGTAGTACAATATAGTAGTATAGTAATACAGAAAAAGTCACTCGGTAGAAGGGAAAGGCGCGAGAGAACACTCGAGGCGATAGGCTCTACATGAAATACAATTCGAAACGCATATGTACACACAGATGACAAAAGAATGCTGGTGGGAAGGGGGACGGGAGGATGCGGAGTTCGGAGATGCTCTCCTGACAAAGAACGGCGGACACAGCAATAGCAGCAGCAGCTAACATTGTAAATATGTATAGTAATAGTAAAGTACAGCTCACCAATCAATATGTAGGATTTCAATAATAGGGGTTGAGGGCAAAGAAAATGTGAAAAAAAAAGGATAATCAATTAGTCGACTTGAAGCCGTATGATCATCGTGTAATCAAACATTCCACACACGTGGGCTCTCTTTTTTGAAGAGTACAGAAATTGGTTTCAAACTTTTTCGTAGATGTTTTTCTTCTGGAGAAAATTCAGAAAGGTCATCAACGGAATTGGTCATGATCATCGTAATGGAAATAGAATAATGGGCTAATAATAAATACATTAAAAATAACTGAAACTAGTATATGCGTATGACTTGATGTGAAAACGCCTCAGATCAGTTCGTCAGGTAAACGTCACGTGTTCACCGTTTACTTACTGCTTCATTATGTTGTACGTGGTGATTCATGTGAACCAGTACTATCTTCGCGTACACCATGAACGGTATTTGGTGGTACGTACAAATTGAACATTGAGTCGAAGAATAACGCCATTGTGAATGAGACGACAATGAAGAGCACCTAAAATCCGTTACTGTTACTGTACTACTGCAAACTCCTCTTGATTCAAGTCTGAAGTGGAAAATGAGCGATACACGGGTAATAGGTCATGATAAGTCGAAGAATAAGAAAAATCACAAAACTAGATACCGCCTGAACAACTACTTGGAATGTAAGATGCCGAAAGGGAAACTTCCCGTGTCATTCAAATAATGGTGGAGACAAAGAGGAAATCGGTAACGGTGAGTTGGCACATGTTATGAAACAAGCCACCCTCAATAGGCGGAACTTTTCTGAATGGGCGGTACTTACTACATTATTTCGCATCTGGAATCAAAAAGGGGGCAAACGCAACATATAGAACTCCTTAAGCATGCTTAAAATTGTGGAGCCCAGGAAGGACAGGTAGGCAGATCGTGCTCTCAATTGAGTGTAGCTCGAATCGGAAAGTATTAATATATTGAGGTTGCGAAGACGTCTGAGGACTAGGAAAAAGAGGAGTAGGACTAGGGAGAAAGGAGAAAAGGGAAATCGCCAAGGAACATGATGCGGCGCTCGACCAAGTGGATCACCTCGAATCTTACCGTGGTGTCGGGATTCGGATTCTATTGGACAAGTAATACATCGGAATTATCAGTTTTATGTTTTGCGCGCTACTCGAGCGTATTACTTATTTATTGGAAGAGTAGAGCAAAGAAGTAATGGGAGGGCTTCAAGTATTGACTTACCACCATGATAGTGGTCAAACTGCATTGCATTGTCCACCAGCGCACAACTGGAATTGTATCGACTTTCTTCTCTTGGATGGGCTGAAAAATTAGATTATTTCGTAGACAACGTGGTCGATCTGCCTTTGCAGAATATACGTTGTGGATGACGGACAAATTTCTTGAAAACTCACCTGAACATCATTATCCAGCGGGAGGTTCGCCATGTACACGATTGGACTGGGCGGTGAAGAGATTTCACTATCACCTTCTGGTCGTACACACATTACACGAGCCTGCACTGCTGACGGATAATCGGAAAGACGTAGGGTATGAGAAGGAAGGGTGCCTTCATAGACCTTGAAAAGTAAATAATTCAAAATACAGTAAAACGGACGCACAAAAAAAACGATGAATGAGCACTGACCGTCATCCATTTAGCATTATCGATAGAGCAATCAACGGCTTGCAGACGATAAAAGCATTTCTTCGTGTTCGGCTTTGTGATGACCGATGACCATTCAAGTTGGTAGTAGCCATCACCTTGAACAATTACCGTATTCCAGCAGAAAAGACGGCATCGAAGCGATCCACCCAAAAGCCCACTAACCGCTTGGTGTTGCTGTCGGTGGTCCCTTGACAGCCGGTGGTGGACTGAGCGCTGTTCGGAATGCATATACCGATGACCATGGGCCGGCACCAGTGTGCCTAGAACTACTGTTTATGAAGTCATAAGTAGTAAGGACAGGGACTTGAAAAAAGACATCACTCAAAAGCTGTAAATCGACTGTTTTCACCGTGGTGTATTGGACAAGTCTAGAAAAATTCCAAGCCGCACACGGTCTCCGCCCGCGGCAAGCGGAAAGTTCGCGCGAGAACTACGGCGGCAACTGTGCAGACCGACCAATCAAGTCACTCCCAAAACTCACCGATCAGTGCTTCTGATTTGGAATCGATATTCGGTGTTCTCCACGAGTCCTTTAATACGTGTACTACACAAGTCACCTTCATACACCGAGATGACCTTGTCCCCTTCACCAAGGCGAATGACTCTGAAATTACAATTTGACAGCAAGTTGGATGACAAGGTCACAAAGGAAGGTACTTGGTACATACTTGTAGGTTAGAAGGCCATGATTCGTAGATGGTTTCCAACGTAGACGGAGACTGGTTGCATCGCATTCGCACTCCATCCTATAATTTGAATCATTGGCCTTATCTAGTAAGATGCATGGCTTAAACTTTCGTGTTTTTCAGTGGCTGGAATGAACCAACACACAAAAACCGCACACCACACAGCAGTTAGAAGCCATGAACATTGCTGTGACATACTGTTACACCAATAAATTGGCTCTAGAGTTTCCCAACTCAACAGTACACCCTTCTATTTTGAATTTCTACTTCCAAAAACTCCAACGTCGACGTAATTTATCTTTCACAAGCTCACTAGGTACGACATATTGTGGGTTAAAACTTATAGATATACAGCAGACATACTTTGGCGGATCTGGAGGAGGTGGACGAGTTCGTCCAGTGATCGCGGCCGCTATACCACATCCAACAGCATTTTCAGCTGACAGTTCCACTCGGTAATCAGTATCCGCTTGCAGATCCGCTATACGGTATTCGCAAGAACCCGAACTGGCCGGTGGAGTGATGGAAATTTCACGAACCATCTAAATGTCGAAAGTATTACTTGTATGGGGTTTTTATAGCCAGGAACGATAGGTCATCTCACAACTACTAGTAGTTACTTTCTGTTCGTACAAACCTCGCTCTTAGTTTCAACTCGCAGCACATATTGTGTTATTGGCGAACCGCGACAATCAGGTACGGACCAACGAATTACCAGTGCTCTGGTTCCGTCCGATTCGATGGTGATACCTAAATTTTAGGTTATTGTTAGGAGAAGATCCCGGATTGATAAGACATCACCAACTCGGAGCAGTGGCTATTCAGTAGTGTCACTACAATACAGTGAAGAATCCAAAAAAATTTATTACTATTGTATTCCCAAAAAAGTAATCCCTCCATTCAAATTCCTGGGTCACGGACATAAATGCACATCGTGCGAGTACGCGTGCGGCCGCGTAACGGCCTGTTTACTGGTGGATGAATGAGATCGCTAGTAAACCATGACCCAGCTACAGTAACGAACTCATATGTTTACATAACAATCAATAACATTCATACCATCAGGTTGAGCTGGTGCTCCGCTACGAGTGGTGAAAACCAGCGGCTGTGACAAAGGCGATTCTCCACCGTCATGAAAAGCAGACACCTACAAAATACCAGTTTTGACAACATAAATAAGTAGGAGAAGTAATGCAGTAAGGTTTCGGTAAAGCGGAATGTTCTGAAACAAAATGGAAAAGGATCAGATTTTCAGGGCCGAGCCATCACTTGAGCTCTCTGAAATTTTGATCGGTCCAGTGCTCATTTTCAAGGTCTCAATAAAAGAACGGACTCGGTTTCCGCGCTTATGAATGCTTCAAGTAAAAAGTAGAGTAAAAGTAGAATAGATAAAGGAGGTCTTTTTAAAAACATGCTATCAATCGTATCCATTCAGATGGTCCCCTACATTCTCAATCTTATTCCGATCGGGGATAAACTCTTTTCGACTGTCACGATGAGAGTTCTCCGAATTCCTTAAAGTACATGGAAAAATGTCGAAATTCAAGGACATCGCCACCCCAAGTGAAAAGTTTTGCACTTCGCCGCAAACATACACATATCGATCAATCATAACTTGTAGAGGGGCCCATGCTACTTGATAAAATCAAAAGAATCCAAGAGTGATTTGACCCACAAAGCTTTATGAACATACCCTGCATGTGAACTGCTTAGCGTGATCGAGTAACGCTAACGAGTAATGACATTCTCCCGTCTCGCTTACGGTCTCTTCGGTCTCGTGACCAGTCATCACTTGACTGCAGTGAACGCGATAACGGATATCTGGCGATGATTCCGGAGCTTTCCACGTCAACATCGTCCTTGAAAAAAAGAAAATCAATAAAGAGAATATGATGACATTACAATGTTAGAAACGGTGCACTTTTGAACGAGAACGAAATACACCAATATCGATCGATGGCATAAGTGGGCAGCGCTTCAAAAAAAGTCTAGTATAAATTCAGCTAACAGCCAAAGTAGCTGTGAAACATCCTTGCGAATTTGCCTATGTAATTCATTTCAAGCATGATTATTTTCTGTAAATATGGAATGTATATGCACATTCATAAATACGCTACGTTATAATATCACAGATTACTTTTCCCTTGAACACGTCGAAACTATCACTCTATCACTCGCTATTATAATAAGATCCCATGGAAAAAAATTATTGGAAGCGTGGAATGGACACATCGTGTGGGCTGCGAAATTGAAGGTCTAGTTTGGGGAAATTCTGACGATCAACCGTTAACAAGCCCTCATTCGAGTTATGTACTGTAGAAAAGAGTTGCTGGTTCCTTCAATTCTCTACTGCGTTACTATAACTATTTTCATGACTCTTGAAAAAAACTCAGTCATTATAACCCTTAAGAAACCACTCGGCCACGCACGGAGCAGGAACTTTTTTGGGCAATGACTGGAACCTGTCATCAAATGTCACCAGAACCAGCTCGTACACCTACTTCAAACTTTGCATCAGTGTTACTAGTTTCCCATTTTGTTTTAGTCTTTTCGGTTTTAGCCCCTTAGAGTTCTTGGTATCGCTTATACGACTGGTACGAACAGGATATTCATACTAGTCTTTGCTTCGTTTAGGGTCAGGTATACCCCATACTAAAGTTTCTGTTGACCGAAGACTTCTGGGCATCCTTTATATGAATGATGCGAAACGGGAAAAACTTTCATTTTTGAAAGTGGTGGGAATCTCACAATAAACGATACCGAAACCGAAAAATGAATAAAAAAAAAGAACGTAGTTGCACGGTAATGCTCAGGGCCATCCAAATACTCACTGCCTAGAAATTCTTACTATTCACTGCATGTTCCTTGATGGGCGAAATTCCCTTTCCCTCTGCCCCCTTCTAAATCCTGTAGTTTGAGGTAACGAGGAGTAGTGCGGTTGTTATGTTCATGATTTGATGGTCAAACTCTGGATACAAACTAATCGTATCTGACTAGATATCACAGCATAGTTGCCTAATTAGGACAATACAGACTCAAGAGGATAAGATATGGCCTTGCACATCGGCTTGTAAATGACTGCATTGGAAACGAGCACCCTTAAAACGCCACTGGGATTGTCAGTCATGTCGGAAATACATGGCGTATCCACAGTAGAAGGGAACAATCCCACATGCCTATTTATTGTAGCGTTTGAAAACGAACCTCTCGCTGTTAATCGCCAATTCAGTGGGTGTGTTTGGCGCATCCCGGGGAGCGTTGCCACCAGTAACCGGACTCCAATCGCCTTCATGACGTGAACCATCCTGAGCGATGACGACTGCGCGAACCTTGAACAGGCTCACTTTGGAAAAGCTGTTTATCCACCGGCACTCGTTCTGCATTGCACTAAACTCCCACCTGAACCTCAACGTGTTGTCGGCTTGACAGACCTTCCAATCGACAGCTGGGCTCCGATCCAGAATAAACGATCTCGCTTTTGTCGTCAATGCGCCGGACTTCGAACATCAATGTGGCCGTTGGAGGAATCTGAAGATATCATCTGACTTCATGTCACTGGAATCAGCCCGTCAGAGATACGCCTTAAACTAAGCTCTGCAGAAAAAAAAAGCGCAATGGCTTGTACGACGTTGCCAATGACCGTATGCTGAAGACAGATACGTACAGTTTGCATGTAGTAAGAATCAGTGGTAGTTGAGTTCTAACATCAGAGCAATAAGATGTTCACAACGACAGCCGACTGGCGTTTTGGATGCTGCTTTGACTTTGAGTAAAAAAATGGGGGCTCACCACAGTTTTAGGCACAGTCCAGGACACGCGAACGGCTCCTTTCCCAAAACCTTCAATAGCCGGAGAGGATAGCTGAGATGGCTTTGTGATTATCAGCTCAGGCTCACGCACCAGCGTGATTACTTCGGAGAAATCACTCTGAAACAAAATAAAAATTATCAAACTGAATAATAAATAATATAATGAAGTGCAAGACCAGGACACAGAGATAGGGAGGGTGGGGGGGGGGGGGGGGGGCACTATTAGTATATCTAAGTTGAAATGGAAGTAACCATAGGCCCAGCAACAGAAGATTCAAGACTGCTGCTAATGCTAATCTGTTATAGTTCAGGTTTATACTTCCATTTACAATCACGAGGTTTGGAAGGAGCGCACCAATGGGCAGTGTGGGCGGTGCCATCCTGTGACCACCTGCATGCTGGAGCTTTTAACATAGCAAAAGCTACTGAGTTCAGACTGAGTACACATAACTCATTTTGAACAGATAGCATGTTACTGTAACCAGAGTTCTACTGGTATCACCCGAAAGACAATGGAACTTGAAAATAGGTCCATTTATACTAAAAGCTGCGTGAGTCGCGGAAACGCGGAAAACTGAAACGAGGAAGCTGAAAAGGATTCCTCACCGCAACATTCTTCCTGTTTATACTCTGGACACGTAGATGAACAATATCCTCATCGGTTACTGTATGAGTACTAAGCGGTCCACGATACAGAACACGAAAACGATTGGGTTGGTTTGCTGTAGAGCCCTCCAGCACATATGTGAATTCGCGGTCCCTTGAAAGTAACTAATTCATTTGGAGAACAGCTGTGATAACAAGTTTCGAATTCGATTTTTTTCGATTTCACTCACTTTGCTCCAGGGCACTTCCACGATACATCAAACTTGTTACGGCCTCGAGCTACAGCCACTGGCTTCGTGGGTTCCAGAACCCGATCAGGAGTGCCACGACCTGTCATGCGTACGTACGTCCATTCGGAACGTGGTGACTCGCCTTCAGCATTGTGTGCGATTACTCGGAAGCGGTATTCGCAACCACTGGAAATCGTACAGCTTAAAATTTGTTGGCTAACAAAAATAAGGAGATATTCAGCTTTGAACCCGCTTCGCGGTGCATTTTGCGCGCTCACGAACGGGGGATGGGGGCGCGATTGGTGGGTTGTCGGTTCCGCCAATGGCTGCACCCCCAGAATCAATCTTGGAACTTCATAGCAAGATCTGGCACTTGAACAACACATAAACAAAAACTAACGCTTTCAGGTCCATAATTTGTGCACTAGCGCCACCTACACGATCCTTAACGACACTTATAGCGTTTGGTCCAGCGGCAACATCATGCATCTCAACCTAAAATGGGGAGATAACAACAAAGTTTGCAACTTACACTACTAAATTCATAAGTAGAACTGCTAGCAAGTCTCTTACCGTATAAGTACATTCAGGATTATTACTCCAAGCCAGTTTCACGCAACGAGCATTCACAGAAACCACATTTGGTGGAGGAGGAGCAGGTGGAGGACAATCACTTCGTGTCGTGACAACAATCGGAGGCGCTTCAGAACTTTCACCAATACGGTTGGCTGCCGTCACTCGAAGCCTTCAACATTATCCGTTACTACCAGTGAATTTCAAAAAGTAGCATATGTAGCTGTAGGAAAGGAAGAACAGGGTCCAATTAGTAATACTAGAAAAAGTTAGAAATCTGGAGTCTGCTAGTTCCCGATGAACATTATTGGGTAAGAGATCTCATTTGGTCGATTACATAAAGTTCACTTGTAACTACCAAATTGGAGGATCATATCAAGAAAAGAAGCAGCAGGGAAAAAAGCTTGTACCTGTACGAGGTGGCAGGTCGTAGGTTGGTGATACGTGCCTCACATAGCCTACCCTCCCATACTTTTTCACCAACATCATCCGATGGCTGAAATTTATATTTACAATGGTTAAGGATCCAGCAACTTCAACTAAAAGAAAAAAAGACGTTCAGTGGATGTGCAAATTATTAACGCTGGATTGGGTACGCCTGCTTTGCGCGGAAAGTGCTTGCAATTGGTGGATTACTCATGATGACCAACCATAGGCAAGCTCCGCACATGTGCACGTCTCTGAGCCTACTTACAAAAACTCACCTTACTAATGTACACAGTATAGTTAGATATGCTTGCGCCATTATCGTTGGGCGGTCGCCAAGCAACAACAAGATGATCGATTCCGCGCGAAACACACCTAAACACCATAAAATTGGATATTGATTAGTTGCCTCTAACACATACACTTTTTTAATGTACCCTTAGTAAAACCGGACAAAACAATCTAACTTGATGCTCCTTTCTTGAAGACAATACTAGTAATTAAATAAAGAACAGAAACAAGAAGAACCCGTCAGGTTTGTGTTCCAGTTCAAAACTTTGAAGTCAAACTACTTGTGGTCAAGTTTTTCAGTAAAAAATGATGCCACATCCGATCCCTGACCTGCTATCAAAGGCTCTAAGTCCGCCGCTCAACATTTGCTTGCGGACCATGCAAGTAAACAAACTATGGGGTCAAGCCGGCAAGTAAACAAACTTCGAGGTCAATCCGCCAACTCGTCTCGGTTTACACACCTCGTCCAAAGGTTAGTACAGTCATTCTTCATCCTAGTCAGTGAGACCGGGAAAGCGTTTAGAGTTTTTGAGGTGAACTTACCGGAACATTAGAGGTGCTTCAGGTCGACCTGGTGCTGTCTTGAAGCATACTGGCTGACTCGGTTCACCGACCAAACCACGTTCTTCAAGACAAGCCTTCAACTGCACGTAATAGTCGGTATTCGGACGAAGCTGACAAAGACGCAGTTTGTTGCCGGTCTCCGTCTCGCATCTGAACTGATCGATCGATAGTTATTGATCGGCTACTGATTGGAAAACGAAAAAGTAGGGAATTAATTGAGAAGACAAGAGGAAAAAGTGACTATCAAAATCTCAGTATACTGCTAATAGCCACCTCTTATCGGTCTTTAGAATATCAAAAAGAAAAAACGAATGCTTTCTTCCAAAGTAGCCCCAAAACCGCCTTTGAGTTCTAGCGATCGATTTATGTTGAACTTTTGAAAACTTTGCAAATCCAAGAAATAAAGAACAGCTTACCTGTACGTACTAACGAATCTACCATGATTCTCAAATAGCACGATTTGATAGGTGAATTCAGAGGCATCGATCTGAGGGAACGGACCTCCGGGAGCGGCAGCCTGCATAACGAGCATCATTTATGCAGAGCATCATAAATAATATTCAGATATCAGTCTCCAGCCTCATGTAAGTAATCCATGAACTCCGAGGTTTGAGTTCCATTCGTGCACCATTCGTTCGTGGTGCATGGTAGGGTTGTGATTGGTGCTGGGGGCAACCAATCACAGACTCTTGCCGCGTATAGGGGGATTTCATCAGAAATTTGGTAACCAAACTACACAGAATCACTTAACATACCTCCGAAGTATCCAGTTGTTGCCAGGCAATGTCAGCTTCGGTTGGACCGACACGAACTACTTGTGGCGCAAGAATACGTCCCAACATTTCACGTACTTTATCCCATTCTTCACCGTCAATATCGGTTTCCTGAAAATGGTACATAATAGTAATTCTAACAATTCCATTCCCAGTTTCTGCTCAATGTAGATCTCCAGACGGACCTGTTCGTCGTTGCGAGATGCTGCTGACGGTACAAGATCTGGAATTGTCAGTTTGCCATTGTGGGACCATTTACGATTCACTGTGTAGAGAGCCGGATGAAATGGTGGCACGGCCAACGGGGGCGATGAGGCGATACGTGATGACATGAATCCCTGAAAAATAGCTATGATAATGATAGTCATAATTTTTGTTGTGTTTTTTGTAAATGTCCAGACATTTCCGTCAGTGTACAAACACATGTCATCGCGAGCATGGTTTTTAGCTATTATCGTCATCGTTCTATTTTCTGCTCATGAAATGGCAGCCTAAGACGGGATGGTATTTATCGCTTCAAGATTATGGGCTGTCATCGCAGAAGAAAAAAACTAAGGCTATCACGCACCGTACGCTGAGCAAATGAAGCCGCTTTCTCACCGTACAAAAAACACTAATCAGAGATATTGCCGATTTCAGGATCTCCAACGACCCAACCATATTCCCAGAACACTCTGGACTTGCAGCTTGCAAAACTTTTTATGGATAATATTCTGTGAACGCGAAATAGATCGCTCAGAGCAAGGCACTTTAGAAAATCCCAAAAATCCCAGCAATATCAGCAATGAGAGGAAGAAAATTGTAAAAAGCTGATCGGAGAAGAAGGGGAGCTCTCCTCGGGAAGAGAGGATGATCCGAACGGTTCTACTGAAACGATAAACTTTACAGGGTAGGCGGAGGTGTAGTGACGCCAGAATTAGTCTGAAATAAGCACCCACATCTGAATGATCAAACTCCCAACCGACTGACGGCAGCAATTTCTTTGATCCTTCAAAGTTGATTGGTTAAAATTAGATTTGCTCATGGAGAGACACCCTGACTAATCTCAGAACATGTGAACCCTTATGTGGAGCAAACAGACACATAAATGGCACTAGAATAAGGAGAGGTTGAAGGCTTAGCGCATTCCAAGTAAGTTCAGGGAAGACAGGACGCTCGGTTTGTTAATCCCTCCTCAACTCCTCAAAATATTTTTCTTTCACGACGATGAAAGGATAAGAAAGTCTTACCGAATTCGCAGCGCTCGGTGGAGGGAACCGAGGCGGTGATGGCGTTTCGGGAGAGAGGATCAAGTGCCGCAAGATACCCTGAAAAGAAGATTTCAAATACTTAACTACTAGTACACTTACTGTTCACTTGAGGAAAACTTCCTAACTTTCTTCGATATTTCAACAAAGCGATTGTGCTACCGTGAATAAAAATTAAATATTCTATACAGGCAACAATAGAGATTACTGACTCATAATTTTCAGGGAAGATTTCGATCTATGCAAATGTTTTATACGAATTCCGATTTCCGAGTCCGTGGAGCTTGTTGCAGCTCGACATAACACTTCCAGGGTGCTCCGAAAACGTGTTTCGATATCAGAAACATTTGAAACTCCAACCCGATTGATGTCCGCTTTCATTCGATCCTTGATAACTTAAAATGTTTTCAGATCACCAAATACTAGTAACTACTCAATCTGAATAGGACTTGCTTCCCCCTTTAGCAAAAATACTGTATTTATATTCTACTGAAGGAAGAGAGAGATGACAAAAGAACCTGTTCTTAAATTTTCAAACTTTTTATTCATGAATAACAAATTCATAACTTCGTCTCCAGGACGACGAAAGCACACCCGTGCTCCCATACATTTTCTTCCGACATCATCAATAAACTCGCACTTTATTCAAGTTATGACGGAACCAATACATCCCTACATTGTAAGTATATGCTTCCAGTAATATCACATGAACATGTTTCAGTATAGTATGAACACATCATTTCCCTACTGTTCAGTGACGTCAATCCCGATTTCGGACCACCTCCGAGAAAACACCGGCACCGGGTGCCCTTATCTCTACGTCCATCGGGAATTATCAACTGAACTGTCACAAACGGACTTTATGGTGACTGTTCCCAGAACTACTGAAGTAATGAAAAGTCAGTCGCATCAAAGTTACAAGCTTTTGAGCTCACCACACCCACCAAATCCGAGCCTATATTCAACGCAAAGATCCTTAGGCTAAAAAGTATGGATGATAAACTACAATGTAAAGAAATGCAAATTTTTCGAGTCAAGGACAAACGAAACACGAAAATTTAAAATACCGTATGAACGGAAAGATTGTCTTCCGCCATGGTTGATGAATCTTGGTCTATAAACCAGAGAAGAATTCCTCTTTTAATAATGATACTTAGAATTATGCGCAAAATATAGAAGGAAACGACTCCAGCAATTAATGGGCACTCCTTGGCTTATTATGTTGAGTTTTGAAGTGGAATATAGAAGAGTATTGAGAAACCTCTGGATGGTAGACCATAACCGTTTGCTAAAGGGAGTGAAGTGCGCGGTGCACTCAAGAAAATCAATTAAGCAGTAGGGAGAACCCAAAAACCAATCAGCCTTTGATGCTCGATTACTGCCCAATTCGAACTCATAAAATTGAAAAAGAAAACTTAAAATCAGCCAATAAATTACTAGGGTTGCGCCACGAACTTGGACTGCTCCCAGCCAATAAATTACTCAGGACGCGCCACGAACTTGGACTGCTCCCGCAACTGTTTTGCGAACTGAATGGTCATTTAGTCTATGCAATAACGAGGCCCAAAAGCCTGTTGGGAAACCAGTTGGAACTTTGATACCCCTATAAAATCTTTCACTAACTATCGATCGCAACCAGATGGTACCTGTCTCCGTTGAAAGATCAGAATCAAATCGGGATAGTGATTCTACCCGTATCCTGCATGGGGTATAAGTATATTGTTAGTTGTCTACAACTTCCAGGAAGCGATGACGTCAACTTTATTCAACAATTTGATTTTCGTTTTTCAAGTATTTAATTGGCATAAAATAAAAGAAGTATTATCATCAGTTCACTGCGATATAAGTTTTCAATTTGCCATTACTACGCATGCTACCCATTTAGGGATAACAGGCCTGATTAGCAAGAGCAGTTCCTAATCTGTAACTGAATGGCAGATCCGCTGACAATCCCCACAAAGGTGGGCACGATTACTTATTTGAGCAAGTTTTCCGAACATTCCCACACAAATGAAAGTCATGGCTAATTACAGTAGACTTCAAAGTTAGTAACCCTACTCATAGTTATTCGAGTAACTTCAAATTAACTTGCGCCTTACTGACTGCTCGATATCTTCGAACCAGGTTATGGCGCGTGCGAGATACATCTGTTATAGGTGGGCCAAGTAATTACACAAATAGTCCACTTCCGTTACCAATCGTGCTCCACATGGTCGGTGGTGGTGTAGTGGCAAGTGGCGCAAACCAGACATCCGCAGTCTGGGGATCGATATCGACTCAGGCCAACGAGGCCTACTATTCCTCGGAGATCGGCTGATTGGTACGGACTCGTGTGGGAGGATAAAAGCACCAATTTCCACATCTGCTGATCAACATAGCTAATTGTTTAGGCCATATACGCACTCAAAACAACACTACGATTTTGAATGGAAGTCGATTGCGGGACGGAAGCCAGAACAGGTTCCATGAGCGCCAATCCCTTTATCGCGCTCCCTGTTTCCCTGACTGAGAGCCACCTTGAAGCTCCGCGACTAAATATTACCACGAATGCTCTATGATTTTACTGGAAACCTCGTTCAAAAATAAATTACAATTTCTCATGAAAGGGTCCTCATTTCGAGACAAATGGCAGTCCCTTTTTCGTTGAACTTCTTCACTTGACAAGTTATAAATAACAATGTTCTATCATTGACGTGCCGTTTCGATTCAATGAACGACAACAAGCACATCAACATTGAAATGTAATTCGAAACCAGTATAAGGTTTTACAAAAGCCGAATACTAGTTTCAGAACAGCAAAAGAACGATTGGTGTTGTCTGAAAATCGTTTTGACTGCCAATTGCTAAGTTATGAAGTCGTGGCTGACTTTGACTACAACGTGGAACCACGGCAAGAAGACTATTCACCTCTGTGGATCGGGTACAATGCTTCGGTGTGTCGTGCTTGTCTTCGTCCTGTCCCCACATCCCCCCACAGGGATCTGGCCAGGCAGAAGGCACAAGTACGACAAATTGAAGCATTTCAATCACTTCAAAGAAACGTTCTATTTTGGTGGCGAATAACTGTTTTTATGTAACCTCTAATGAGACAAAATTAACAAGTTATTTGAAATAATGCCGTCATTTTCCGCAGAAGCAGCCTTTTCTGCCTTTTACAGCTTGCCAACATTTATCGGCTTTTTTACCGAAATAAACTGACTCGTCCTCATCATTCATGAAGAGGTCATGGCATAAGCCGTGTGCAGTTATAGATGCAAGGGCCGCTAACGAGCCAAATGGCTAATCACTTGCGATTGTAAATTCAAAAAGAATTCCAATCGGGTTGTTTTGAAGGAGGATGTTGGTCAACATCAACAATTTGGTCCAATGACTTATTCTGCATTTGGATTATGCAGAAGTCGAGCTCACTACACCTGATTATAACCAGATTGATCGGCACTTGACTCATCCGACTTCTTTCGGATAACTTGCACTTTGTCTGCGATGGGAAGGATCCCATATTTCTCAGACATGGTCAGAATCCCCACAGAAACGGGAAGTTCTAGAGGGTGACGAAGCGAAAGCTTACCGTCCACGTTGGGCTACTCAACTCTCATTCTCATGAGAAATTCCCTGCTTCCAATGCTCGATGTGTCCGCTTGAAAAATATTTTTTGCAGCTTCAGTGAGGAAGTCTGGCCTGCAAACTCCATTTACATAAACCCTCCTGCTCAGCAAAGTAGATCCGGACGTTGAAGTGTTGAATGTCGAAGATGAGCTATTAAGAAGACATAATCACAGATTCTTTGTGTTTGAAAAGGATAAGCTTTATCCGGACCAAATGACACCCTAAGCATGCTGGTCTTTACAAATGCCATGTGTCCATTGCAATTGGCTTGATGTGCTGGGTTGTGCCCCAATTCATCGCAACAGCCAACGGGGCTCTGACAATCTCTATTTGCTATGTCTATTAGGATACTGACAGCGAATGGAAAGTGACGTGTTGAGGGCTCTCCGAGCGCATTCGAGGTTTTTTCCCCCTTCAAATATTCCACATGTGGTGACGTGAGGTTACATTTACGGATGATGTCATTACTGTTACTCTGTTACTTCATCAACAAATTAATGTTAACGACAACAACAGTACATGAACATTCAGAGATATCCGTCACCCGAATATCTATTTCGAGTCGTCTCCGGGGTTTTTTACGGCTCGCTAATGAGCAATGACGAGGAAAATCGCTAACAAACTCGGCGCTCTCGTCGACGTCATTATTCAATCAGCAAGTAATGAATATTGAGACAGTACTGCATGGTAAATATCCCTAGAATTCGCCATCATTTCCAGATACCACATGGAGAAATTTGTTTACTGGATACCACTTATTGCTTATTAGTCGGCTATTTAAACTCCACAGCTGTATCCAGATTTGGAAAGCAGAAGTTCGAGCTCTGATTATTTTGGGTAGCTCTGAACCACAATATGGGACAGAAGCAAAGTGAAGCTAGTCTTGACCGTAACGAAAGGCTTCTGTGGTAACAAAAAAGAAGGGGAAGGAAGAACAGAAGAAGGCCCTTCATCCGGTACATCCTACTACCTTGAAGTATCTACTGCGATATTTTCTGACCTCACCCGAAGGGAATTTCGTGAGAACGTGCGCTTTCAGAGGTAGTTCTCAGAGGAGGTGACATTAAAGTTGGCAAAACTTCCTGCTCCCTCCCGAACGTCACTTTCAAGACTCCCTGAAGGGCTGCGAGTGCTATTTCCGTCCTTTCCTTATTTGACAGCTTTTTTTAAACATAGGCTGACGTGTGAACTTATTCCCATGGAAGGCCTAAGAATAGCAGCTCATTTGGTTGAATTCAATAAGTATCTCGTCCAGGACATATTCTGGACGTTATTGGAAGGGAATCTGCCGTACAGTAATGCAGGAACCTGTTCAGGGTTACGGTGATGCTCAGTAGGGCTGCGATGTGACCAGTCATTCTATCCCATCTCATAAAAACCATTCGAGGTGACAATGGTTCCGTATGCTTTTATGCTTTGTTTAGCTAACAGCCAGCTCACACTCCTCTTCCTTCTCGCCATCAGATGCATCTGCTTCTAGTTGGCTCTTTCTATGCATCACTTCTCACATTTCACATCCATCCACCACCAAGTTCTTTCTTCGTTTGGTTCAGTTTCGTCACATAAACGACGGGGCCTGGTGAAATAGTGTGGGCATTACTGCGAAATATATAAAGAGTATCGGCTAACTCTGAACCGAGAGGGATTTCTATCGATGCAACACAACCCAGTAATTACTTGTAAAGCATTTCGTTGTTAGCATGGGCTCACAAAACAGTCAGCCGCTGTACGGTAGATAACTTACCAATCTATTCATATGTATATTCCCGTCAAAAACAAAATGAAAAGTCTCTAGTCCAATTAAATTCACTTTCTCAAGGGACATCAGGGACACAAAGAAGCATCAAATTCACGGCTGAAATTGTCGTTTCCTCCGTCATTCTCCGTTTCTCTCTCTCACTCTCTCTCTTCCTCTTTCTGTCTCGACTCCTCTTAAAAACCATCCCTATTAATTAAATCGATTCATTTCTTAGAAATAAAATGTGCACGCGAATGCGCGTTTCGAGAATCTTTCACATAAAAGCACAAAATTAACTATGATTGATGAAAAGTGACGCCATACTGAGTCACTAAACTGAGCCGCTGAATAGAGGGGGGTCCCGTGCATTGCACGTGGCACATATGTGGGCATCTGCGTCGCGTAATCGCGTCCCGTTTTAATCCGTGAAGCCAATTAGTCGGTCTGCAACTACACAAATAGCTAATACTACCAAGTTTGCAAATGATTCACTGCATACAGACTCCCTTATGGCATATTTTTCCAGTCAAATAAGCATAGGATCCTATTGAAGGCCAAGAAATGGGGCGGAAACACAAGTAGGAGGGGGAAAGGGATTAACCGGACATATGAAGGAGAACAAAGCAGCTGTATGAGGCAGGTAAACAGGCGAAAGAGTCAATAAGGAAAATGGTAGGAGACTAAACTTCCTAAAAGAAAAACAATCAAACTTCAATGAACAAAATTCAGGAATTACGTCATTTTTGGAACTCTCATTTCATGTTAATCCAAGAAACATGAAAATTTAAATGAAGGGGACCCAGAAGCCCCTGAAACAAGCTAGTCCTACCCGAAACCACCTGGAATTCCCCTAAAAAACCCTACAGGAATGGAAAAATTCTCGAGAAAAAGAGGAACACTGTAACCGGAAATCGGAATGCGGAACTCACTTTGTTCCGACTAAAACTCTTCGTCACGATAGCTCGTGAGCATTACTTTACAACGAAACCATTTCATATGAAACACAAATTACAACTGATCATTTTCTATTCATTAGAGAGTCTATTTGTCAGGATGTACTCAGATACGCTCACGCATTTATCGATTTTTCTTCCATAATAAATGAATAAATGATTAAAACGAGTGGGCCGGATTGTCAGGAGCTATAAAAACACCCACCATGGCTATAATTACGTCACGGAAGCCCTATTGTGTGGGACAAGACAAACGTCATTGGCAAACGTCATTGACAATATTTTCAGCTACTACAAAGTTGAACTTACTTGTTCGTCGACAATTTGATGAATAACATGCCCAGGAGGTACATGAATGGGCAGAGCAGATGGAGACATTCCACATTCACCAACCATGCGAACAGTTGCTGGTCCTTCAAAGAGAAAAAGAAGTTCATCGGTCACTTTGAACACCTAAATTACTAGTAAACTCCACTTACCAGTGATATTTTGCACATCATTACCGACGAGAATGTTCAAGGTCTCTCCCATTTGGATATGCACAAACAGATCATTCGGGGCCCCGGGTGGTGTGGGATGTACCCACGTCGGCATGGTCATCCCGGTTACCGCATTTAATGGCGGACCACATGGCAGTACGCTTGGACGAGGGAAAAAACCTGGCTGTTCGGATGACGAACTGCCACCCTCATCCGACACTAATTCCTGCGTCTTCATCCCTCCAAGGCCGGAGCTGAAATCATTCAAACATTACTGCATAGCTGGAATTGTACTTTTCGAACTTGTACTAAAAATATCTCATTGCATTACTGTTGCAAAAAAAGCGGTTCTCTAAAGGATTCTAGTGATTTCTGCTGAACATTTGCGCTTATAAAACATTACTTAGGAGGGAGTACTATCTCTTAACTCATTTTATCGATAAATTCAAGTTTGAAAACAAAAAAATCCAACAGAGTTCGATCCATGGGGTTCTAGATGTATCTGACAATGAACACCACTTGAACCTATCGCATTCGATTGAATAAAAATTAAATTTCTCCACCCAACACACCCCCATTCGATCATGAATTATTGTAACTTCTTAAAAATTATTTCGGATTGTGAAATGTGTGGATAGGCCTTACTAGGTAACAGTAAAAGTAGTAAAACTAAGATCTTGTACATGTGGCTGTTCTCTCAATAACTCTAACTATAACAGTAGATTAGAAAGGGAAATAGTCCTCTACACTGTAAAACTTTCTTACTTACAAGTATATTTTAGAAGACCGGATGGTAAGATGGTGATGAGAATACAACGACGACGCCGGACGAGGAGAGACTAATGTACGGTGGTGTTCTTCGGCACTTACTTAGGCTTATACAACTAAAAAGAACTTGCAAATCCTCTCAGAGATTTGCAGAACAAAACGTTTTCCCCGATTTCTGTAGCACAGAGTTGTGCAAAGGCTCAGTCTGGCTCTGATGAGTCAATAGATTCGGTTTTTGACTTTCGCTTTTTTAATCAGTTGCCATGAAAAACTGTATGACAAGAAAGTGCTTGACAACTTTGCCTCATCGATTTCAAATGGATTGTGGTTGCATTTTCTTCTAATTTTGAATGTTTATCAACGATGGGATTGTGTTATGGACACCCCAGAGTCCTTGCAAAAATCTTTGCAATTTTACTTGCAAAAAAGCAAAGGTGCCAGAGGAGGAATCGAGCAATTGATCTCGAGCCCGCAATCCTGTCATGATACCACTGCGCCATATCTTCTTTGAAAAATAATTCGTCAAACAAGCTTTGGGGTTCTAATAATAAGGGCCCCACTACAAAGTATAATTCGATTTTGATAATCTTTCAATTTACCTAATTGAGCTTTCCCTTTTCTAATTGAACAATCCCGTGGCAGTTACACAAAACCCATATTGGTAGGGAAAATCGCAAGGTAAGCAGTAATTGTAATTGATAATGAGCTACTGGTAATTAGTTACATCACTCGCAAAGAAAGAGATAGCGATTGATAAACAGTACAGACTTTTTCACTTAAGAATGTGCCGAAAAATACTTACAAAACATCAGTAAAGCGAAGGTGCAGGAAAGTAGGCGCCTTCATGGATTGCCCGGCTTATTTTCCAGTTAACTATTACTGTTCAACTTATGCTAGTTTACTTATAACAGCGACAAGTGATACTAGGTAATAGATTGTTTCAGATGACTCAACAGGAACACAATTATTTGATTTGAGAAGCTTGGAAAACGACGGGAAAACGTACGAGCTTTCTAGACTCGAACTCATCAGCTTTTCTCCCAAACAACTTACTTTTCAGCTTTTTTTCAAGCAGAGTAAAAAACGATTGACCATTGAAGAACAAGTGGACTAACCTGCTACCACAGTCACTATCCTGCATACAGCTGGTAGACGGGAACGAAGGAGGAGGTCCAAGACGGGCCGCACAATAAGACGCCATCACGTCATTCGCCTTAACAATGGAAATTCGTTGAAAATGATACATATGATTTAAATACATGATAAGAGACCCTCCATAAGCGCCTATACTTGTTGAAATATCACATGGAAAGTTATCAAACAAAGAAATCGCCAAGAGAGTTTGCTGGGTACATACAGGGTACAATATTCAGAATCAAAAGAGTAGAAATTTCTTTTGCGACCGATTCGATCTGATTTTTAAGTAACAAATCATTTGAAGTAAACTGGTTAAGAGCATTTTAAGTGACCAATGTCGATGGAAACAAGAACAACAGCCGTTGGTTAGCTGGCCGGCCAGCAGAAGGCGGAAGCCGTTCGTGATGTATCGCGGACGGCAATGGGGAATGCGTAACGCGAGCGGGAATGATTCCGAATCCTATCAGAGTCTCTGCTGTGCGAGAAAAATGTAAACATATATAGAGCGAGGAAAATGTGTTGCACGAAGGCATGACAAACGACCAAGCGAACGGACGGACGGACGGACACACATACCCCCGAAGAGAGGCGCTTGAAGAACACCTTTGATAAATTCTTTGCCATCGTCGTCTCGGCGACGACCGAAGATGGCAAGAAAACCACAAAGGGTACGCACTTAGCACGTCATATCGTTACTTTGAAAAGCGTTCTATATATACTACACATTCATGCTCAAAGTACGACCACACAGGTAGCAACGGCAGTGACTGTAGCTATTTTAAAGCTTTCCATACTATTGTCAACTAGTAATCAAGCCACAACAAGTTAAATGTGCCATAGATATCGCGGTAGCCATGACACGCACACACGACGTCACTGCTCATTGTTCAGCTGGCTACACCCGCCCACGTGACGTTGAAAGATCGAGAAGGCAACGGGGACGAGAGCCCGAGAGCCGCCGGAAAGAGCAGTGTGTGCGAGTGTGCGTGAGAGCCGAACGCGGACGGACGGAACGAGCCGCCGAGTCGCCCGAGTCGCCCCCCCCCCCCACCAGGAGCTCGTGCCGCCGCAAACCGCCATCATCGTGTGGTGCACCCAATTTAGACATGAAGCCTCGCGTGTGAGTTTCCTCCCGCCCCTCTTGTACTATCACGTCATCGTCATCAACGTAGTTCGCAGCATCCGCCCACCCACATCATCTTCCGCCTCCGCTTCATTCATTGCCTGGTGGTAGTTAGTAGGTTACACATTGTTAGGTGACTCTGACTACTTTTATTTCAGCCAACAAACGACCACTGCATGCCACACTGCACACACGCTCACATACCCATGCCCGCTCAGTATCGGAGCAGATGCCGGAATCAAATTCTTGAATGATAGTAACGATCACGGAATAGCGTTCCTCATACTTGTAACCGAGTAGCGATGCGACCACAAAGGTTGCAATCTCAAATAATTGTAAACCGAAGAAGAAGTGGGAACTTTTCTACCCATACTCGGTCATACTAAATACTCTCCTGTGCTACCGCCTCCGACGTAGGGTACGTTCTGGCAAAGGCCAGTAGGGGGAAGACAAGCGAGGACAAGAAAAGCTGAATCATGAGCAGCACCACCCAAACAGAAAAAGGAAGAGAAAAAAGAGCTGCCCATGGCTACACGACTTCACAAAGGAGGTCTTCAAGTAGGTTCGATAGTGGTCATGAAATTTCATGAGTACTTCAAAAAAAAAGATACGAAATTCCAGGTTTGAACGACTCTTACTCCGAAAACGACGCTTTATTGGGACTGTTACAGCATGACGGTCGTTTCTGGAAGTTTCTGGGGTAAAGCTTTTGGAAGTCGGTCCAACAAAAAATAATTCTGAGCAGCTCTGAAGTCGGATGAGAGCTACCCTGACAGCCTTACCGTGTATGACTGTAGGGACTTTTCTATTGGCTTTATAACCAGTTATGATTGCTATCTGATGAGCTATCGTAGTGTATGAATTACAGATGGGAAATATGTCTGATGAGAAACATACACAAACGGTTTGTTTAAATTACGACGACGATATGGAACGATGATGACGATATGAGAATACACACCCACACATCCCCACAGATGCATTCCGTAAAGTGCTATTGGTGGGATATGTTAGAATAGATGTAGGGGATGGTGGGACGTTCTTAGAAATGCATTGGGAGGTGGGGAGACCGGCTACTGCGATCAGCCAGCAACTAGTCAGCGTCTACGAAAGAATGCGCCCGTTTTCCCCCCTTGATATACCAATAGCAACACCTGCACACGCTGACACACTGCAGCCAAAACACGAAACAAACCCACAGCTGCGTTTCAAAACATCCCAAATTTCTTATCGACACGTAAAGAAGCACATACATATGTCAGGCATGTCCCCATGGCGCTACACTATAGGGGCAACTAGGCGCTCACACAATCGAAAGCAGGTTTTCACCGAAAAACCGTCTCGAAAGTGAAGAATATGCTTGGGAAGGTTCTGGGCGGATTGCGATGAATAGCCAATAGTCGATATTCGTATAGAGGATTCCGTGAGGGAATTGGATCAGGCTAGCCGTCAACTAAGGAACACAAGAAACGAGGCCGACCGCATAAGGAGGATAAGAGGCTTGGCGTCGACATTAGCAAAAAGGAAATGAAGGAAATACGAGAGCAATGGATATGGGATCTATCGGGGAAATCTATTTCACGTCCAATGCTTAATGACATCTGGGTTTTGTGAGATGAACACATGATACGAATCCCAATGGTGTGATATGTTGAAGTGTCAGGTTGACGCAAAATCTTTTAGCCCCTCGATTAGCCCACAACAATTCACTCCCTGCCACTTACCTTTTTGCTTTCCAGCAGGCAATCATTTTCCCCTTGAAAACCAGCTTTATCCTCGTCAAGTTCGCTTCCCTGAGTGATTTTCTCCCCCTACGTTCCTCATGGTAACAGTTCCTCCAGTCCCGCTCCTTCACCCCTAAAACCATCGCATCGCCTGCGTGCGCGTCCGATCCCCTTTTTTGGTTACTTTACTACTTGAGAATCGTTTCAATAAACCGACTTTCTCGTCGAGGTTAACTAAAACGGGAACTGTAAGATGACCCTGACGAGGGTTGACTGGACCTGGGATGGCCACCAGGCTGGAAATAGCATTTCCGATAACGTGCACTCCATCACTACAGCTATTTTTCACTTGTGCCTTGGGCCTCATGGCTATAGAACCTGTCAGCCGCTACATTTTGATGGAACGTCAAGCATTTGGGGGCTAGCGCATGAGCTGAAGCCGAGGCCAGAATAATACACTTGTTTATCACAGCCTAACAGCATCGCCTCCTAATGAGTTGTTTTGGGAAAACACACAAAGTTCCTATAAACAAGTCTCATCATCAGACAGATCACTTTCAAATCCCGTATTGCTCATATATTTCCCCAAATATCATATATGAAAAGGGATAAAACTATTTGTGCCGCTCCACTTTTTCAGGCAACGCTCCCGATCTCCACCCAAATCTCAGGGGCATTTGATTGCGTGAGCGGCTTCTAAAAATTGACCAAGGCTCGCCGATAAAAAAATCAGTTACTTTCAGTGTAATCAGGGTTTCTGCCGTTCCGCTTGAGCCTGGTGTAACAAATAGAACCAGCTGAAATGGAAATTTGGTTTATATAGACGAGATCCAACTCCGGATATCGTTCCTTGCCTATATAAGCAGTTGCAGATTTCTATTCGCCCATGTAGGGAAGCAAAATTGCTAGCGATTACGCCATCACAGCCGCGGAAACTTCGAAGGAGGTTGTCCGTTCAGACTTCACGCCTTATGAGTGAATCGACCCATGCCCACCGACGCCTGCCCGGCTTGTGTCTCCATTCCAAACGCCGCACGTGCCACACTTTCACAGATGAACCAGTTCGAAATGAAATTCTTATATAATGTAAAAAAATTCTATAGTATGATGGATTCATTTTAAGGCTACCTTCACTATCTGCTAGGAAAACTTGAGACTCATCTAGGAATACCAGATTTAGATGCCTTCTATTCAGAATCGCAGTGGCGTATTGAATGCATATGTGCCCTCTACAACTACTTGAGTGGCCAACCAATGTACAAGTCAATGTTTCATCCTCCCATAGAAGTCTAGTACCTACTATTCGACTCTGGAGAGATGGAGGGCTCGGTTGGTCTAGGTGGTTATCAATCCGGAATTCGAACCCGTGACCATGCGCGTGTGAAAAGCGCCTCCTATTCACCACCACCACCCCTCCCCTATGACACCACCCCTGCCCTATGAAAAAATGAAATACCATATAATAAAGAGGTTAGCCGAGTAATTAAATAAAGCTGTGTGAACAGCACTGGAAACGAAGAAACGAAGGAATTGGAGATGAAGAAGGACGAATTGCCTACAGCTTTACTTGATCTGACTGCCATGTTTGGGCGTAATTGTATTGGCAAACGGTGCAATACCACACACGCATGGTCCACAGATCAAATCCCAGATCGATATCCGTTCAAGTCAACACCAAATCCGTTTCTTCAGGTTCGGTTAGTTAGTTCGAGACTCATCTGGGAGTTATACCTGACTTACGCAACCGCATTCATTGTATAGGCCATATATGCCTTCAAACCAACTCTACGAATCTGAATGGAAGCTGCATGCTGGGCCTATTCCAAAAACGGATTTGATTAATGCCAAAGACTATGTCTTTCATCCATTTGATGATTACGGCGTATTTACCTCGGTAAAAGGAGCAGGAATAGAATGAGGAACGAAAATCTGAAGAAATTATTCAACAGATTTGTTGGTAACTATAAGCATGACGTCAAGAAAAGGTACCGACCAGCCGAGAGGGACTTATGGTCCGACTCATAACTTTCTAACCCAATTATGTTAGCCATTTTCAAGCTGAAATACCGTCATTTCCCGATAGGACAACGTTCGAACTACTCTCTAACAAACGAGTAAATTGAATAATATGCTTCATCGGATATGTGCAAAAACAAAATTGAGGATATCATCACGTGTATTCTAGTAACTGTATGGAGCGGGGGGCAGTTTTGTTAACCATTCGGCGAAACTACGTCAGCAGCGTTAGAATAATTGTAAAATCACAAAAAAAACGTGCTACCGCGACACGACGCGTTTCCGTCGCGGAAAAGTTTCACGAAATCGTGCGCAGTATCGGAAAAGAGGCGGAATCCGTGAAAAGGACAGCTTTGTGGAATCCCTCGCGCCTAACCAACCCAAAGCCCGCCCCTCTTACAATCTATGGCAAGCTATCGGCGTGAGAATACTAATATCGATTATGAGCGCGTAAAATCAATACCCTTTCAACATATACGCGATGAAGCGTGAGAAAGGCTCTCTACCTCAATATACCTGTTTGATGAGCATTATTTGCAGATTCCGACAGGTTACTGGACAATCAGATGAAAATCCTTCAAAATGGAGCGAAGTGAAGCGGTTATCGGAGTGTACGTATGAAAACGAAGACAGGCCCATTTCCTATCGGAAATCGGAACGAGATCGATAAAGAATAGATAAAAAATAAAAAGTTTAAATAATTATACCCCAACGACCCTGTTGTTACTACGATTTTTGATGAGAAATAGAAGACTTCGAATTTTCTCAGATCCAAACGATTCTGTTTTGGATGTCTGGAAAGGGAGAAGAGAAAAACGAACCGTTGAAGTTTTTGGAAGTATTACCTCAGAAATCTACAAAAGCGTGTTAGCATTATAACTCGGAATCACCAAGTATAAATCCAAACAGCGAAAGATTTTCTCTACGGAGAACCGGTGATAGGAAGACAGTAGAAATGAGCAAGCAAAGACGACACATGTCTAAGATCAGGAGCAGTCCGTTTCAATCAAGCAACTGAAAGGTCGGCTCCCTAGAACCAGTTGTCAGTTGGTTCCCATAAATCATTGAATAGCCCAGATACGCATTCAATCGTCAGCATGTTTCCATCAGGTAGTCAAATGTGTGGCGCAATCGTGACAGAAATCAATGGCTGTAGACATGCCCTCTCCAGTAATCATCGAAAGACAAGGACGGCTCAAAGCACAGCATAAGTATCCCAGGTTAAGGTGTTGTACTAGCATTGGGGAGGGAGGGAATGATCGCTGGAGCGGGTAACTTCGTGTAGTCCCCCTGAGGGCATCCAAGAAAAGGCCATTCAAAAGAGTTATGCTGTGGTGAACAGGTACGTGCTGTTCACGAATAGAGGTAAGAAGGAAATTAGAGAGAAGAGGTCTAAGCTATACTGGAGGTGGGCTTTTTCCCGATATCAATCGAGGTTAGGGAGCACGTCGCGTCCTCAATGATACCACAAAAACCGACGGGAAGATAAATGAGAGATTTCGAAAACTCCGTGGGCAACATGTAACACCTGACGGGAAAATGAAAGTTTCATGGTTACTTGGTAAAGGGGAAGCAGCAGGAACAGAGGAACTAAAAATACCACAGCAAAGGTGAAGTGATGCACTCTCTAAGATGAAAACCTTTCCATGATCAGTCATAGGGAATGAGCATGATTTGATGAAAACTCAGTAAAGAGTGGTAACAGTTAAGAATAAATTGGATACAAGGAAAAAATTGAAATAAACTGAAGTACTGGTTTAGTAAGTACTCATACATTAAATAACATTAAAGCAAGAACTGTAGCACGCTTTTTTAGACCAGTAATTCTTAACAGTTCAATGTCCCAATGGGGAAGCGCTGAGGCAAGTGGCACCAACGATAGGCAACAGTTGCATGGTCCTGGTATCGAATCCCACGCATGTCTATTTAGTTCTTCGTCACTTTTTTCTTTGGAGGAACACCAAAATAGCCCAGAATGGAAAAAAAACTAGCCCTGATATCAATTTAAAAGTTACTGTCTTACAGGTAGGCCCCTTACTGCTACAAAACTACTCAAAAGACAAGTGCATAACTCGTGAAAATACTGAAGTAATTGACGCTGTACGCTTTACTATTTCATTCCTCAAATCTTCAAAGTGAGTACTGCACATTAAACATCGAGGGGATCTCCAAACTACCCCAACTCTGCCACCCAACACTCGCCCACACCATGGTGGGTAGCCCGGCTGCTTTGCAATTCCTCTTATCCTGCTCCCCGTTTCCCTCTTTAACTAACCCTCAACGGGGCTACGTTACCACAAACAGTCAACCAGTAAAGTCACCTTGTAAACACTCGGCACAATCGCCTATGCCTAACACTTTCTACCCACGGGAAAAAACAAAAAGACAGATTGAACCTGTCGCTTTGGTTTGACCAGGGTAAACAATATTTGTGCGACCATATCACCAGTACATCATTATTACTACGTTATTTACTACGTAGCCATAAGCCACTCATGCACACACCCTTCTAGTCGCTGTTTTAAAAAAATAACCTTCGATTCCTGTTGAAAACAAACAAATATTACTCGAACGAATTGCGGTCCTGTACTTACGAATTGAATCATCAGACAAATCACATGGGAAAGTAAATATGACGTCTGTTGGGATCATGACCAGCTGAGACTCATTGCCTCCTTCTCGGCGGCTGACTCATCGAGCCGTCCCCGGCAAATGTCCGTAAACAACGGCAAGGAGCTGAGTCATATAGACACATCAAAATACGCAATACAAAGAATATAAACAAACACTGAGGAATGAAGGAATAGTGCTTGCCCATTGGAATGCCCTGTTAGGGAGCGCGCTCGCACATGATTGGACCGAACAATAACGGACCAATCAGAACGCACTCGTCTGATATGATCGGAACTTATCGCAGGACTTTGGTGCTTGGTTTTTGCAGTACACGGGAAATTACGATATTCTACAACTTTTCAAACGAAACAAAATTTATTTCGGATCCCGAGTAAACTCCAAAATCGATGATCATGCAGTAGCAAAAACGGTGAACTGTACAGATAGTGAGCAATAACTTTGGACTTCAGTCTTATTCCTCTCCAAACTTGGAGCCTGCTACCTGTGATTAAATTAATAAGGATAAAGGGCTCAATAAAATGGCATAGGAGGTGTTAGATTGGGAAGGGAGAAGGGGAAAGGGAACGAATGATCAGTCTGTTTCACCGCTTGTTCCGGAATTCCAGCACGCGAGAAAAGAATGAACCAGCAATTACAATGAATGCGAAACAGCTTTTGCCAATGCACCAACAAATAATAACTATTAAAGATGAGAATGAATAAAATTATAGTGGAGGGGAACACGCGAGGCTTATATGCTATGGGAATCTGTTTAACAAGGCATTTTAGCGGCGCACAATCATTAAGTGGATTTATGAGGGCGATAGCTTTCCATAATAACGAAAATCTACCGAATGAAATATATAATGGAAAATGGAGTATTGACAAATTGAAAGCGGAGACGAGAACCGGATAGACACAAAGCGGACGCACCTGGTAACCCAGCCATACGGTCCATCCGGGAAACATCATGGCACTAGACTGATCGCGATTTAGCCGGCAACAGTATCAGTGGAAGGGTCTCGTTGGTTCAGTGCCGACTGCTCAGCCACGCGTTCCTATCCATCTGTGTTTCTGATCCGGCAAGAACTTGTGGCTGAGCAGGTGGCAGTGAACCGAGGGAGGGGAGGCCGTGGATCCGCGATGGAGCAGCCGTTTGCTGCCCCCGGCTGGCTGGCGGCTATTCGCAGCCATCGCCGCAAATCCGGAATACGGTTCCAGTTTTGCGTTTCGTGCATAGTGCAGACTTCTTTGGTGAACAGATTCTTGATCATGTGATGGGGAACGAAACAATGGCCAAGGGAAAACGAAGCTTCGAACCAGATACAGAGAACCATTTGAGGCTGCTCACCGCCGATCGACTGCAAATATCGCATTTCGTTGGGGGTATTTCAGCAAAACTATAGAGGCGACCAGATCTGGCCATGTTAGGGTCAATCGAATGTGAGCAATAAATCTGGAAACTTATGGGATATCGCTAATCAAGCAGATGGAGGGAATAATGTTGGCAGTCCATAGCTCATTAGTTGCGACCGTATCGGGAACCGGGAAGCAATCCCACCAGAACTGTGATCTCGGATTATCCAAGAAATAGCAGCACCCATGAAAAGGTTGACCAACTTCGAAATATTAAGGCTGTGTGAATAGTTCAACGGACGGTTGCCCCTGAACTGCATTGAAAGTGCAGCGCGTATGTTCCTGGGAAACTTCTGGATCACCCTTCAACAACGCAAACACAAACCCAGCAAACCAGTAGCGAACGCTTTGGATTGGCGCTTGAAAACTGGTCTACTGACTGAAGAACGTAATTAGGCCATGCGTTTTTAGGTATGGTAACGACGACAACGAATGTTCAGCAGAAGCTGCCGGCCGATGAATTCCATAGTAACTTATTCTGATCCCAGAGGTTTCTTACGCATTGCTACAGTTGGAATGCAGGGGATCATGGAAGTGAAGGATCCCGAACAATTTGTGAAGAAATACACGCGGAAAGAATCGAAGTAATGTGATTGTACAAAAGGTGATGGAACGCGGTCAGCACGAGATTCAATAGGGAAGGTCACAGACGCCATTTCCGCCCACATCAGCATCACCGTTTCTCATTGTGGAATGTCGTGCTCGAACGAAGACGGTGGCCGACGGAATGGCCGGGGCGGAGGTTACGAAGGTGAGTCATGAAAGTTCAGTCAAATGAGCACATCGGTTACGAGAGTCACGTGTTGTGCTGAGAGTAATGGGTGAGGAATGTGATAAACATAGCCGAAAACAAGAACAGCAAAATTAACGGCAGTAATAGTAGGCAGTAGTGGGTTGGTTGGTTGTGGGACTGAAGACCGATCTCTATGGAGCCGGTCGTTTGCCATGAACAGCTGAGCGAACGTGCCTCTGCATTATGGACACAGCAGCGGACCTTGGATTGCCTACGTGACTGCGGCTCAGTTCTCGAGTGGTAACGACATACCAGAAACCAGAAAATCACATACCATTACACATCATTCAACTTTTTTTTGCATTCTTAGCGGAATATATCTATCGCTGTACTGATTGGAATAGATGTCTTGAGCAACAAGTTCAGCGATCATTTTGCAGAATTGATAAATGACATGTGACGTTGCTGGTTTCAAAAGAAATTCGAAATCCGAACTAGTAAAGTCGTAGCGGAACCAGAAGGACCAGTTCGGTAAATGTATGGGCATAGAGCAAGTCATAGGGGGGTGAGCCAATCGGGCTCTCCGCCTACCTTCAGGTTCAGCACAATGGGAAGAAATAATTCCGGGAAATAGCACAGGGACAAAAGGTGTTCAGCAAAATATCCGACCAAACAAAAAGGGCGCACCTCACAGGAATTCCCAATTATTGGATTATTCTAATGAGAGGATTGTTAAAGAACAAATTATTTAGAAAGTTAGAAATAAGAGCACACTTCGTAGAGCCAGAAAATCATGACCACAACAGCGGAGAGAGTTTTATCAGAAGGGACTCGCTGCAAAAGGCCATGAGAATTCGACGGCGACATGGCGCGCTACGACAACGAAGCGGCTCGTGAAACGGCAAAAAAACACGTGGGCTAACGTCAACGGACAGACAGACGGACAGAACGATCGCATAATTGGCCGTCAGTGGTTCAGAGCGACGAATTCCAGATGGATGACGTGGTGTATCTGGAGAAGAGCATTGTTTGTGGGGCTGGCAGCAAAGGCGACGTCGATCGATTGCACACCGCGACACGCCCATAGCGGTCAGAGGTGGGCGAGATAGTGGCCGAAATCGGAGACGCACAAGGGCCCCATGGACACAATCTTCAAATTATTTGATGAGAACCAGGAAATATACCCAACAAAAATATATCCGTTTCATGTATAGAAATGTGCAAATATCATGAAAATGGGAAAAATCCGATTGGAACAGGACATGGGGAAATCGTAAGGATAAACTGAATGACAGGTGGACGGTGTTGTGGGAGATAGCTTTTGGCAGAGGTGTGTGGTGGCCATCCGTTTGCCTAGCCCTCTGATGACAGCTGTGTGGCATCGAATGGCCGCCGTGGTCAGTATGGACGACTGACGGCTAGCCGGCCGGCCGGTGGTCACATGCGACGACGCGTTTAGACTCCCTCTAAAACGGACTTCATAGAACGTTTTGTGCGTACATTAGGGGCACTTGTACGACGACGATCATCACAACTGCCCAATACTCCCTCCCAGTCGCTACGGGAGACGATTATCGTGGCGATATCGTTAGGACCGATAGCATCAAAGAACGTGTATATTCCAATCTATGGTGACGACAACGGCGTCAAAGCTATGACAATTTGAAATATTGCTGTTTTGCCTTTTTTTGTCACAATATATTTCGCTACCAGTAAATGTCATTACAATTACGTAACCAGAATCAGTTACACTGCGTCAGAGGCGAGAAATGTCACCAAAACTTTGCCGTGAAAAGGGAAAACACTTAGCCAATAGGATACAACGAGGAGTCACTGGGAATAGGCGGAGCAATAGCATCTGATTGGTCAATCACTTTGTGATCTCATTTGCTTACATATCGATTATTTCAATCAGACTAAAGGACCACTTCTTTCAATAGTGGACAGAGGAAAAAACAAAAAAGAAAGGTCAATTCAATTTTAGATCAATCTGGAATAAAAAAAAGGAGGGCAATTCAACACGAGATTAAATATATCACAGATCAGGTTATTGCCGCAACAATCATTACCCTAACGATCCTCCCGTTGCTCAGCTCAAGGATCAATCAATAGCGAGAACGACCGTATCGAATGACCTCGATGACGGGTCGCTCACCTGAATACTTCGAAAATATGCCCCGTTTTGTTCGGGTACATTTTGCTGGGCACAAAAAAAGGGACCCTGGTCTCAACCAGATTTTTCACGTTTTCGTGAAACTTTCTCATCGCCCCATCGCGGATTCCATAAAGTTTTTTGGAGTACCTTTGTAAACTTTTGGTGCAATTCACTCTTCGGAATCGAATGTATTGGCATATTTGCTCTTCATACGTCAACCGATTCTGTACCGGTTTTTGCTTCATCACATTCAGAAAGGATCCATTGGAGGCAATTCTCGAATATTCAGCCTGATTTGAGGGACAAAAATGTTTGGCATCAATCGGCCCTTTCTGGGATGCACCCGATATCCGCATTCCAATCAGAATCGTGGCGACGTTTTGAATGGGCCTATACTATGGAATTGTGGTGGCCTGCCGATAAGTAAGACACTGCTTCTATCCTCATGACGGGTCTGGTAGGTCCCGATCCCGGATTGATTCCTGGATCAAGTGGTGTGATGAGGCGTCAAAGCTCTTATACCATCTACGCCCTTCCTTTCAAAAATCTAAAAATAAAAATATTCGTTCCCCTTCCGCAAACAAACTCTTTACGAGTCCACGTTTCACAGGTACATGTGCACACGTGATAAAAAGGGAAACAGATGGACATTGGCCCATTAACGTGTGGGGCCTCGGAAGCGAGGATGACAGCTGATCCCCTTCCAAAGTGACTTTGTAAGAATTCGAATTCAATTGGTTTACCCGATCGTTGAGGTCACATCAATCGCTAATTCACAAATTCAAGCAACTTCCCCTTGGTCTCCGGTTGATCCTTAGCTGAGTCATCTATTTTTTGCGCAAATTCAGAACAACTCGGCGCATACCACACAACACCTTGATCACCTTCCCCACTTCCTACACAGTAAAGGCGTCTAAGTATTTTTTGGAATCCAGAATGCTCCAGAGAATTCAAACTTTTGGTTCCTACTTACCGTCTAGGGCATCCCGGAACATTTCACGAAATCTTCATTAACACCACCCATTTCGAAGCTTGCTCCACCCATTATGAGTAGAGTTCCACTAGCCTCGAACATGCCCAGCGCACTACAGGCACTGCTACATGTTTCAGCCGACTATTTTTTGGTCTCTAGGCGACCTTGGAACTGAGTAATGCACATCACAGTGGTGAGCACCGCCCATCGAAGGGACGCCCCGCCCACAGCGCGTGAGCCTTCATCATCCCATCCGTAGCCCCGCTCTGACGTTCTGTTCATTTTCTCACAGCACCAAACTAATCCACAACCAACATTTCCTCTTCCCATGCCGTCCGACCTGAATGTGTCGCTGCTTCAAAGATTCGCAGCCAGAGGTACTCTAATGCAGTAAGCTCTTGATTTTTCTACCCAGGGAACATCCGAAACCGAAAATATTCGGATTTTTGAGAGCAAATTCGGCCGGACATTGAAAATCTCAAGACCTACTTATGCTTTTTACTCAAGCAATAATAGGTAACGTACTCAGTATTGCCGAACATACGAGTAATTACAATCTGGAACAAGTTCAAATATCGCTGCTATAATGTGATAGCGCTTGATGTTTTTGCAGTGTCGCCGCCTTTCAGAGGAGCTCAACCGAATGATCAGCCGAACACTATGAATTTCGGAGTCTCAGCGTTTTTCTGTAATGGCAGGGTTCGATGAAGAGTCGGACGAGACACGAATTACTGGTTCCAGAACCGAATTTCAGAGCGAAATCAGAGTTTATGCCTCGCGTATGGATTAGCATTACTAGGATGTTAGGGTTCAGAAAGTGTTGATCGAAAAATGTGTACATTTGCAGAGAAACCACTAGGAACAGTCTGCTGTGATACATGGCCTCTTCTGGAGTGCAATTTGGGTACAGGAAAACGGAAGACGACCGAAAAAAAACGAACACACGCATAGCACCAACACTGGAGGTCGAGAGACGAGACGGGTCGTTTGTATGTACTTAGCAGAACTGGTAACCAAGTGGTATGAATAGACGAGACGGGATGGGATGACAGATCGGTGGTGGCTGGCGTGCGCAAGCGAACGCTCACCACATCAGCACTCGGGAGTTGAGCGGAAGTTCCCATCGTTGACCTTGTGAACACCCCGATGTACGTACGAACGGACGACAACGAAGACGATTGCTCGATCGACTTGGCGAACGGTCCTAGGTCGCCGCTTATTTCCAGGGAGTAATGTAAATATACGAGAATTAACCATTTCCTTTATTTCTTCTACCATCAGAAGCTAGAAGTTACCAGTTTTTACTCATCGCAAATCATGTGGGCATCGAGTGAAATCCCGTCGGAAAGGGGGAGGGGCGGTCTGACTAGAGGGGCAATCTGTTACGGAACAAGCGGAGAAGCTCTTCTATGACAATAATTGGGACAACCTATGATTACCGCATAAGACTCTAGCAGTACTGGAGCGTAGAATCATAAAACTTCTAACTTATCTAAACAGATTTCTGAACAAGTTAAAAAATATGCTGCACTACGGAGAGCGCCGGCTTCATAGCTTAGTCCCCCATGGCTGACAACCAAAAGGCCGGATTTTCATCGAATCCTAATGGTTCGATAGTCCGATCATTTAATTGATCAAGGATATTGCCTCAACGACTGGGGATAAATTAAAATTCTTCATATCTTCAGGTACGGTTTCTATGATTACGGCATGATTGCCGTTTGATAACTCGGACTTTTTTCAAGGTTTCTGCAAACAGTTTATGAAGACGAGTTTTTATTTATTGCGCCCTGCAAATCTAGGCATAGATGTAATTTTTGAACGTTCGAAAAGCAAATATTGGAAAATACAATTTCCCTCTGATTGATGATAAAGCGACACGCACATAATTCGATATCTGGGCAAACTTTTGTATCTGGAAAAATGAGCCAGAAATTTAAACTCTGAACGATCACATAATCGAAAAAGGATACACTGGAATGAGTGAACGGCCCAGATAAATTAGAAGATCTTCCTAACCTCATTTAACTTCGGCTCGAGGGTCCGAGTAGGACGTTGGGCAACTCGAGCTACATTAGTAATCCATCCGCCCGGTCATTGAAACTATCTTTATGTGAATATACAGAGAAAAAGTCAGTACGTGAAAAAGGGTATAATTCGCTGATCACTAGTTCCTTCCAGAGATGCTCCCTTTTGCAGGGGAAAAACGAAAAAAACATGACGAACGGGGAACGATAAGTGCATCTCACGAGTACAACTTAGCGCAAGGGAGTAGTTAAGGGGCGGAAAGAACACTCTGCGGCCGTATGTTGTAGGAAGTAGGGGGTGCAAGGGGGTCGGACGGCGGCGACGGCGGCTGGCTGAGGAGGCAACGATAGTACCGTAATCCATACCCGATGTGGGAGAAATAGTTTGGAACGCGGTCAGATGCAAACAGACGAAAGCCGCTACGAAAACTCACAGCCGTAGCTTGATTGCTCGATGATTATGGATTGACACTGACGCGAGCGATCGAGTGTACCGTGATGGGTGGAAGAGGTGGGGGCGTGGGAGGAGGAGGAGGGGATACGAGGGGAAGGGTGGGGAAGAAGGGAGGGAAGGTGGGAGGGGCAAGGTGAGGGAGATCGAAAAGAGGGCGAAACTGAATGAGATTAAATGAGCCGCGAAATCAAAGTGCAACCCAACAGTCAGTCGACAAACCATCCATCGGACAATGTGCATCGCAATCCGCGTATAATCGTGTCTTAAAGGTTATTCAAACGAAAATCCTTCACCCACTGAAACTAATCCCATAATAGCTAGTAATCACTACGCCTACTGGTAAATACGAGTAACACAGCGTGGCGTGCCTGACGAAAAATCGTAGGCGAACCGCCCTCGTGGACCTTCGTATGGCTGGGTGGTCGGCTGACTGGCTGGCTTGCTGTTGGACATAAACAATCTCCAATTAGTGGCGCATTCTCTATTCATCCGACTCATTCTCAAAACCCTCCCACAATCTACTCTATGAACCCCAAATTCGTTCATACTGAGTACTGCAGTACGATGAAGTTGTAAAACGACAAGTTTTCGAGTAACGCAAAAGATCGACTGTGGGTTTGCATTTCAAAAAACAAATCTCCGCTACTCAAAGTCAGTGGGAGAAAATCCGATAGAAGGTCGATACAGTTTCTGATCTGGAAGCCTTCAAAAGAAAGTTTACTTGTAGTCGACTACAGAAATCTGGTTTGTTACAATAGTTGCTTACTGTAACTCGTTCGAAGAGTCACAGGAAAAGAATAGCTACAGAAGAGCTTCGGGGAAAAACAGAAGCGCTGAGGATAACCAGAAAGAGCCAGGTTTTGATCGGAGATAAAGGAAAGAAGTCACAATACAAGTATACTGTATGGTGATCAAAAAAGTTACTCAAACTCGTCGTTTTCCCAAAGAGACCTGGGAGTTATTGCGTTTGGTGAATTTCTTGGAAGTTATGTAAGCCAAGTACGTGACACCGGAAATCGGAAGTCCAGCACACAAAATTGAGGCGTTCTTTCTGTTCTACAATATTTGTCGATTATCATTCCTTTGAAACACGGTAATCTGAACCCTCGCCAAATACGGAAAACGAAAGACGGTACGGCAAAATTGCTGTAACAGATAGACCTAGCGGGAAATCGTTGACATTACTCGAAATTTAGCACGATCGCTTCCGGATGACTTCCTGGTGAATCGAATTTGCGCATAAATTGAATTACACCTTTCAATCAAGTTAGCAAAGCTAAAACCACTTGAATTCTCAGTTTCCCTGACCCACAGTAACGGACAGTTAGGTTGAATCGTTGATGCGTCCGGGGACGCTGCTGAACCCAAACTCATGTCATCTGGAGGGGCCCTACTGGTATATGCTCGAGTAGAACGCAGACTCTCTCTGGATAAGTCACTTGATAGTAGTAAAGTTATGGAAGCCCGTAGATCGTTAACTATCTGCGATGCCATACTAGTTACGTAACTGAGAGCAGAGCTTGGCCAAGTGGGACGAGTTCTGCTTTGACGACAACAGCTGCTATGATGGGTAGAATGCATCTGGCCTTCGGAGACTTTTGGGCAGAGAAGCAGTAAAGTGGGAGCCGTTCACGGAAACGACATGTAGACACTGGTATAAGAGGACGGTAGATACCCACATGCGACGTTGCAGCGGCATAGGAGGGCAGATTCCAAAGGCGTATAGTCAAGGTCGCGGTTGGCTGATAGTGGAACGACCATTGTGAGGGAATTTTCGGCGAATTCAAGTCATCGAACACAAACCATACAAATGAGTTGGCGAACAGAGATGGAATGAATCGTCACGCTATTCAAAGAGTCCGCAAATCGTCCCGAACCGATAGACGGGTGCCTGAGGAATGTGCCGTCATCGGCGGCCGTCGTCGTTGCTACTGTTACTGCTGCTGTGGAATGTGCGAGTAGGTGTGCGGGTGTCAGAATAACACGCATGAGAGGAATTATTTCGTCCTCGGTGAGTTTAAATGAATGAACTGAGAAGCGGATTGACAGCAATGGCGACGAGTGCCGACGACGTCGTCGACCGTAAGGGCGAAGAGGGCGAAAAGAAGGAGGAACGAGTTACGGGCGCGGCCTTAGCACGACCGTGCGCCCTCCACCCCGCAATCGCGCACATACCCCCAGTCGTCGTCGATGCTCTCGGAAACCGGGACACGAGTTGTGAAAAACACATTACTAAACCGGAGCGCGAAATAAGAACGCACTCGCTTCGAAGGAGATCTGGTAGGACGACGCGCGTAGCGCGTGTGTATGTGCGTACAAGTGCGCCGAAGAATGCGGATCGCTCGTTCATGCGTACCGCCCCTTCCCACACCTCCTCCCCTCCCGTCAACCCGCATTCGAACATCTCCTTTACCCTAGCTAGTTATAAGGACAGAACAAGTTTAAGATATATAGCGCTTGTGATTCGGCAGCTACTGGTAGGCAGCTTCTAGTACAAGTCAAAGGTTGAAGAGAGAAAATTGGATTCGAGACGGCGTTCAGCTAGGTTCGTGCGTATCAACAAAATCAAGTATCATCCCAGTAATTCGATTATGGGCCTGATAAATACTCCTAGCAAAGAGCCAGTCGATATCGATTTTCGACAATAAAAGAAGAAAAATGGCGACAATACACACTACGATACAACTTTACTCTTACACATTACTTGCCACTCTTTCTTGATGCCAGCCTTTTGTTAAAAGTTTGTAACTCCTTTCGATTTAATTTGGCTTACTTCATTGAGCAACCAGCTCTTGCGGCTCACGATTACGATCTGAATCACTTCAATCGCCCTTTTCAATGGATAAGTGTGACCTTAATAAGACCCTGCTGCAAAGGGTTCGTACATTGTTACAAGAAGAATAAGATTAACAGTTAGGAAGCCATTTTTTCGAACAGCTGACCGTAATACTGACCTAATAGGCTTATGTATTGAAAAACATCAGCGCCCTACAAAAAGTAGTTTTTCACGAATGGTGTTTGCTCCGCCCGAATTTTTTAACACAGAAATACAGAATTCAATTTCTACGAGGCACCCATTGCAATCTATGCCCGATCACGCTCACTTTCCTGCATGGGAGTCGGAGGCATGGCGCATTTGAAGAAGCGACGAGAAAGACAAACAGATTGCTCGTACAGCGATGTACCAAACTACCGCTGGGTACAAGAAGGGATGTTCACCAGGATCTTCTTAGCTCTAGTGAAATAACACAGTTGATCACCCTCACATGGGTGTACTCAAGTTCTTCAGTGGTGCTTCAAGAGTAAAAATAAAAGAGGAGCGCCACCAGCGGATGGATATCACGAGGATTAAATCTCGGCTCAAATTTCGCCACGATGAACGAAGTCATCTCTTTGGTGAATTGGTACCTAGACCTGTCTGGGAGAGTGGTAAAACGCCGTTTTGTACGCCGACGGGACGTCACAGGTCCCTGCACAAAAAGGGGCAGACGCTCGTAAGAAGAGGACACTCTTTGACATGATCCTGACTGAGAGTCAAGTGCTCTATTCGAACGAATAGGTACTCTTGCTGAATCGTAAGCATGTGTGAGTGGTGATCCCGTTGAATCCATCGATCACGGTAATTTCCCTATCCCGCATTAGGCCCCAGATTAGGAGTTGGTGAAGAAATTTCATGTATATGCTGATGTGAAGTACTTAAGAGGATACCTGCTGCGGTAACCTGAACACGATCATCTTAACTTTGTCGGAGAATGACGAACGGACCTGAAGGTTACCTTCGAAAAACAAGGAATAAACAGCAGACGGAGATCTGTGAAGAGACAAATAGCCTATCCCTGGTAGGAATCTGTCTTTTCCAAGCTCCTACTAGTTTTCTGAAAGTCACAATTGTAATGCAAAGGCCTTGGCAATCATCTTAGTGGAAACTTGTTTCCCCTACGAATCTAGCGCTATTTTTACCTAATGTTATGCCATGTTATAAAGGAAGGAATGTGATGCGGTTTGGTTTTGTTACTGGACTGGAATTCATGATGTTCGGTTCCGATTATGTGAAACGTTCGGCCGCCGCCGTCCGGTGTTCTTTTGCAGCGTTCAGCAACGTTCTGGTGGAACCGATGCTATCAAACCCGATCCAGGCTCCACTTCTTCATCATCGGACGCTAGCAATGTTCCTCTACAAGAACCAACCTGCTAGGGGATGTGGTAATCAACGTCAAACATTCCATTGTCAGAACGATTCTAAATTGTCATTCCTATAAGGAAGGATCAGTTCAGAGAAATCAAAACGAAACCCATATGAAAATGATTGGTTCCTGATGCTCCCATGAAATCTCCCAGTGGCCCAGCCACGTGCATCTCCAGAGGTCTGGGAGCAATCTAGTAATTCGCAAGGTTAGCGGAGAAGGCGGAGAATCTCCGGTCTTCCTTCCTTTCCACTTCTGCAGCTCTTCCGGCCTTAACATACACCTCAGATACCTGAGCAGTGCTTACGCTGTGTGAGCTGTGCGGTCACTTCATCCTACGCGTTGTGAAGAAGACGTCTTCGGTACTATTCCTTAGCCTGAAGGATCCTGAAGTGATGAAGTCATTAAATCTGCCGCGTTTCCTATAAACCCGACAGGTCAGCGAGTGCTACTTCGGGGTGACTTCCAAACGAGGACGGGCTGATCTCGCGGACCGTCAAAGTACACGAGGACCTGACATCGGTGTCTGCCTGACGGCAAAATTTTCGAAGGAACGAGCTACACTGGCTTCTGACGTGAACGGTTGGAGACGAGTGGTACATGAGCCCATCAGTGAAGGGATTGGAACCTACTCCATCCCCGAAGCTTCATCTCCTTCCTAAGAGATTCGGCTGGTATCATTCCCATCCTGCACTGAAGAGGCTTCCAAATGTAATAGAGAACCTACCCGAGCGTGAGTCGAACTCGTTGCGCCTGCTGGATGGTTTCTTTCGGAAAACGCTTTTTCATCCTTTCCTTTACACCAGTCTCTGGCATGTGTGCATAGAATTACTGCTTTAATATGATGTAAGGTTCAATAGGTGGAACGCCCAAGGAGCAGCATAAGAAAGTGACTGGAACGTGACGGATTACGGTAGAAAAGAAATACGGGAAGAGCAGAAATAGAAAAAGATTAAAAGTTCCCTCGATGATACTCAGACTGTCATCAATCAGCAGTATCGGTGCCGTACAAGGTGGTCGGTTTTCAGAACTGAAGCTGGGTTGGGGGAAAAAGGTTAGGCATGGAGTTTGGCAATGACATCTTATGGCGGGTGTAATGACATACGACTTATTGTTAGACGACAAGAATGAAGGGTTAATGAGTATATTGGAGACTAACGTTAGAAGCACAGAAACCGGTTTGTCATACAGCTACTTTGTAAGTAACCCCCGTTGATGAGAACTTTGATGAACACGGTTCTTCGTCTTAGAAAATTAGCAGGCGCAGAACTGCCGCTCTGTCCGGAGTGACATGGCTGCTCTCATCCTTTTCGAGAAGTGGTATTTCCTAAAATCTGTCCCGAGAAATCGGATGGTATCGAAAAAAAGGCCCTTAAGGGCGGGAGCTTTCATCTGATCCCTAAACACCCAAGCTGTTAGCTTCTTGATCCTTAGACAAAAAGCCATTTCCAAGGTCGGAAAACGTGTCAAAAAAGTTCCTTATCTGCGGGAAAAGGGCCAAGGAGGGTCAATGAGCATCAGGGCAAAGACCTTTTCAATTAAACAGTACTGCTACTCCCATATCGCAGTCTCCAGTAACTATCTCTAAGCTAATACATCTCAGTCTTGGCGTCTAACTTTGGCGTTGGTGGTGTTACCCCCTTTATCTAGGTATTACCCTCCTTCCAATATCGCCCCAAATGGAACAGCTGCAATAGCCTCACAACTGCGGCTACTTACTACCATCTTACTATCGCCAGAAATTAATTTGCTTCTCCATGTTTTCGAAGTTGCACGAAGCCGTGACGTTTTAAGAAAAATTCATTATGGAAGGATGGAGCGTTTAATTCTGTCACCCCGTAAAAGAATGAGCCACGTACTCGGGTTGCACCGCGAATCACAGCAGCATTTGAATCTGCACACGTACTTGTCCTGATGACCAAGGTCAGGCGATGTACTTCTCAATATTGCTGTCTACTAGTCAACTACCTGTTCTAAGAGTGAACAGTATTGGTGATTCGAGCGAAATACGTCCATTCCTAGTAAAGCATTTATCATGACTTATCCAAATGCCTAGTACCTCGATCGTTGCTCCATCCCGTCTGGGCGAAAATGCTAACCGGGAAAATCCTATAAGCTACAATTTTTTCTCGAAGGAAATTTTCGCATGTCAAAACTTGGAAGTGCAGCGAGGTGAGAGGAAATTTCATGAGTCAAAGTGCGAGCGGAGTGCTTGAAGTTTTTTTTTTCCAAACCAGACGACATTTAAGCTATTCCACTGAAGCTGAAATGCAAATGAGGAACTGAAGGATTCGTTACGAATAGCGACATCATATGCTGCACACTTGAACCGGTCTGAAGAGACGAGCGGTTGGTAGAAAACCCATTCCATCCCTCTTTTGCTACTGGTAGCGATGGAATCTCAATGCCAAGTCATCACCACATGAAAGGACGATGACAGACAGAACAGCCTTTGAAACCTGAAGAACGGCAACGATAGTCAGCAAACTTACGGCCAGTTTTCTATTCAACAGATTGTAGTTGGATGAAAGTTTGTCGACTATGAATTGGACCTTCAAAATTTCATCCTTTGAAAAGCTTACTTAAACCAGTAAGTCGACTTGCTCGAGCCGAGATTTTCTGAAGCTACCAGTTATCCCATCCCGTCATTTTTCTGGGGTAGTAAGCTTCGTTGCCGAATCTGATGCCGTTTCAGTTTGCTGCTAGAGGGATTTCAGGGAGGGAACATCGCAACTTGTATCTTTCGGACCGGCAAAAGAGCATGAACTCCAGCTTTCAGCACAGCAGACACTTTCGAGCGAGAAGTTTCACCAAGTTAAAGTCTAAAAAGAAGTACGCTGGAAGTGATTTTCTCAAAACATTTCCAGGGTGTTTAAGAAGTATTTCATATTGTTACACAACTAGTAATGGGATTAGATTAGTACGCGACGCTATCGATTCCCATTTCAAAACGACATGAACCAGCTCTAAGCGAGTGGACGACATTTTGAACTCTCAAACATTTTCATTCACCTCGAAACATAAGAGCTGACTTGTTAAATCAGAAACGTTAGTCAGCAGCCACGGGTGTGTCGTTAAGTCAGGTTGCGGCATCGCTTATATGTAAGATGCATGCCGCGAACAGCGAACTTGCGGAGCTTATCTATACAGGGACAGTAGAAAAGCGCCAAAACGCTCACGACGCTAGTGTGTCGTTCGCCGCACGCGTCAGATTCGCGCCCTGAACTGATTCCAAAGACGGGTTAGTGGCTTGGGGCGCTGTTAGCACGCGCACGATCCGTGGACTGAATTCCGGATGAAACCTAGCCAACCAATAGGGCTTCCATCCCTTCAGGGCCATAGAAGACCATAAAATACACGTATCCCATGACTATGAGAAGCCAGTGACAGATTTTCAAGTCGAAACTATCGCGAGTGAAAGTAAGATGCGTGGCGCACGCCGGAGAAAGATTCATTGAGACAGAGACCTTACACTGTAACAAAATTCTATGACCGAGCTGCATAACTGAACTGTTGCAAGCGATAAACTGTGTGACACAGAATCTTGACCCTACACAGTTTCCGAAAGTTTCTTTACTGTGTAACGGGGAAAAAGTAACGGCCGTCCGCAAGATGGCCTTGCTGACCAATCTAGCGGACGGTGTTTCGACGTCACGAAGACCGCAGTGTTCCGAAACTCATAACATCGTCGAAGTTCTTCTCTAGTCTACGTGAAACGCTTGCACTCTTTGGTATGACTCATTCCCACCAACTTCTACAACATTCAGCTCTACACTACATACCCCTTTACAGTAATCCTAAACAAAACCTTCACATAGTTGCGTCACAACAGAAAAACGACACTCTAACGTTGACGAGTTTTCCAAGGCTGTCGTAGTGACATGATGGCCAAAGAGGAAATGGACGAGTTTTCGACTTTCTTATGTCGGACAAGTGCATGTACATCCCGAATGGAACACGTACAGAACACATCACATCACAGAAGACATACCATCGTGTGGCATTGTTACAATAGCAATTTGCTAGACGATTCTATTAGTGGAAAAGGCGGCGGTGGCGGCGGCGGCGGACAATGGATGCTGCAAAACGACGACTACGGTCGACTACAGATGAGCTGCATTGTGTTGAATGGGTCTGAATCGTGGACCGACTCGAATGTGTTCGCACGAATTCCCGATTACTCAGCTCTAGCTATTCAATCATGACGGACAGTTTGTAATTGGATCAGGAGAATTTCCACCCAGCGGAAGTTTCAGTGCCTAATCGTTTTCCTGTGCTCGAGTCGACTGCTCGGGGAAGGTGTGCCCCACTTCGAGTAAGCGATTCCGCTACTTGCCAGTATCACTTGAAGAGGGTCATAAATGCGAAGACATTCACTCTACTCGTTATCCTAAGGTCGTGGCGAAGAACAGTAGAGTAGAACAACTTGTACTATGGTTCTTACTGAATCAGAAGGCAATAAACGAAGGGTTTTCGAGGGGCAATCATGTTAAAGAAGCCTATCGTTACGTACCAGTAGCAGCCCCTCTACTGCAAATAACGTTAATGTGTATATCTGAATGTGATCACTACTGACGCGTACACGATCGAATGATTGAACGGATGGGGACGGCCAACAAACGTCGGCGTGTTCACAACCGAGAACGGCTCTCTTCCAATTGCTTTCCACGGTCTAGTTCTTCTGGCGACATCAAGTGACAGGAGCATACAATTCTCAACGAATCCGTATACCAGCCACACACAATCACATCGATGGATGGGATCCTCTTTGATGATAACGATGAAACGTAAGCCGTCTATCACGGGATGCTACCTACCTATAGACTTCATCTACAGACTCATCTCTTAGTTGGTGTTACCGATCGAACCCACGGCCCCCCAAACATGACTTAACATGACAACAACTCAATAAATAACCGGGAACCTGCATAGAACAAGAGAAGGTGCCGTCCCATCGATAGGACGGGAAGGAGATGTACATCGCTATCAAATATGGTCGCGCATGGTAAATTCCAACATTTTCGGGAAGCCACACACACAGTCCAACTCCACAGTCCCCATATTGTCCCTGGAGCAGCTTAACCGAACAATCGTGAGCAGTTAATCGGCAAGGTAGGAGTGTATGGTTGGTCCCGGATATGCACCGCGGCAAAATTAGATGGTAACAGTTCATGAGCCATCACTAAGCGGGATAACCTCAACCGGAGCGGAAGGAGAGAAAGAGAAAGCTCTCCCCAAGGGTGCTCCTTTACCAACCTACCTATCTATCCTTCAGAATTCATAAACTAAACGGCTGACGACTTCAATGAGCTCGACTTGACCAATTTAAAGGTGCGACGTCGGTAACAGGCAAAAAGTATGTCTCAAGGGACTAGACTGTGGTTTACGACCACACAGCCTAAGGATATTAGCAGATTATGGTCAATGACTTCCAGATTCCTAACCCGCAGCCTAGTCTTTACCTTGTACTGCTTTAGAGGCTTACTATTAGAATCAATTTCGATCAATACAGCTCTGGATAAGATCCTGAATTACCTTCAATCAACTTACAGACTTCTTCAATTCACCTGCTAAGTCTGGCCCCATTTTAAGGAGGTTCTAGGGAAGGGGTAACAAAATCACTGGGTTATATTCAATTCACATGCTTATGTATATCAATCCCATCCATAATTCGATAGCTGAGAGACCCTTGGTTTTGTAAAGAAATAAGATACTTCATTCAATAAGTTATGAGAATGTAAACTTCTGTGAGAAAGGCACAGCGGAATGATTCGTTCCCCAAAAATTGCAATTCAATTACTTCTTATCACCTTAATATTCAAAGATTTTCACACATTCCCATTGTGTGAACAAATCAGAAAGACATCAAATCGGAACTGATTTTACCACCGAATAACATCTGAGTTTTGAAAATGGTTTGAAAAAAAAAACGACAAAAATGCCTCCCATGCTGAAAGACATGCGCTTCACTGGAAGGCTATACTATGCGGATTAGATGCGGGCGGCCGCGGAGCGGTTAGGGACCTGACGTTATCACGATGTCTGTCAATAGTTTTTCAGCCATCATGACTGCACGTGAACCTATAGATGACGTGGCTATAGCCTACGTAATCGCCCAACTACAACATTACCTTCACAATCAAGTAATGATCCCTACATTGACAAAGGTTGACCGTAATCTACAGGGCAATCGATAAGACTCTGTTGAATTAGGGCATGTTCCATTAATCACAGTTTCACCAAACCAGACCCAACGTCTTTTCCACGTCTTGCTGACGTGAACATTCCATTTTTCAATTTCTTTGACAATCTCTCGCCGAAATTCCATTGAATTTGATGAGACTGGTGAAAAGTTCGATAAAGACATCAATCTTTCAACTAGGATATTAGGCAAGTCTGTGAAACCTCGCATCGGCTCCGGTACTTCGAATTCCAATCAGGACCCAATCCTTCAGGGGGGAACGTAACGAACACGGTAAAGAATCTTACTATTTTTGCTCCGTTCCACTGTGACACATGCAATCCGATAGTCATTAGAACACTTCCCACAAATCCTACAACAAGTTCCGGATAAGATATCTGGCAAGGCCTGTTGACAGTTGACTCGAAATAAAACAGTTTTGATCTATTGTCGATGGTTATCTGAAGCGGGAGAGACACAACAACAGGGAGGAGCAGTGGTCCGGGTGTTTGAGCTTAGATGATCACTGTGGATAGTCCGAGGTTCTGTCCTGCAGCTTGATGTAACTTTACCGTAACTGATATAATAGTTACCACAGTTGTACAGTAATCGTACAGGTCAAATAGACAGCACGCTACTGTTTCAGAAAATAGTCGTTTAAAGTTCCAAAAACACTGTATTGGAAGAGGAACCTGTGAAAATGTTGACAGCAGGGACTGAACTGGAGGATTCGATAAAAAGGAAGACAGTAGTTCCATCGAGTACTGGTACTGAACTATGTGAACCTGTTGTGCGTTCAGTTTTTGAACGGTCTAGTCAACATTGCGACATATGTACACCGTGGTACCTACACATATGGGTATATGACTGGGAGCTCGGGTGGACGTCAGTACCCGAACTGAAACTCCTTCAAGGTTACGTAAATCCCACAAACTCATTAATCTTTGGGTTCGCTCTTGTCTGAACATGGAGGAATCTGTACAGTCAAACTGAATCGGACACGGTTTCAGTTTTTTAGTGTTTCGAATCAAATAACAGCGTATCCCTTGTTCCAGACAGCAGTTCCGTAACAGGACGTGTGCCCACGAAAAGAGTGCGATCGCATTCCCCTCTTCAAGATGTTTTCAAGATTAGAAAAGCGCTTGAAACGGCAACACGACCGGTCTTCCGTGATATTAATCGTGGAATGAGAACCTATCTGCAGAGTCGCGCTGCAACCACCCGAATTCCTGTTTTGAGTTGTCGGAGAAGAGAGGAAATGATTTGAGGTAGTAAGAACGATGCCTGGCTTGTTAGCTGGTTACTTCGGGTAGCTTAAGAATTACCAGCATTATGCTAATCAGTACAGGAACCAAAATTGCACTTCTGTACGGGATTGCATGCCATACTGACAGGAGGGTAACTTCAGGGAACAACTATTTATATGAGGAAAGCAATGTGGGAAGAATAACTTCAAATGAAGCGAATTGAAGCCCCTGGATCGCCGAACACGATATCCCATTGGAATCAGAGCAAACAGAGCACTTCTAGACTAAGGCTGAGAGAAAAAACACTGAAAGGGATAAGCACCCATTCAGTCACAAGGAATAGTTGAAGTTTCTGGTTATGAATAAAATCCTTGAGTACTGTGACTCCTTCAAACAGAGGTTCCAGGTAGGAAACTAGGTAGGTAAACTGAACAGGTAAGCCAACAGGTAGGTAAATAGGTAGGTAAACAGGTAGGTAAACTAAAAACAACCACGTTACAAGTGAAGGGTAAGTAAGCGGAACGAGCGTTGGAAAGGTCGACCGCCGGTGGATTCACTGAAGCTAGCTTACGCCCTCGTCAAGGATTCATATCGCTTGTGTTTCGAGAGAATAACGTGACCAATTCACGAATGAAATTGCTAGAAAAGATAAATGCGACTACTGTGTGTCGACAGTTTATCGATTAGACGACTGCTTACGCTTTCAGGCACGCGGGACTTCCGGTGCGACAATGAAATTTCACTGAGTGAAAAACGATCTAGGATGTGCAGAGAATCCAAACTTCCCTCTCGAGCCTTCTCAGTTGAGCAGTTTGGTTCCGATTCAATTTTAGCACGTTTAGCTCGTGTTTCCTGTGAATAAAGCTCTGCATTCTACCGGCCTTCCTTTTTCTATCGCACCCCCTCAACACTTCCATCCTGTCTATGACGAACACAGTGACACCTCACAGAAGATGCACCAAGTCGTTCCTAGCCCATCTCATTAGGGCACTTCGAACCGATTGTTGGGAGATTTCTGCCGCAATGAGAATTGATGGGCCTTGGGAAAGACAATTGCTTACGCTCCCTTTCTAGGAACTTCCGGTCTGCCAATTTCTGACCCTCATAATCGGCCACAGATCCTGGAATCGTTCACGGAAACTTATAACGGCCAGCGCAAGGGATGGTAGACTGCTGTGACTTATCCCCCTTTTCGTGAATCAATAGGAATAAGCTTGTGAGATGAAATGATTTTCCCATAACAGACCTAAGTTTTACTGTAACAGCTAGCGAAGTAATGAAATTGTGATAATTTTCTTTTGAAGCTGATCCAGTGCGCATTCATCGAGCCGATTATGAGGGCCAGAAAGCTGCCGCAAACGCCAACAAACGTATGATCAAAATGGGAGAGTAATACTGCCCAAATTACTGCAGCGCTCTTAAAATCACAGTTCACTGAGATTCTTCCCTAGAATGAATCTGTCACCCTCAAGGATAGCCTGAGGGACACTGTCGGATCGAAAACCGGACAAGATAGGGCTAATGAGGGCCACAAGACCGGCTTAGCCGACATACACATCCGAGGTGGACAGTTGTTAAGCGTTGTTAAAGCTGTAGAGGTTGCACCATTCACAGCAGGACCCACACCTCGCACGCAGGCAGCGTACTGCAGTCAGCTATATCCAATGGCGCGCGCATTCGAACAGCTCGTACAAATGATCCGTTCATGCAGCTTTTTTTCCGTTAAAATCTCGTCCATTACCTGATTTTACTTATTTTTTAGGCCTTATATTTCACTGAAAACGCCGGTTTTTTGCGTTTTCTTCGCCACTTTTGCAACGTTCTGAACTATCAGGTACAATTCTCATTCAAAACTAGATAACCTGAAATTATTGTGAACTGTGACTTCACCTTTCTTACCAACCGTTCCCTTGAAGTAGGCTGACCTGAGCTCAAGCGAAACGAAACGGTCGGAGCAGTGAGATCAAAGTCTAGAAGAAGGTATTAGGCAGAACCATCAATCCGCAGGGAACTACAGGACCTGCACATAAGAAAAGAACTCAGAAAAATCGGGAAAACATCAAATTTGGTCAAGTTCATTACAGCATGCACTTTTGGTGAACCCAACAAGGGGCATGTCGATTACTAGTCACGGCCAATGTGTCAGAATAGCGCTCCTATCAACCCAAAAGGGGGTAATCAAATGATTGGATCTCCTTGCACAGTTTTGCGCAGTTCACAAAGTTTAGACAACAGTAAAAACAGCTATTATCGAGGACATGTCTGAGACGATGTCTATTCAACAAAGATTTCTATAGACGTGACAGTTAGTCGGACAACTCGAGGAAGTGACAGATTAGAGGCGCAGTAAATCGATTGGAAATTGATCAATAAATCGATTACGATTCTTGAGGTAAGAGTAGAGGCCGATAAATGTCTACTTCTCGAGGGAACGAACGGACAAGTGAGGTATCAAGAGGAATTCAGACGTCAAGTAACGATTCTATAGGAAACAAACAAAAATAAATATGGAAGATTTACCGTAACCGGTGGCGGTAGAAGTCGACCGGGGCGGGCGAAATGATCCCGATGGCCTGTAGTTCGTCGTCGAGGAGCTTGTCGTCGCAGTGTGTTGTGGCGGGATGGCGTAGTGGGGATGTTCACGCACCTTGCGCACCTTACACACACACACACACCCAGTCAGTCGCCCAGTTGAAATTCGAAACTCGCGTAACGATCGGGCGTTGAAAAAAACCACCAGCAGGGGTATTGGTATTGTTGAAAGGAGGTCACGCAACAGGCGCGAAGAATAGGGTTCTCAATCACATTTTCCAGTACAAAATTCCATAGGACACCAAAGTACGAACAACAGCAGCAAGCCGGGAGAACCAGGTGAATGTAGGAGAACCGTTGAACGTATGAAAATAATCTATCAACTAAAATTGCTTACATTCCACTCAGGACATGATCCTACCGTTCCACTTCAACATGACTACAATAACTGGTAATAGTTTCAGTTACTGTAACCTAAGAAAATTGGGCAATCATCTTTCCCTAGAACAAGTTTACCTTACTTAGAAATGGAGATTTGTTATGGTCTTGATAGATGGAACTCAAGTGAAACGACGTCGATTTTTCGCTCAAATTTGCAAGAATTCCTCATATTTGTTCGTACCAATTCTCTAACTTTACCTTACCATTACTTGTTTGGGAATTTATAGCTCATATTTTGCACGAATTCCCCACATCCCCACTCCTGCTTCCGATTCTCAAGCCCTGATGGGGCCCTGTTCGTGAGAGCCAAAGGGAGAGAGTATGGTAGCGTGTTATAATGACTAGGGAGATGTTCAATTCAATAATTTCTGGAATAGAGCTGTTTCATGTAACCCTCTGCCGCTATCCTATCCCACAGGTCAGTCGACCCCCGTCCGGACGTTAAGCAGCTGTGAGGGAAACCCTACCGTGGGAGAAAATCCTAGGCGTCCTAGGGACGGAACCAATCTCCGGGAGGCTATGCTTGATCCTTTTCGGAGGTCCGTACAATGCGTAACAGTCATACGAACAACTTGTCGGTAAATCAAAGTAAGGTCGTGTGTAAAGTAGTAATGCGATGTGACATACGAACACCTTGACTAGGGCAGTTTACCGGCCATATTACCACGACGGATAGACGGATAGATGAATCATTTGAAAGGTAAGCGGACGGTGTCTCATTTTACAACTCGACAAAATAAAATACAATGAAGTTTCTTGACTAGAACATTCTTAAGAGCCCAATTCTGGCTATATGTAGCCCAGTTACCACTTTTAAAAAGAGTACTAGAATCCTCTAGATCGGGCTGACATTGGGATCAGGTCGAACCTAAGTAACTGGCAATCTAGTCAAGCTTGCTCATATAAACGTTGAACAGTGGTAAATAATGAAAGGATAAAGCTTCTAGCGTGTTGATCCCGTTTTCGGGACGCACCCCGCATGTGACTTCCATTCGGAATCGTGGTGGCGATTGAATATGTATGTGGCCTATACAATGACTTTCTGTAGCCAGCTAATATGCGAGTTAGGGCTCTTATTCCCTCAGACAGTCCATCACCAACCAAGCGACCCCAGAATAGTGGAAGCTTCGATTCGTCCGGGCGAATTCGATCTGGGATTCTATCTCCGGGATATGCAGATTATCCCACTTGCCCCTACCACCACTTCTGCCCTGACAAAAGTGACTCTGCCCGGGTAAGCGCCCCAAGGGGCGAAAAAACATCGCTATTGCTACAGTAAGTGAAAAATCCCCACAGAAGAACATCTGCCAACGAGATGGAATCTCGAAAACCTGTTACATTACATCAAACATGCAAAAGTTTCTCGATTTACGTAAATCGGAGGGCGCTCCAAGAAATGGAAGCAGTAAGAATTGTATAACATACTACCAGTTTTGCGAAAAAGAACGATAAAAACTTCTGGTACTGATTATTTCCGGTTCCCAGAGGCATTTTATACTCATGGCCTATGCAATCACAATTGTAGCTACAACTGAGAAACGATTCAGGACTTCAACGCTGCCAGACAAGTCTAGTACCGTTTTGTCAGTTCAGGGGGATGTAAGCTCAATTGGCATGGACTGGTATCGAGCCGAGAGCTGATTTTTTGTAGAGGTTTCCATGAAAATACGAAAAAAGGATAATATTCACACGTACGCGCACAAAATACGGGGAGATGTCATGAAATCGCAATCGGTTGATCAGATGATCGTTCATCTTAAACCTTTCGTTTCAGGTTGTGAAGCGTTGGAACGAACAGCGCTTTTACAAGGAGCTCCAATGCCAAATGCTTGACAACGATTTGATGGGTCTCAGCAGTGGAGTGGTCGGATTTGAAGCCTGATATGCTATGCGTATACGCTGGGTAGGGTCCTAGCACAGGAACCCCATGGAAGGATCTAGAAAATAAAAAATCGGATTTCCACAAATCAAATATTCGTGCTTTCCATAATTTCTAGCGATTGATTTACTGTATGGGCATGGGCGTTTTCTTACATTCCGTCAGTTTTGCTTAGTGAAACCAATTTCATTGTCACATTCCTGTGGACCGCCTCTAAACATGGTAAACGACCGTCTAATAACATAGCGAAGCGGAACCGGCCAAGAGGACAGAATTAACAGCCAAGAAAAAAAACAAATTATGCCTGGCACTTCGAAAAACCCCTCATCTCTTGCACCCAGTGAACGTCTTCCTGTTGATTTTGAAGGGTAAGCGGAAGTTCGATCGATCGCATTGAACTCGTCCACTCAAACTTCCTCGCCGAATTCTATGATTCACTAGACAACCCTGGCTATTATAGAACTCATTTCAAGAATAGAATCCAGGAGGGACGGGTGGTAAGGGGATCCAAAAAGGCGTGCCGCTTCCCAAACCACCTCCATCAAATATTACCCCATCAACAAGCACGTAGACGTTAAACAGTTGCTGCGAGCCTAGTTTTCGAACGGCTCTGGCTAGGGGCACCCGCCATTGGTGGCTGCTAGCAGTCCGCCAATACTGAAAGCTTTGAGCACTCTCTTTCTCTCTCTTTCTCTTGAACTGTAACAGGGAAAGGTTGCAGGACCATCTCTATTTGGAAAAAAAACCTGATTCCAGTCTGCTGCCATCACCACTGTATAAGATCAATGGTTACTGAAAAAATGTGGGTGAGAATTTTTGCGACAACACCCAGGGAGAGTGGGCAGCATCTCTTAGATCGCTTTTTTCCATAGTATGACGAAGATCGCACAGAAAAACGAATCAAACGACAAATAAAACTCGCTCATACGAAAATACATAATCATCGTGATATTATGTAGGAAGACTAGACCACAATGGAACTAGAAGAACTCAAGAAAAACGAAAAAATCTAGTAAATGAATGGGAATTGTAGCCTTACCTACAAGTAGATGGAGATCTGCAGTTGATCTGTCTAGTTTTGAGTCGATTTTGAGAGAATCGTGGCTTTGAATAACTCGGTCATACCTGAAGAAGGAACATGTCCTCGGCTCAGAGGTTCCAAGACCTCGATACCCAACGGGTAAGGTTGTAAGGGAAAACGAGTCTTGGTGTATCTGCTTACCGTTTACTGATGTACAGAGGCTCATTGTTTCCGCGAATTTGTAAGATGGCGGTAGTTCATGAGCACTCCTGATCCTGCCATAACAAGGAATCTTTAATAGTAGACGTGCGAAAAAGTGGAAAAATCAATCCGATACCCGATTTTCCTAAACGGATAAGCTGTTAGCAAAGAAGTACTACACGTGAAAAAAGGCTCTCAATAACGTCGTGCAATTGCGTACTTTGAGCCATTACTGTATCCTACGGTTGCACCCCACTATTTACAATTTAGGCCGCTACAGCGCGTTATATGAAACGGGCTTGTTCTGAGCGGGATCGGAAGCAAAGGTTCTCAACTCCTGCCATAAAAAAGTGTTACGTAAATTCAAAAAGTTATAAGGATGAAGCAGCAGCTTCTGTTTGTCCCTTATATAAATCAGCTCCTCTGAAAAAGGGTAACTGCCCACGATTCAATGATGTCGAGATGATCTTCACCTCATACAAGAGCGATCAGCAACCATATATTTTTAAATTAAACGGAACTGCGCGTCCAAACAACTGGGGGTGGCGGAGGTAAGGTGGAGAGGGTCCCTCTCAATTAAAAAGTGCTATTGCTCCCTGAGCCTTTCTTTTCGGAATGGCCGTTGCGTCACTGGAAAGCAATTGAAAACCGTACGTTACCACATGAAAATGGAACTATACGTTCACGGAAGAAGCGACCAACACAGTTGATGAATAAATGAACAGCCTCAGAGTACGGTAATAGCTCATAGTAAGCACCATCACGTGATGTTACGGCAAAATTGAATAATTTCTTATAGCATTCTATCTTCAACGCTTCACAGAAAACATGAGACAAGCATGAAGGAAAAGTTTTTCATGAAGGAGAGTCTACTCGTTGCAAAAATGACAACGAACTCGATCTCCACTCTACTGAATGAGCTCACATGCCAGATTATAAACAGAGGTGAGAGGAGAAAGGGGATATATGAAAGGCTTCGAAATGAAGTTTTAAACCGAATGAGCTGAACAAACATAGTAGTCTCAGGTAGGCTTAACAAAAAATAGTGTTCAATTTTACAATTGCCTGAGGGTCGGCCAAATCACATATGAAGTCGAAATCGACTATATGCTAAAGTTCACTGAGGCTAGTTTCTTACTGCATCCGTTAAAAACTTCCAGCTCGTCAACTTTTTCAATGAGGATCGAATGGAAATGCCGTTGAAACAAGGTGAAACCAAGGAGAATTACCAGTAATCACGTAAACAGCGTACAGGCTATAAGAAAAATCAATGATTATTAAAATATGTTTTATATGGAAACATAATGAAATAATAAAATCATGAGGACATAAAGTTACATTTTGGAGTACATATTAAATACTATGAAGCTCGTTGACAAATTCTTGGCTTAATCAAAAAATTGAAACTTTTCCCGTTTCATGTCATTCATATAACCAGTGTAGGGAACTTCTCTTCGTAGAACATTATCTTCCAAAAGTGGAGCAGTACCTTTTGGATGGGTATATGTTCTACTAACAATTAGACGGCAACCGCTATGGACAGGAACGTTTCCGAAACCTTGGTGAAGCGATGAGATGGGTCCCTTGTCTGCAGCCGAACATATCTATCCCTTGAACAACTGAGCCTTTAACTTCGATATGATCTCTTTCACTGGTTAGCAGATCTACTTCTTGAGTTAGACCCAAGCAAGGCCCCAATTGAATGCCTCTGGGGTGCCGTCCGGGATTCCAATAACTCCCTTTCGTCTACCGTGTCCATTTTTCTGACGATGTCTGCTGGAGCACTTCTTTCCTAATCTGCCATGGGCGCTACATTCGGAAGCCAACCTTTTCGATAATACAAAGCCAAAAAGTAAGGTCAACCAAAAGAGAAAGTAGTTAATAATAATAACTATGTAACTTTATTATTCACCTAGATTGATATATCCGCCATTCTGTCAACTACAGTGATCCACCAAAAATCCTACACAGGCGTTAGTTAGCATAATGAAAATGCAAAAATGAAATTTTAAGGTTAGAAGGCAGTTTGCAGCAGTGGAGGCGGTAAATTGAAGATGGACTCTTACGAAGATCACCTCTCAAAACTGTAAACGGTATCGAGGTACTGTTCGAAAAAAGCGATCGGCAGCATATACCTGACTCAAGGGAATAGTCACTAGGTATGAGAGAAAAGGAACATATACAATAGAGGAAAAGGTAAAAGGCAATGAAACAAAGATGTGAATAGTGTGAACCAAAAACAAATAGCATTCTTTCATGTAGCTTTCAGAAAAAGTCTCATTTTTTGAAATTGCCAGTGGGTCGGCAAAATGATCAATGAACCGCGAAATTGATAGTAGCCAAAGCCGTGAAAACAGTTTCCTACGCAGTTATTTCAGATTTCCAGCTCGTCCAACGTTTCGTTTTCTGGTTATGTCTGCACTCGCCCGTCTAGGAATCACCTTCCAGGGTTTCACAATTTGGTTTTTTACTTGTGTTGAGCAGTAAACCAATCTCAGCTCAGGCCTGAGTCAAATGAAGCGCTGACATGATCTTGGCATTCGAGAGGTACAGCAAAAGTGTGGAGGTTCATCTGCTTCTCTTATTTGGGCTTTTGCGTATTTGTCTACGCTACCGTCAGTGGCAAAGTTCACACCTCACTTTAGATTTTTAAGCCTAATCTGAGTGTACGGTATCTCTGTTCAGAGTGAACAGGGACAAAGAAGGGCCGGTTCATATTAATCTTGGTTCCATACTTCTTCCCCTTAAGCCAGGGCTCAGCAACTCTTCTGTAGAGCACCAGTAGTAGTAAGGATACAGTTAGTGGGGTGAGGATGGTAAGGGGACCACTCCTTCTACGCCTTTTAATCCTTGACTTCCGATTGAACTTATCCTTCAGCTATTCCAGTCTTACACTCATTTCCTATCTCTCAAAAAGCGATTAACCAGAATCTGCCCAGCATCAGGACGAAATGGTTGAAGTCATCAGTGAGTAGGACCTTCCTCAAATCGAGAATCAAAGGAGATATGAGCTCCCCAGCGGGACCATCCCATGTGATCTTGATCTACATCCCTTTTCAATCCATTTTGATTGAACTTCGGCACGATTGTTTGCACCGTGCTGTGCGACTTTACGAAACAGGAAAATGTACGGCGAGTCGCTAGAATAGGATCGAATCTATGTTCCAATGAACAGGTTAGGACTGCCTGCCCTGTGGCCGCTTTCATAGTCCGCTGGTCGGCCGGCTAGCGTACCGACGTGTGGGCTGCCGTGCCGGTGGGGCACCGGCTGGCGTACCGGTGCGGGTCGGCTGGCCGGCCGGCTCTCTATGAAAGCAGCCTCTGCAACTAATTTTTGAACGCCCTGAAAGGGCAGAATTTGTTGGTGGTGGTGTTGGCTCTTATACATAAAACTTCTTCTCAGTGCGATTTTCAAAAAATGAGGCTCATTCGGTTATCTGACCATCGTCCACTTATGAAACTTGTGTGAGGCCTGTGTAACTCGTACAGTATGTACACAAATTACGCGTTTCTTATGCAACCAGTCGGATTGCCTAACATGCTAACGCAGGGACGTCGCCTGCTCTTTCAAAGTTACAATTTCTGGTCCAAAAAACAGGAGCTACTGATTGTCAGCGAAACACATACCGACGCACTTCGTGCGTTGAATTCGTTCCCTCTTATCCCAACCTGATCGCGTTTTCCACTTAAGGTAAGGTCATCTCATTACGACCCATACACCCTCCCCTTCCCTCTATGCCTCCGTTTGTTCGATCCAGTTCAGTTGCCTTATATTCACTACCATCGGTGTATTAAATCTGCCGCCTGCATCTGCATTAGTTTCATATTTGAACGCCCCAGGTCGAAATCAGCAATTTTCGCGTACATCCCGCCTCCTGTGGGCGGAGTCAAGTCGTGAGTCACCTCCCATCATCATTCCCATTCTACCGCCTTTATTCCTAGCAAATTTGAACACCTCAGGCCAAAACTGTAAATTGTCACGCACGTCCCGCCGAAGTCCTGTCACCCACTACTAGTGTCCCCATCCTGTAAATCCTGCTATCTGTACCCCTAATAAATTTGAGCAGTTTAGGGGCACGGGGACAGGGGTCGTAAATTTCCGCTCAAGCCCCTTCCTCCTGTGGGCGGAGTCCGGTCCTGCCACCCACCATAAGTGTTCCCATCCTACCGCCTGAACTCCTACCAAATTTGAACGCTTTTGATCAATTGGAAGAGTAGTTATGAATTTCCGGTCAGACATCCACGCACAAACACACGCAAACAAACAAACAAACAAACACAAAAACAAGCACACCAACAGACACCTTTAACCGATTATATAAGTAAGATATTTGTACAGTAACTTGTTTAAGCCTATACAGGGTGCGCCATAAATATGGCGGCTTTTTAGCCGTTTTTCGGCTCGACAATGACACATGTACTATTATTGGGGGCCACAGATACATACTAGCAGGAAATTTCAGAAATTATTTTCATCGTTAACTCTGCCTTTCAGCCAAATTTCGGCATATCTTTCATTTCTTTCATAGAGCCGAGGAATGGTATGCTAGTAATGGGTAAAGTTAGTGTGCCGAGGTTCGTAAAATGTACTACTTTCTATGCACCCTGCTATTCCTTGATTTCCGAATTAATTTATCTTTCGGCTAGTTCAGTCCTACCCTCGGTGGGACTACCTATCGCCCAAAAAGCGAACAACCCGAATTGGCTCAGTGGCTGGCTGTACTCGGGACGGAATGGTTGAAGTAATTAGTGAGTAGGCCGTTTGTTGAGTTGAGGGCTGAGGGAGATGTGAGCTTCCCATCGGATTCATTCCATGTGATCTTGATCTACATCCCTTTTCAATCCATTTAATTGAACTTTGGCATGATTATGTGCACCGTGCTGTGCGTCTTTACAGAACAGCACGATGTACGGAGGGCCCCCCGAATAAAATCGAGCCTGTCAACGAACTTCAAGTGAGCGATGGTGAACAGAGAGACTTGCCAGTTCCACTTCCAATTCGTACCACTTTTTTGTTCCGAAGTACTATTTTAATCAGCAATTTCAGGTTGTGTGTGCAGTAAAATTTTTGAAAGCCCTGAAAGGGCAGTAGTTGTTTAATGAGTTATGTAAACGATGTTCATTGGGAATATCTGGCCAACTTCCACTTCTAACTTTCATATGAGGCCTGTGTCACTCATACAGTACATACGTACAGGAATTACGCATTTCCCATAAAATACTTGTACAGCAACTTCCTTTGGACCTATACTAAATACTTTCCTGATAAAATACCTTCAGGAATGTGATTTCGAGTGATTTCCGCGATTTTTCCTTTTGATTATGGGTATTAATTCTTTCAGGTAGAAGATGGTCTGTGGATCAAACCTTGAAACAATTTCGTTCAGACCAACAAATCCTTCCATAGCCCCTGAGTCGGTTAAATGGAGAAGGCTTGTCTTAGAGTATAGGATCATCGACCTGTACATCGACTGATCAGCGCAAATCATTGTGTAGGCTACATACGTATTCAAAACGGCACAACAATTCAAGACGCGGCGCATCCCATAAGCGGAAACAAGGGCAAGTAGCATTATTTTTTATAATCCGATCCAAACTATCTCGCAGAGTGTTGGAGTTTTTTTCTCAAGGACCAGTGCTGCTCAGTTTTCATAGGTCACCTTCTCGGTCCATGAAAGCAGTTCTTCTTTGAAGTACCCATGTCATGTAAAGTTGCTTTCATCGCAAACTCAGTGAGCTGCTCAAATTTATAACTTGTTTTGACTTGATGTTTTGTTAACTGCTGTTATATCGCCGCAGTACGCGTCGCGAAAGTCTCACAAGGTTGGCGATTTGTGGACAAAACTTCAGTCTCGGACGGGACTCGAACTTGCTCAAATTCAGTTTCTGGGTTGCATAAAATAGCTTAAGGGGGATAACATGACTAGCACTTCAGAAATGGTTCGACTCGGGGGAAGCGGTCCTCTTCACGAACCTTGTCACACTGACTACTAGGTTGGCAATCAAGTAATTGCGTACTCTAAAGAAAACAAAATCAAATTTTCTGCAAATAGGAAGTCTTATTCTGCTAAATATGGCCATTCAATACCCAAGTACTTGGTTCATGAATATAAATCACTCTAAAAAGGACTAGTAAACATTTGAGGTAAAAGTTTGAAATAATCAAAATATGCAGCTACTTATTGTTTATACCCATCCATACTATGACATTCCTCAGGCTCTATAAAAATCCTGCTGAAACTCGACTCAAAAGGGAAAATGACGCCTTTAGGGAATCTGCTAGCAGTAACCGAGTGCAGGATCCTCGAGTGGACTAGTTCTTATTTGTCCTGTCCAGCATAAGCAGGTACACCTCACAAAAATAGTAAGAAGTAGAAGTCAGAGTGTTTGTTCAAAACTGTCCTGAACGATCTGTACGGACGGGCCTAAGGCAAGCGTTGCAAGTGGGCGATGGACAGATATTCCCAATGAATAACATTTTCCAATTCATTGAAAAATAAGCCGTAATGAAAAGAAGTAGAAATTTCTAAGAAGCCATCAACCAATGTAGAAGTCTGGGAATTTCGGTGAAAAGAAGGAATGACGAGCAAATAAAGCGACACAATACAATGACCTTCTCTCACCTGAGGATTCAAGAAAAAATTCGATTCTACTTCGGTGGCTTTCCGTATACCACCCCGTTTTGTAAAGACGCACAGCACAATGCACATAATCATGCCCAAGTTCAACTAAATGGATTGAAAAGGGATGTAGATCAAGATCACATGGAATGGTTACGGTGGGACCGACTAAGGGACTATGGAAGGATTGGTTGGTCTGAACGAGATTGTTTTGAGGTTTGATCCACAGACCCTCTCCTACCTGGAAGAGGTGATACCCATAATCAAAAGGATAATCGCGGAAAACACTCGAAATCACATTCTTGAACGTATTTTACCAGGAAAAGCAACGATATCATTACTAAGTATAGGTTGCTGTACAAGTATTTCATAGGAAATGCGTAATTCCTGTACGTACTGTATGAGTGACACAGGCCTCATATAAAAGTTAGAAGTGGAAGATGGCCAGATAATCCCAAAGACCATCGTTTACCTAACTCACTAAACAACTACTGCCCTTTCAGGGCTTTCAAAAATTCTTCTGCACACAACCTGAAATTGTTGATTAAAATAGTACTTCGGAACAAGGAAGTGGCACGATATAACCCTATCTCTCTGTTCGCCATCACTCACTCAAAGTTCGTTGACAGATTCGATTTTATTCTAGCGGCCCTCCGTACATCGTGCTGTTCTGTAAAGACGCACAGCACGGTGCACATAATCATGCCCAAGTTCAACTAAATGGATTGAAAAGGGATATAGATCAAGATCTTGTGGAACGGTTACGGTGGGAAGCTCACATCTCCCTCAACCCTCAATTCAACCGACGGCCTACTCATTAATTACTTCAACCATTTCTTCTCGAGTACTGCCGGCCACTGAACGAATTCTGGCTGTTCGCTTTTTGGGTGATAGGTGATCCCTTTGAGGGGGGCTGGACCAGCTAAAACTCAATCGGGACTTGAGGAATAGCAAGGTAAAGAGTAAGTGGTACCTCTTACGGACCTTGCCACACTTACTATGTATATCCATTACTACTTTCACATTCCTCGTGCTCATTAAAAAATTTGCTGAGCCTTGGCTTAAAGAGAAGACTACATCCGCAGCGTAACTCGTAACGGTTGGTGAGCGTGAGGTACTTTGTTCGATCTGCACCGACTCTCCTTTGTCCGTGTTCATTCTGGACAGGGGCATCACACACTTGGGAACAGGGATAAAACTACGGCAAAGTATGAACCTTGCCACGGAGGCAGCGTGGTTCTGGCAGTAAATGCTTAAATAAGTGAGGCATGAATGAAGTGATGAAAGAAGTGACTCTGAACGAAAGGAGCGCTTTTCACCGTCCCTCGAGAAGAGCCGATTCACTGGACTAATCTGGCTCGCGACAGGGGCGAATGGAGGACGTTACTGTCGTCCGCTCGAGGAAGCCGATGATCAACGGGACGACAGGTGACAGGTGCATGACTGCGAAAAAGTTCAGTGGCCCCGTTCAGCTGAAGACGGGAGAGCAGCACCAGTGATGGTATGGGAACGTGCTGCGAAGAACATGAAATCATCCCATGAGGGAAACAATTGAGTTCGAAGCCTAGGGGAAGCGACCGCAAGAAAAGCTGAAGAAAATGTTCCGGACATTATCAAGGAGGATATCTCTGAAGGATATCTCAAGCTCAGGCTAGAATGTGTAGTAAACAGGAGCGAAGAAAAATCACCAGATTAACAGGCCTTGCAACCGGGATTGATGCCAGGGAGTATAGAAAGAAGAAGAAGCAATGTACGAACCGAAGTCGCCCTCACTGGTCTCACACCAGCCATCAATGTTTTTAGCCCCCTTGGGGCTTTCAAAAATTGAAGGATGCCAGGAAAGCTTTTCTGATGAACATGCATTTATTTTATTGTCTATATATTGTTACTACTACTCATATTCTATGTGCGATCCATACCCTCTTGTTTTTTTCCAACAATCTTCTGGAATGCAGCACCCAATTTGGTCGCCCTCCTTACATCGCCCTGTTTTGAAAACGCGTATAGCACGGCCCACACAATCATACTGCAGATCAGTTAAAATTGGTCACAAAGGGGTGTAGATCAATACAACATGGGATGGGATCTTGTTCTGAAGCTCACATCCCCCCTGTCACCCTGCTACTCGATTAGAGAGACTTCCCACTACTTAGTTACTCTAACCATTTCGCCTTGAGTACAACCGGCCACTGAGCCAGTCCTACTCGTTCCCTTTTTGGGAATAGTTGTCCCACTGAACGTGGGCTAGGACTAGATAGCTGAAAAACTTATTCAATCAATATAAGGAAGCTCTGAAAGCCTGGCCATAACATCAAGCGAGCAGCATTCTTTTATACGACCCTTCTTCCCCAAATAACAGCCCTTCAAATGATCAGCTAAGGCATCTCGTCAAATATTTTTCCACTATTTTGAATACCCACTGAAATCAGTTTCCGACCACCCCCGGGGTTTTCGCATGTAATATAAAAAAGGACATTTGGTTATGCGCGGCAAATTGTGATGCGATCATGGTGATTTTGACGACACAGGCGCCTATAATTGGGACCCGAATGCGAAGTAGGATAGATGAGTAGGACCAGCTGATCCTGCTCATCTACACTACTTCGAACTTGGGCTCCAATGAAAGGCGCTAAAGATGTTCAACTACGAATTTCGCAGAGCAATTTGCCGCGCGCATCCCCGGCGCCCGAATGTTCTGCCGCCTGTAGGGCAGGCATAGCAGAATAAATGAACAGATTCAAGCGTGGAAGAGGGTGGATAACTCATAGTATAATTCAGTTACAAGAAAATTTTAGGTTAGTCGAGACAAAAGTAACCTCCGAAAAAAGAACTGTCAGAGGTTTTGGATTCAAAGAAAAATAAAGGGAGCCTGACAAAAAAAAGCTAATCAATAAATGTATTCTAAACTGGTAATATACATATTCTAGTAATCATCACAACTAGATGATCAGTATAAGCCGTTCATAGTTCTAAATTTGTCAGTGGGTCTGATAAATCACGCATGAGAGGGATACCTCGACAGGATGTCAAAGTCCACTGAAATCAGTTGCCGACCACCCCCGGGGTTTTCGCATGTAATATAATAAAGGACATTTGGTTGTAGGTATTGGACCTTGAAACTCATAAAACATGCAGAAATATACGTGGATGCATAATGAATTTTCAATTTCGATGGTTTTGACACATTTGGAGTCTTCGGATGAGCTGAACATTTCCCGTTTCATGTACATCATTTAAGTAGGGCCCGGAGATTTTCGTCAGTAAAAAATTTGGATCGCACAGAAAAACATCCGGTACAGAGCTAGAACTTCATTGGGCCTGTCGTGATCATTCCAGAAATTAGCTATTCAGTTTTGTGGAACTTTACTAAACACAAGTTAATGTCGTTTGTGGATTTTGATGTTATTCACTAACAGATTTCAAACACTTTTGGGAAACGGGAACTGCCCGTTTAACTCATTCAATATAATCAGCATTTGGAAATCCATTCCCACTGTAGTAAAACGAATACCGGTCATACATAAATGCGTATAACAGATTTCCAAAAAGTAAGATAGTTGGGTACTCCCTTATTACTGCAGTACCACTATCCTTTAAAAATGACAATCGCCTCAAAGAAGTATAATGTAATAATAGTACTTATAAAACTATAGTTTCAATTATGATATATGTTTTCTGATTCATAAACATTGCACTGAAAAAATTTGTTAAAACTCTTTCTGACATTTACTAGTACAATAGCAACGCTTCACTTGTGCTCGATGATCATTACTGGTATAGGGTCCCTTACCAGCCTCCCTTATGATGCAAACCTTGGAGTGGGTAGTGACAGCACTAATGTAGTTTCCACGGGTCCAATTCTTCAGCTTCGTTGTCTGAACAGGAATTGAACCCGTTGGCCCCAAGAATGCAGAAATGAAGCCGCACTGTACTAGCAAAAGACAGATGGCCAGAAAGAGCTGCTATGCTTCGCGAATAATGCTACCGGCACCTGAAGGGAGAGTGTACCAAAGGATACCGAGCTCCCCGATACTGGAAGGCGATAAGTGCTTATGGAAGGCTGGAGCAATGCAGAACAGCTTTACTCCGTCCCATGACGACGCAGAAGTGATTGCATCTGTACACTGCCCGAAAAGAAGACAATGACCCCATATCTGTGGTGTGGGAACGGCATGGATTGGTTCGGGCAGGTGGTGGAGCACAAGGAAGAGTAGGACAAGAAATGCCCAACGAACAAATGTGTTTGAGCATTAGGAGAATGGGGCACTATGAGTTCCAAGGAATAGGTGGAGGTACGTTGACAGAGTGCACCTCATCGAAATTGAAGCCTGACGACGCCTTGCCCAGGAGAAAGAAGCTGCTGCTAGTGTTTGCAACGTTGCGAGATTCAGCAAGGTATGTTGAGGGGAATATTCACTACAATGATTTTGGAGGGGCTGATGGCTTCAGTTGCCGGAGCCTCTCTCCCGAGTGGCAATCCAGGAAACACTTTGGCGGATGGTTCGAAAATGATGCCTGAATGAATCAATCGAGACAATCTAGTAATAAGCGGATGTGGGGCAGTCATGGCAGAACAAATGAGCAGATTCAGGCATGGGAGAGGTAGATATGTCATAGTATACACCCACAAGCAAAATAAAGTAGTATCTTGAGACATTTTTTTCGCAGCGTTCGAACTTCATCTTGACAACACTGACGTGACGAACATGAAGAAACGATTTATCATGAAAAAAGATCTGACTTATTGTAAAAATCACTTCGAGCTCCACCTTAAGTCGCCAATTGACTTACACGCAAGTAATTTTCAGTAAACACGATAGGAAATAAAAATCATATAAAAGGAGAAATGACGAAAGGCAACGGAAGAATCAATAAATAGAATAAAAAATGCTGTAGAACAGAAAAAAACCGATCATTTTGTGAATTCACATGCGGGTCGGCCAAAGTGGCCATGGAGCGCGGAATAGATTGTATGCTCAAGTCCACTGAAATTAGTTCCGTACTGAACTCCGTTCTCAACCTCCAACTCACAGCTGCGCTAACTTTGCTGATGACGTCTGGACTCTCTGGACTAGATAGCAACCTTCTTCCAAGGTCTTCGGGCTTTTCTCAAGTCGTTGAGCACTGAGCCCCTCTTAGCTTCTTCTGTAGGCTTTACCCAAATCCAGAGTCATGGTTTTTCTCCGCAGTTATAGCCCTCAGTAGCATAGACGAGAGGAGGGTCCCATCCAGGGATTGTGGGTTGTTTTTCTTCTGAACAAACTGACTCAGTATTGCTTGTTTCGATCCCTCTGAGACGATCACCTGGCAATGGATAGAGGTGCTGCAGTGCTGGTAAAGTACCCGGCTATATCTTTTTCATAGATATGTAGTCGGGTACTGAACCAAGCAAAAATTTTCTCAAGCCACTTATATAAACACGTGAAACGGGAATATTCAATCATTTTCGAAATGTGTTTGTGAATTCATCCAAAGCCCCACTTACGAAACGGACTTTGTTATAAGAAGTGGACTGAATGTTGGACGAACGGACCGTGTGCCGGACTGAATTTTCGTTTCTGTTGGGGTTAGAACATATGGAGAGTCATCGATTGGGAAAACGGAGTGTCGTCGAGTTTTCGCGACCTCCTTCAATCGAAAATGAATTTGAAACGTTTTGAAATGGTACAGGAATGGATGAAAAGACCTTTATTCCTTATTGACATTTATTTCACAATAATTTATTACCATTGTTTTACAGCAATACGCATAAAAAGAGATGATTACAAGCATTCTTTTGAAAAGGTTTGCAATATAGTTCATGACAATTGCCTTCTTCTGGATCCTTCTAACGATTCGCTATTGGGTGATCTGTAAATATAAAGCATTCATTTGGACAGTAACAGGAGTATTGTAGCAAAAATGCGATGCACAGTTCTATTGAATTGATTGTTCAGAAAAAAATAAAACGACAAGATCACTTAAATGAACATCGACTAAAGCCCTTGGACACAACCACTAAAAAATAAAACAGTTGACAATTACCACTAACTATATAATCCTACTTTATATAATTCGCTAAGTGTGTCTGTTGGTGTGTCGGTGTGTGTGTGTGTGTGTGTCGGTGTGTGTGTTTGACCGGAAATTCATAACTCCTGTCCCCGTGGACCTAGAAAGCTCAAATTTGGTAGGATTACGGGGGGCAGTAAGGGAACACTTATAGCAGGTGGCAGGACTAGACTCCGCCCACAGGGGGCGGAGCGTGCGTGATGGAAGTTTTAGGTCGCTAATTCATAATTCCTGAGGGCGGAGGTGGTGTAGTGGCAAGTGGCGCACTATATCACACGCACGGTCAGGGGTTCGAATCCCGGATCGATGCCCGCCAGGCCAACCAAGCCTTCCATCCCTCCGGGGTCGGTGAATTGGTACCAGACTCGTCTGGGAGGATAAAAGCACTGACTTGTAATTAATAAGTGAATAAGGCGCTCAAAACTTGTCATTGAAGCCATGCCCCATTCAGTCCCGTTTTGATCCAGACAAACCCTCTTTGCCTCAACTGAAAACCACAAAAGAGCAGCGAGTAACTACTTTTCCCTTTGATGTGCTTAAGTCCCCTGTTGGGTTGCTGTGCATTTCCTGTCCGGCCGAGCGTGTAGACCGACAGCAAAGCTTGGAACTACGTGAACAGGGATCTACCGCTGTCGAGCTTGTCATCAAGGAAGTCAGCAAGGAATGCTGCACCTCTTCGTTAAGTATCGTTACTAAGTAATGGAAAATAACCACAGAGGGCTTTCGAGGATATCGCGCAGCTTCTTCGACACTTCTTCATGTATGGTCATTGCTTTGGAAAGCACTGTAGGCTACCTAACGGTAAGTCCACTCAATTCCTCATTTAAGGGTAGTACCTGAGAGCAGGGCAGACGATTGCAGTACATCGCTTTACTAACAATAAGTACTGTCTGTTCACGGACCAAAGTGGTTTCCCGATGTTAGCTCATTCCATAAATACTCTTAGGTAAGATGGATATGCAGCCTGTAATAGAGGCTCGTCATATCATATCATCCTTCGACAATCACAAGTTCAGTACCTACGTATGCCGAATTTGATTCAATTGTACTCATGCGACCCAGGTAGGTAGCAGGATTTCCTGTACCGTTCATGTCTCATACTGCTGTGGTGGTTCTAGGTCGACCAGCATTCACCATAGAAGGAAATATGCAACTTGAAGTAATCGAAGTCATTTGGAATGGGAAGACTTGGAAGTGAAGGTCGACGGCCGCTTCCTACATCACCTCCGCTTTGCAGACGACATCGTGCTTATAACACCGAATATCGAGCAGGCGGAACGAATGCTGGCCGAATTCGATGGTGCTTGTGGAAAGATCGGCTTGAGGCTGAACCTAACGAAGACGATGTTCATGAAAAACGGACTGGTACCTGATGCTCCTTTCACGTTAAACGGAACGAATATCTCCGAATGCTCTAGCTATGTGTATCTAGGTCGGGAAGTCAACATGATGAACGACCTAGCTCCAGAGCTGTGCAGAAGGAAACGTGCCGCGTGGGGAGCATTTAAGAATATCGAGGGAGTAGTGAAGAAGACAAAGAACATCCGGCTCCGCGCTCACCTTTTCGACACTGCTGTCCTTCCTGCTTTGACGTACGCCTCGGAGACCTGGACTCTACGAAAGCAGGATGAGCATGCTGTCAGCGTTATTCAACGCGCTTTGAAAGGACGATGCTCGGAATTTCCCTATACACGCAAGTGCAGAAGGGAATCCGGAGTTCCGAGCTCCGTCACCGAACGAAAATCAGGGATGCCGTTGATTACGCCAAGAAATCGAAGATCAGGTGGGCCGGAGACGTTATGCGATATAGTGATGACCGTTGGACCAGGGCGGTTACTGACTGGATCCCTCGGGATATCAAACGAACTCCAGGAAGGCCGCCAACGAGATGGTCAGACTTCTTCACGAAAGTTCTGAACGAAAGGAATGTTGAACCTCGTGTCCCTGAAGCGAGAACGATTCACTGGACCACTCTGGCTCGTGACAGGGACGAATGGAGACGTTACTGGCGCCCGCTCGAGGAAGTCGATGATCAACGGGACGACAGGTGATACAGGTGAATAGAGGCTCGACTATCTGACTCCCCACACTTAACAACAATGCGCATTTCTGAACTTCACGGGCTGGAGCTGTTTAGCACTACCACCAAATAAATAAATCTTTACCTTTCCTCAGCTTGCTTTACCGCCTGGTCCAACTTCTCGAAAATTCGTTCTCTTTCGACAGTATCATAGAAGTCGGTAACTTCGAACAACTTCCTCAGGTCTCCTTAAAGCATACTTTAAGAGCCTAACATGATACAGTATTGTAAAACTATTAAGTGGGAATGTTTGATGTAGTACTCAGACTAGCACCAGTGCTTAACTAGAGCTTCTATTGAGTTCAACATAGAAGAGTCTGCAGAAAAACCGACAGTCCCTTCAAAAAAAAACGAGAGTTCGATGAGCGGCGAAAGAAATTTCCATCATGACTCTTACAAAATGATTTCTGTTCTGCACTATGCCGCATTTTCTTATGAACGTAGCTTCATTTATAGAACTGAGACATGCTCTTGCTGTTCAAACGTACCTTTTTGTACCACCAAGTATGTTTGAATATTAGCTGCGATGAGATCGGCCACGACCTAAAATTGTAAATTTTGCCGAGCTCTATTTGACCGTAATGATCCAGCAAGAAAATAAATGGGATTTTCAATACCGTACAAACCGTTTTCAACGTCGTCAGGCCAAGATAGTCCACGTAAGGGAATCCACTGCAATCAATGACCAGTCGACATCGATCTTCATTTGCTATACCTTTGTAAGCTGCTCGTGCCTTCTGAAACTTTCAGATTTTTATATTATATCAGATCGGTAAAACGCAAAAGTACATCAGCAGCAGTGACTTGTTAATGTGTCAGATCGAAAAAAAAAGAATTAACAAAGTTTCGCAAAAACTGTATGATCAGGTGCACCATGTGCTGGATGCGGATCAGCGAAGTGCGAGGACATGCCGGAGTTCAAAACTACCCGAAACGATAACTGAATAACCAGTTGGATGAGCTGATCCCATTAACGCACTCTACTTCGAATTTGCGCTCAATAATATCCGCTAAAGTCGTTCAAATCGCCACGAACTTCGCCGCGTGCATCTCCGGACGCACCAATACCCATTATGTACCCATACCCTATCTAAACTAGACGACAGCACGTCATTCAGAACAAAGCTGTTGGTTTTGCAGGGCACAGCTGTTGCCTCTGCAGTACATCAAGTGCGCAATGCACCACATCCAGTGTGGACGGATGTGGTGCGTTAGGAACGAAATGGTCGCGTCGCGGTGAGAGGGGCGTCGCTCGCGAAGGAATGTAGCAGGATGCAGCAGTAGGTAAGAAATACAAGAACAAAAGTAATAATAGTAGTACTATGCATAAAATAATGATCGCATATTGAGCTGTATGAAGAACGCTAGAGCTGTAATAACGGCGAATGAGTGGTCTGCGACAGCCGCGTGCGGCAAATCGTTTGCCCTAAATCGTTCCTAACGCCCGTCTCCCAGTGTGGACGACTGCACGGCATCCAGAACCCACCCAACCTATCATACTGGCGAGCCACAAGTGGCACTGTTGCAAAGTATACTGTAGCACGCGATAAAATTATTAGAATATTCAGAAGCTGTAATTGTTACCTTTTCAAAAATATCATCTGTATTAGCGGAGTTCATTTGATCGATAGTTACGAAAGATTCGGCCTTTGAACGTTCGAACGTCTTCACGGATTGCCATACTGCCTGAAAAAACACATACGGTATGCCAGATGTTCGTTCAAAGGAAGATGAGTGAGTGGGTGGGGCTATCCGCTACCACTCATATTCTGTCTTGCTGATTTGAAGTGGGTACACGAGCCTATGGGAGAAGTAGGCGACACCAGACAGTCCCACCAAGTTTCAGCGCTACTTTCGCTTCCAGAAAAAAGTTTTAAAGCATGGCAAGCCTTTAGACCAGGCTTTAGGATTAGAACTTGGAATAATTGCCACCAACCGTTGTAAATCTGTCAATACTCGTGAAGATTAGCGGTGCGTCCATGCGAAACACACAAACATTCCCTCCCACGAATTCCAAGTGCTTCTTTTTCGTCTCTTTGAAACTGTCAGAGTCAGAATCGCGAGAGAGGAAGTGCCATTTGGGCCTGAAGGTGTTAACTTCAATTTGGGGTCGACTAAAAAACCATAGAACAACGCCATCTTGGAAGAGTAGAAGATCAGCAGAACAAGGAAGTGCCTTGTGAACTGTCTCCACATACTCCACTGTCTGCTGTCTGACTGTCGGTCTCCACGTTTACCTTTAGAGGAAGCCTAAACAAACCTTTGCATTCGTATTATCGTAGTCAGCACAGCAAATCCTGTTGCGAGTAGAAGGCCTTCTCCCATATCAAAGCACACAGTCAATATCATGCTCATCAACCATATAGTCTGAACTTCAAGTTGTTAAATGCATAGCCGGGTTGACGTTGGCAGATGTCCAGGATGCGCCACACACCCAGGCCTTGTTAAAGTTTTTCTAGTTTATACAATCAACTGCTGGAAGAACTAGCTAATCTGTAGGTCTGTGTCGTAAAATTCTAATACAGGTCTTCTATAAGTTTACTGGCCAAGAATTCTAGTTGACATGGGTCGGATTTGACCTCAGATCCATTCCTCAGATCATGTTTTCGATAGCGGCGCCTGTCACCATTACATCACCTCGACGCATGCGAATCATAATTGACAAAAGATGCGCTCAAATGAACGTTTTTCCAGGAAAAGTTATTCCCTTGCTCGATCGATTTGTTGAAAGAAATCAATACCTCAGCGGCTGAAGGAACAATACAGAGACTGAAAAATGACTCACAAAATCGACTTTGAACACGGGCCAAAGTTCTCTGAGCTCGGCAAATTTCGCGAACATTGCTCTCTGCGAAACAATGATCATAGTTGACAGAATACACTTAGGCAGATACTCCAAAGCAGGTCCAATGTATAGTATGACCAGAACTAAGGCTAGCGACGAGAAAAGGCAGGTCAGCTAAAAAAGGTTCATTGAAATAGTAAAGAATCCTCGCTTTCTATGTAGATTGCCAGAGGAAAGAGTCTAAATGTCACTGGGGTTCTGTAAAGGCTCACTGGCTTATCTCCCTTCAACTCCAGCGCCACCTCCCTCTACGGAAGCCACTTTTTATCTCTAACCAATCTTTGACCACAACTGCTTAAAGCTCGCCCCAAATCAACCGAGATCCCCGATCACTTCAATATTGGTAACAGGTACCTGTGTACTACTACCAACAGCAGCTCCAACAACACTCCGAGCAAATCCAGATGTAACTGGGAATACAGGGAAAAATGACGATAAAACACCAACGAATCCGAGCGCATATAACTCCTAAATGAGAAGCTCACGAATGACGTCATCAGGGCGCTCAAAAAACTGATAACAGGATTACCTGGCCATGATTAATTTTGTATTTGTAGCGCTTTTCGACGATTTTTGCAACAGTCAAGTGAATTGCAACGGCCGTTAATGCAATCGCGACAGCGTTTACACCAATGTATTGAATAAGGTCGAAACGAGGCAATGATGGGGGTGGAAACCTGGAACAAACGGCTTGCTTGTTTTTTAGAAGGGTCATAACCGAAGTAGGAGATATTAGGCAGATGCAGGGGGAGTGAATGAGTGACATCTCACATTGGGATGGACTAACAGACTATACCGCCCAAATAGTTTGTGCGACCCGCCCCTTCAAGCAGGAAAAGAAAAACTAGATCTCAATGGATAGGATAAATTTCTAAAAATAATCCGGAACGTACTCAGTTGGTATATTTCCCAACACTTTGATATGAAATCGACGTGACAGTTCAGCATAGTTGGTAGCTGTGATTCCAACAACAGCCTAATAATTGAAATATGTAGTAAAATAATGTGGTAAAAACTCGAAATGATAGAATGAAGAAAGCGTTGTAAAAAAAAGGATGCCGAGAAGGCGTGGAGGCTATGTCGATTGCCTGCCATCAATCGATACAGGTCCTCCTATGATCTTTGATCGTTCAAAGAACATTCCCTATCTCCTTATCAGTTATATGTGCATCGATTAACATATTAGTCAGTACGTGAAATGCAAAAGCGGAGTAGCTAGAATTCTGAGGGTGGCTATCATAATTACAGCGCTCGCTTACTTCGCTTATTCCATTTAGGAAAAAAGTAACAGTAGCTAACTCCGCATCGCGGCGGAAAAAGGTAGAAAATAAAACAACTATGAACAGTTTCTCATTGCTAGAAGTTCTAGTAAACAAGATATACATATTGCAGTGAGTTCGTCTGTGCAGATTCGGAAAGTAGGGAAGACGTTCGATTCAATCGTCAATGAAAGTAGGTCACGCCGCACTCGTCGCACGCGGTGCAACCTATTGCGATTTCGGTATGGACACGTTTGGACCGTGTAAGGGTCATGCGCTTTGAGTTATTTTCGTGTCCGAGAACATTTGAATACATCATCGGTGCTGCAGCGGTTCTACACTTTCTATTACGGGACCTTCTTCAAGACATTATTACCGCCTCATTTTCTAACTTTTAATTTTTTTACATGGATAAGAACTCAACACGCTTCATTCTACTTCAACTTTGTCCCTTCCACAAGCAGATCTCACTCGTTTCTCAACGGCGCGTTCTTAGCCCCATTCGAATACCGGCGCGCGAAGAAGTAATTCAAAATCGAAGCATGGCATAGCATTCGAAGTAACGACCAGATGCATCGCGCGCTGCTTGCGCGACGGATTGCGCGACAAACTACGATAGAATCGAAGCGCATCCCAGAGAGTAGCCGTCTTGGGCTTGGGCGATCGTGGATCAATAAAGGCACTACAGGGGGTTCCCGGCTGGTGCCTAGCCATACCTTTGTGTAGGCTACTCATTGAGGGAGCGGGACCTCATTAAAAAGCATTTCGAGTAGAAAACCCTGGTTACATCTCCAAAAAACATTCCTATCACTTACCAGTGGCGCACTATACCACACGCACGGTCAGAGGTTCGAATCCCGGATCGATGCCCGCCTAGGCCAACCAAGCCTTCCATTCCTCCGGGGTCGGTGAATTGGTACCAGACTCGTCTGGGAGGATAAAAGCACTGACTTGTACATCGGCTGGCCACCGCAAGTCATTGTATAGGCCACATACGCACTCATTACGCCACTACGATTCTGAATAGAAGTCGAGTGCGGGGGCGCATCCCTCAGACGGGATTGATTAACGCCAAAAACTTTATCCTTTATCCTTAACTTTATCACTTACCAATACCAAATCGAAGGGAATAGGGAAGTGGAATGCTGTGCTGAGCCATGGAGAAATGAATTCCTTCCCAAAGATTAGAAACGTCAGTGATGATAGGGAGATAGCCAACGTAGGATAATGTATATTGCCGATATTTTCGATGAGATCACATATTCTCTGGAAAGAATAGATTTTAGGAAAACCACTTGAAACATTGTGGGCATAATGTCTGAGAGCCGCGGAGGAGATTCTCAGGCTTTGCCTATACTTCCTAGAGGTGCGTACATACACCTAGATGCACTCAATAACAGAGATTATGGGCACTGCACCACAAAGAACTCGCTCACTATGACTTCTATATTTCACTCACATAGTACAGGTAGCCAGGACCACTTCTTCTCGGTAACTTCATTCCAAGTACATCACCGATTTGGGCAAAAAACACATGCACACCACCACCGACCACAAATCCAGACATAACTTGCTCCGAGAACACTGTAGTGAGATATTGCAGCCGAAATACGCCCATGAGAACCTAAACAAAGAGTAGTGGATATTATTCTACCCAATTCTTTGCCTGAAGAGACATGGCAAACTCTGAGAAATATTCTCAGGAGCGTGCGATTCTCATAATTTCCCGGGCACTTGAAAGGCTAGAACAGTCGTTCAGGCCCGGGCGCAGGGATAGTGGCGACATGTCGGTAGGGTAAGGTTTACAAGATCGAATTCAGGACAAACTAAGCGGCTGGTTTTCTCTGCTGAAAAGTAGGGGTCCGATTAAGCAAGTGGAAGGACCCATTTAGAGGGAATTTGTTGGGTGCGTGTGTTATATCTTGTCAGCTATGTCGGTTAGAGTTTCAGAGACAGATTTCAGAAACTGTTTCTCTGATTATTATGAGTAAAAAAGCATTGTTTACTAGAAGTCGACCCAGAGCCGAATCTTAGAGCTGTATCAATCTTTTGGGTAGGCCTAGCTCCTTTTCAACCGATATCTAGGCTCTGCAGAAAGCAAAGGACTAACCTGTATGCAGCCAGCGAAGAAAATAATGGTAGTGGCGACGTGTATCTCCTTAACCGGACTGACACCGTCTGTCCACATTTCCGTAGTGATTTCTTCTATTAGCGATGTGCCATTACCAAGGCTGAACGATGGATTTGAAAAGGTTACAAGGATCCTCCACACTAACCCATCAAAAAACTAGATAACATGTGAGGGGTTAAGCGCACTGGGCAGATATTTGGTAATCTGGTGTTGCCACCTACCCAATGATGCATGAATTTCCCTTGCATGTGTTGTACCTTGAAAGTGAACATAAGCACGGCTGTAGATCTGGGCAGTACTAAACAGATCCGGGCACAAGTTCAGCAGCCTTGATCCTACCGACCGCATAGGATGTCAGGTCGAAAAGCGGCCCAGATAAGGCCAATGAGTGCTCAGAGACGGCCCTGACGCCAACTGCCGCTGAATTCTCCCAAGAAGGAGGTGTTCATTGCAGTTAGAAAGCCCGGAAAATCATTGCAGACAAAAAGTTCAATCAATTTGAAAGCTAACGGCTGAAGTTAGTTGTGAACAAATACCACAACGTGGATAGTTGAAACCGGAAAAATATTATGATAATCTACCCCAAGGTACTCACATTGTAGTCCCATTGAATCCGTCCAGGGTCACGTCTATTTCCTCTACGGTGTGATTCACGTATGAAGTGGTGTTGTAGCTGATCGCTGTCTTCATCATGACTTTTTCGATAGCTGTGTGTGTCATTAGAGATAAAACAGCAAATCCACCTAAATTCCAAGGTATTTCTTAATTCAAGAGAAGATATTTGACTGGGATTTCACTACAAGTATTTCTTAAGGCGGTGTTGACACTTGGAATCGAATTGTGTTACTGCTAACATTATTCGATCAGATGGCCTATGATGCTGCACTACCGCTTTGTACTACTTTATAGTTATTTTCTGAAATGTCGCTAATTTTGTTACCTGGAAGCCTACGATATGACAAGAACCATGGCAGCACCTTGCCTTTTCGGGGAATGCTGAATAGGGTGAATAGGGTTCTTGATGAGACAAGGTTTGGAAGGAACAGGAGATGGGAATGGGGTGACTCTATATCTGGAGCAATGGAAGAACGAGCTATTTGAAGCCATCTTGAAAACGTTGTGAAGATGAAATGCTCTAGCGAAACAATATACTACAAATAAACCTAGGAAAAAAAAGAAACCTGGACTGACCCAATGCGTTATGTTTTGACGTGCCAAAAAAGATGTAGAGAAATGAAGGAAAGATTGCTGTGTACAGACCATAAACTGGTGGGACTCCTGTAATTCCTGCCAGAGCAATACCTGGAAAGTAAACTGCTTCATTAACATAAGCATTAACAATTATTCATCAAGGAAAATGAAGGACGCCATCAATTAGTCCCTACCTGTGCTGCCTAAAGACAAACTCAATCAGCGGCATGATTAAAGCCAAAGACTTGAAATAAATGAAAACGCATGTTGTAAAAAATTTTCGCTGTAGTCAATTGAACTCAAGTGTCACCCAAGGGCAGTTTATTTGAAAGGGATCCCACCTTGCGGCACCGAGAAGACAGCCATCGTTAGTCCACCAGAGAGGTCGCCGAAAAACGAGTGGGACCAGTCATAGTGTGGTAGCCAAGTGAGAATCGGCAAGAATGATGTGATTCTGGAGAAGTTACGCCGACGAAAGAGGCGTTGGCGAAGTCTGGCGACACCGTCACGACACTTGGCCCCGATGGGCACTGCTTTGGAAAGAAGCTAAATATCATATATGTAGAATAAAATGCTTCAATTCAATCTAGCATTTCTTCAATGGGACATTTAAAACTTACCTTGGGCATTGAACACTACCAGTAGCGAAATTTTGGTTATACAGTGGAGAAACCAACAAATGGCCGTGGATAGCTCCTCACAGTATTGCATCGCCCGCTGCTCGTTAATTCGTGCTGCAAACAAAACCCGTTGGTCACTGGATGGTACACGACAGGGTCCTGAAAAGAAAGCCTCGGCTTAGTTGGGTCCCAAAAAAAAGGCTGACTTTGAGAACTGCTTTTCAAGGAGCTTACGAGTCAGAGCCAGATGGGAGATGGAAGAAAGTGCTACAATCCTTTGTGACGAACTGACTCCAATCTACTGCCCATTAGATCTTCTATCGGGTTTTATCCCCTGAAGGCCGTTAACAGTGGTGGCTTATACATTAAGATTACATCGAAAACAGATCTCGATTTCAATTAATCCAACAGTGTTTTGATTTCTTTGATTTCAATTAATTCAGCAATGTTTGTAAATCGCCCTTACCCGACACATAAACCTTATATGTCCGCCTCCCCGGTAACCCCGGAAAGGCTTTCCAAAAATTTAGGTTCTGGATCTACCAGTTTGGTAGGAACCCTAAGCCACAAAGTGGTCTGAACCGGACTGAACGCCGTCGGCCTCATGCAAAGGGATGGCCGCGCCGTATCCCATGCGGGTATTTGAGCTATGTTAATGCTGTAACGCGTAAAACATACTGCCGTGCCGCCACGAAAGAGAGGCCAAGCAAGCTTTTGAGCTGGAGTTGGAGTTACCTAAGGTTATTGTGCTCTTAGTACGGAGAATGGCTTTGAGCACTGTCTATAATTTATTTTTAGGATTTCTATTAGTCCACGAATCACTACTCCCAACTATTTCAATTTAATGTGACATATTTATAATATTGGCAGCAAGCTAGTTGAAAATACTTTGAAAACTTGAGAGCACTGCAATAAAAAGTGGTAAAATCATAGCCTTTTTGTATTTAAGCCTCGTTCATGCCACTGAAACCCAACCTGGAACTATTTGAGCATTGTTATTACAGAATGATAATCGAGACGCACGGCGCGCTCTGAAAAAGTAGATGAATTCGTCGGAGCCTCTATTCCATGCTGCTCAACAACTAGTTTTCTTCAGGAAGCGAACGAGCAACTTTACAAAAGGGCTATCATCATCAGAAAACTAATTCATTACATTTGGGAGACTTTTTGCCTCAGGACCTCAGTACTCGATCGATTTTCAATTGATTTTTCGGAGGATCCCCATCCCATTTCTGGTTCCATGTGGATGAACAAACAATCGATTCCCTTCTGAAACCCGCATTGCCGGCACTTTTTGCATGAATTGTCACGTTTGGCAACATTTGGCTGGTTACCACAGCCACTGTGTGACCAATCAATAATCATTGATCACAAATACTTAAAATGTCTTGGATCGCACCGTTCGGTAGTCGCTAAATGGTCGATATCGCCATCAATCGATAACCGCCTTCGTCCAGTTCCTCTGTATGATAAGATTGCGATCCGCCGAAACCTTCGCCTCTCCTTCAATCACTCCACTACCTGTCACTTTTTCGTTTTTTATAAATATTACTTGTTAATTTTCTACTTTTTCCAAGTCAAACTAGTAAGTAGAGGTTCTGTGAGTCACATTAGTAGGTAACATGATGAACTATATCTTTAAAGCTGATTTGTCCCTTTTTTATATCCTAATCCATCGTTTCGTCACGGGTTGATGAGATTGATGGCTCTCTACGAATAGCATCCTAGACAAATGTACTTTCTACTCATCCGTCACTAGTCAAACTTGTCGGTACCGTCAACGGACGGTTGTTTTAGGTTATTTCTCACGTCTTAATGTTGTTGTTTTTTGTTCTGAGGTCGCGTACAAAAAGCTATAAAAGTCGCCAAAAATTATTTCAAGCAGATGTGAAAACATGAGCTTGTCTTCCCTGTGAGGTTAGTAGTGAACAAAATGCAAGTATTATCCTGAGCAGTTCCATACCTCCAGGTAGTGAAGGTCTCGTTTTGAACCAAATTCTATTTGTAGAGGAGAGGAAGTAATAATTTTAAATGGATCAGCAGTAGAAGGGAGGGATAAGAAAATATCACTGAGCAGTAGATCTTTCTAGACGCACGACGGGACCGGCAGAAGTCCATTTCAATGCTCTCTCCTTCCCAAACAAGTGAGGGACCAGGATTTGGACAGGTATTCAAGGTACATATTGCTGGACTGTGTAGGTTAAAATTTCAACCGTGACTTATTGTGGGCATCGGACCTGTTCCAATCGATTTTTTCAAAATACGATCTGTTCAGGCTTCCTTACCTACACTGTGAAACATTCACTTTTACTCTTACTCTTTCCTATGCTCTCTTCCTTTCTCTCTCTGGCCTTCTGTGCACCCTTGATGATTAAATTGAACTTGTTCCGCTTTTTCGAAATCTTTGAACACTCATTCCGTTACAAGCTTCATATCCTTGCGGTTAAAGCACTAACTTCTTCCCCTACTTTTATCCTTCTTTTCCATTCCCTCTTTCTTTTCCTCGCTCTTCCTTTCCTCTCTTTGAGAGCACTTGAGTTCTCTCAATGTACGTCACTTGCTTCCTCGCCACTTCACAGAAAGGCCTTAAGTCAGTTAGCACAGTACCAACAGTTGCGAACATCAGCTTCCGGTCATTCCTCCTTTTCAAAAAAGGCGCTTCTCGATTTTCTGGCTCTTCGAGTTTACTTGTTATCATTTTTTCTTATACTAGTGGGTACTATTTCAGATGTCGTCGACATTACGAGCTTCTCATATGGCCTCCTTCAAACAAGCTATCGGTGACCAGCCGTCAATATTTGATATTATTTCACAAGAAAGCCTTATGACGTCACTGAAACCGGCGATGGGGCATTTGGTTAAGGTGCGTACTTAACTATTATTCGTCATGGCCTTCCCCGATGATGTTATGAGTGCATAAACTGTCTATGATTGGTGGGTTACTTGCAACAACCAATCGCAGGCAGGCATCACCCTATCTACATTTAATGTCTTTATTTCATATAAATCAGTATTTTTTATTCTTCAGTTCCTGGCGATGGTATATTCTCAACGATTCCAAACAGCACATCGTTATTATGATGAGCTTTATTTACTTTTTGATCTCATCCTACAAAATCAATACCTCAAAAAGTATGGTCAGTTTCATTAGTGATTTTTCTGGAATTAACCCCGAACATGGTTGCATCCGGCTCGAGTTCATGTGGCGTAACTAGAGCTGGAGGCTGCAGTCCGTGTGAAATGTATGCGATTGGTGGGTTGCTTCGGGAGCCAATCGCAGACATACATTCCCTTAGCTAACTCCGCCTTCCTTTCAATTTATGAGTGTCAATAGTTTTTATTATATATCCAATAGAGTACAAAAAGTATTTAGGTGCATCATTTTCGGAAAATTTTTATGGGATGAAACGAATTTGTTTCAAAACAGGAACTTCACCAGGTGAATTCAGTTCCAGAGTTCGGAATCTAATGCTATTAGTAAGTTATCTATACCCTTTATCGGTTACGGTATATAGTAATTTCATAACTTCCTCTACTTCAAGGTATTATGGCCATATGTTCGAGATAAATTTGATAAATTATACGAAGATTTGCTTGATCGATTACAATATACTTCAGCGGCAAATAAGGTAAACATAATGTTGCTTGTTTTATCCCCTTCCTCAGAAAGTACAGACCCTCCTGATTTTGTTTTGGAGTTTATCGTCTCCTATTTTCCTACTTGTGGCTATATGAGAACCGCTTGTGAGGCTATCGATAGGGTGGCATAACGGCGGTAGGCGCTGAGATGATCGAATTTAGACGCAGGGTCGTTTCTCATGCGATCATCTGACACTCCCTTGAAATCGCGTTCCACTGAGACAAATTCGATCAGTCGAGTAGCCCGTAGAAGTTGGGTGAATTTAACAATCTGTACCGCAGTGACGCCATTTCTGGAGGTTTCATGAGTGGCATTTGATTTTTATGGAAATTATTTTTTTGAAAACTATTTGAAAATTTATGGAATACTGCTACAGAAACTGTCATTTTTGAGATAAAAGATGAGCACATTTCAGAACCTCCGAGTAAGATTAGGAAAGATTTTCCTCCGACTATGGCCAGGGGTGAAGGGAATGCTCACATTTGCGGCGACTATTCTTCAAATAGGGTAAGGTTCAGATTTTCCATACCTACATATTTTTGTTTACCTTCAAAAACAATCATTCTCAGCAGGCTTTCCTAGGTACATATTGAACCGAACAACAGTTCATTCTCCGTTCCTATTGTTGGCTGGTGTTCGGCTCGAAAAACTTACGCAACAGGATATCGAAGCCTTTGACAAGGTCCCACTACATCTACAGTCAGCAGGGTTGGCTCTATTTTTTCTCTCCAGTCATATTAACCTACAACCTACAACTTCACTTACTTACTTGTAATGCCATTTCCTTTGAAGGAAGCCGCCTAGTGTTACCAGTTTTCCCAGGAAGAAGTATCATCTCTTCTCGTAAAATGACAGCCCCCCTCCCTTGCATATGCACCTTTTCTGTCATTTAACCCATTCAGTCTAGTCGGTCGTAGGGGTTCCTATGAAATGCTGAACGTGGTACCCACTTTACTTTACTGCTTCTACCTTTTTCCTAATTTCTGTCTTTTACCCATATGTCATTACGACGCACGCTTCGCACTTTACCCACCTCATGACCCTCTTTCACCGGGCTTATAATTACTCTGACTTCAACACACCCTGCCCACACAAAAGTCCCGCCTACTTTACACGCAGTTTAGACAAATCCTCCCCGAATGATAATAACATAAGCAACTAAGATTGGCTGGGCTCGTTCCTAGCTTCGAAGGTGTCGCTTCCTTGTTCCCCCTCGCCCCGATCACCTTTACGAACGCACCGCCCCTTCAGATACAGCTTTTTTCGATCGATATCTGAGCCATCCTACACAGGTACAAGTCAATTCTGATTTAGGGTTCTCAACCGTTTATGGCGATACTTCCTGGCTCTCCCTGGAGTCTTTTCCCGATTATTTGGCTATGGTCTATTTTTTATCCAATTTATCGACTTCATATATAACAGTGACCTCGGTTCACAACTAACCAAGAAACCTGCATTCGGTCGAATACCTCCAGCTCCTCACAGAGTATGTTGATAGTTTCTTGTTGTTGCTAGTTGACATCATGATGCGTTCCTTCAGCTTCTGACGGAATCCAGTGTACAAATGCTCGATACGAATAAGTGCCCGTTATGCCTACAACAGCGAACGAATGACACGGCATTGTCGGTGTCCGGATATGTCTTCTGTTTCAAATGCATCGAAAGACATGTGAAAGACTTTAAAACGTCAGTTCTCATTACTTAACAATTTATGTTTTCAAATATAAGTTTCGGTTGAGCAAAATTGCTGATACCACTCATGTTTCACACGGCTTCGTCAAAGCGGGCCAAGAAATTCACCTCTGAACCTAGTACTGGCCCTACACCCTCTCCTCCTCCTTCCAGGCCATTTCAGATAGGAAAGGGGTTTAGACTTTATAAACTTCCTGACGACAACTTGACCGTTGGTTGCTCAAAAATCCTCACGAAAGTTTCAGAAGGCGGGAACATAAATTAGAAAGTTTGGATACCAACTATTCTATAAATCACATCACTACCTACTGTACCAGGGAGTAAAGTTGAGGCCGAAGTGCTGAAGTTCACAGAGTGGCTGAGTTCAGCAACAAACCCCTAAGCTCAAGTACCCATTAATCTCAATTATTAGACTTTATCCCCATCTTTTCAAAAAAATGCGCTAAATGCACTGAAAATCTACTGTTATTCAGGTGTCCTGTCACGGGAATTCCTGCCAGTACGAGCGAGCTGATAAGACTTTATATTCAAGAATAAGATGCCGGCTATGTTCATACAACCCTGTTATTTTCCTGTTACATCTAATAAATCTCAATTGCTGAAATATCATGGGTCTTAAGTCATGCTAAAAAGCCAACTGCATAACTGACACTTTAGCGCATAGCATAATAACAACTAAAAACCGCTGAAGCGTTGCTGAATGAAATTCATTGGCTGTTGCCATGAATGGGCGGAGCGTGCAGGTTAGGAGGCGGTTCCCCCCCCCCCCCCCCCAAAAAAAGATAGTTCTTCTCGTGTAAATTTGCGATAAACTGCTGAACAACCTATCAATAGGTCCTATTCTTGAACGAGATCCTCCTCGTTCTACAATGACTACTCTAACACTACTTCGGGGCTATAGTGTTTACAAAGTTGGACAAAGAAATGTAGAATGATTTTTTTTGAAATAACATCTGTGCCATTCCCGCGTAGTTTCTATGACGAACCCCCACCGGTACCCGATGCTGACGTTAAGTTCGAGATATTATCTGCGGGAGTCCTGACTGTTCTTCACCAGAACAGAAGGCTTCGGGACACAATTTTAACGTATAAGCAGAGGCAGGGGTTAAAGGAATTGCGCGAGTTAAGATCGAATGGAACGTTACGAATAACGGTTAGTGATAAAGGTGGTGAGTTCGTAGTTATGTCTCAAACACTTGATAGAGCCATAACCGAACTCCATCTTAGCGACTCCTCTGTTTACCGTCGCGTGACTGAGAAGGACTTTTCATCACAGTGTAGTCGCCTCAACCATATATGGTTGAGTGTCGCTAGATGTGCAGGTATTGATGAAAAGTTAGTCAGTAGACTCAAAATGGATAGTCCAAACTGTCCAGTTTTCTATAACCTCGTAAAGACCCATAAACTCTCCTCTAACGAAGCGCTCTCTACATCAGCGGATACATTTAAAATTCGACCCATTATTAGTTGTGTGGGGGGACCAACTGACAGAATCTCGTGGTTTCTCAACGAGATTGTAAGCCAGCTGTTGACCATGGTTCCATCTCACCTGCCCAGTACTAGGCATTTCCTTGAATTATTACATAACTCAGACCTCGGTAGGAGTAATGTAATCGAGTCATTTGACGTCGTTTCGCTATATACTAATGTCCGAAACGAGCAGGCCCTACAAACATTATCTGAAATGCTGGATAGGCATGCTAATGATATTAATACCTTTGGACTTAGTAAAATGCATATAATGACGTCAGTCAAGGAATGCCTAATGTGCAACATCTTCAAATGGGCGGGAAAGTACTTTTCTCAAGTCAGAGGTCTTGCTATGGGACAACGGCTGGCACCAGTTCTTGCTGTTTGCTTTATGGGCAGAATTGAGGAGCCGGTTCTAAAACGAAATCCTTTAATGTACTGTAGATATATAGATGACTGTTTCATTGTGACATCAACACAGTTCGAAATGGACGAGTGTTTTCGAATAATGAATGAACAGTCACAGTACATTAGATTCACAAGAAAGGTACCACGTGATGGTTGGCTCCCTTACCTCAACACTCAGGTCAAGGTATCCAGTGGCGTTGTTAGTGTGAAGTGGTACCGTAAAACTAGTTCCAAGAATATCTTACTTCACGCTACATCAGCTCATCCGCAAGCTGTTAAACGTGCAGTCATCAGCAACATGTTTAGAACCGCAACACGTGTCTGCACGGGTGAGGCTGAACGTCTCGAATCACGACGATTAGCTTGTGAGATAGCTGCTGTGAACGGTTATACGGCATCACGAGGTTCTAGAAAATATCGCACTAACATGCGGTGTGCTATGCCCCAAAATAAGTTGCCACTATGTCTTCCCTTTACCTCCGATAAAGCTAGCAATGCTATACAGCGGAGCGTTTTCAGAGCTGGGTTGCAAGATGTTGTACAATTAGTGAATATTCCTAATAACAACATCAAGCAGCTATTAGTTCGGAACAGGCTCTACGACAAGCAATGCATAACGAAAGACTGCAGCATATGTCCTTACGGAAAAACGGGTGATTGCGCACTGATAGGCGTGCTTTACCAAATAGAATGCCGGGCATGTGGGTCAAAATACATCGGAGAAACAGGAAGACAACTAGCTGTACGGATAAAAGAGCACCTAGCTAGTATGAGGCGTGGCAGCCTGATGACAGCGCTTGGTAGGCATAAAATGGAGGAGCACAACGGCAACAACTTTGAAGTAAAGTGCACGATAGCGCGGGAGACGGAGATATCAGCGAGAAAAGCATTAGAGGCGTTCTGGATCTTTCAAAGAAATCCTACAATGAACGGTAGAGATGAGTGCCCATCTAGAACCAGCGATCTTTTGCCATATATACCGCACTGCGGCTTATGACTCAGTAGCATTACGACATGATCTTCCTTATCACAAGTATAAGGGAGACAACACAAGAAGTCTCATTCGCTACTGACAGTCGCCTGTGGCGACAGCGGATTAACATCCGCTTGAGCGGTGGAACCCTGGTGAGTTAAGATTCGAATTGTGGGTTTGAGTTTGTTGTCTCATTCGCCAAAGGGGAGATACGCTTTTTGGATACTGTGCAAATCATCTCGAATTGCTTTAGGCCTCTGAAGAAGGCGATAGCGTCGAAATGTTAGGCCGTTGAACTAATAAATCGTTCCACCTAACAACCTCGCACGGCGCAAGAGTATTTGAAACATGTAGAATGATTTTCCGTCGTATAGTCGGAGAATGTTATATGTTCTCAGAACTGAGAAAAAAGGAAAATGAAGAAGAAAAAGTAACGGGACTATGTATCCACCCCGTGATTACAAATATCTCTTTTTTACTCATAGTGATAGAGGTTCCATGTGATGCGAGAAGAAATATTAAGTTTGATTGCGGAATACCATACTGATGTCAAACTGATATTAGTAATTTATTTATCGATTCGCATGGTCTATCTGCAAGCATGGTGATCACAGAAAATTTGAGTGGATTAGAAAACTGTTCAAAGAATTGCTCAAACATCTCTGAACGCTCGAAAGCTGCGAACACTCATATGCCATCAATCAACTTGGTTCTTACGTGCGTTTGCCGGCTTTGTTCGCATGACTTGAACTCTAAAAAAAACGTCTCCTGAAGAACTCTGCCCATCAAATTCCCCTATTTACATCGGACACCTTTTTAAAAGTCTCGACGAGAAACGCTTGACAGAGTGACGGCACATAATCGGTCGTGGGTGACCACACTTGAATTTGCGCTGAGAAGTTACTAGTGTAGATAATGACGAAGTAACAATAAAATGTATAAACAGCAGTATTTACAGCATCGGGTTACATCTCGGTGGCGCGACGCCCTATTTGAATCAGCGACGGCAGAACGAGTAACGCGAGCGGCACGCGGCATTCGCAGCGCGGCGCGTGCGGCAAATCGCCTTGATCTATGGGCATGCACCCCTACTATTATCATTATAGAAACTTTCCTAATACCTATGTAGGTTTATGGATTTCCGACAACGGTTCACCTCTCCCCTCATAAAATTTCACGAAAACTTTGATTCTACCAGCGGTTACCAAGCCTGTAAATAAGCAGCCGAATAGTATGCAGCACTATCAAAACACACAATCAGCAGCTTCATTTATTAGTCCCATTTTTGAATTTTGATCGAGCGAGTATGGTGTAATTATAAGGTTTTCTGGAAAGCCTCTGCTCTCAGTCATCATCAGGTCTGCTAATAAGAACGAGTCAGTAATCGCTAGGTTAATCCGAGGGTGCTAACTATATATCAGACGTGTTTTCAGCTGTGACTTTAACTAACATGTCTCTCAACACGCTAAATGTTCCAGAAAAATTCTCCATTCTACTTTGCTCTGTTCTTTGCTGCCACTTACTGAGCGTCAAAAATCGTTACTGTAATATTTTGAAAAAGTCATAAATATTACTTGTGCTCAGTAGTACTTAACTTTCACAAATTGTTTCATGGATCCATTATAAAGCAATATTTTTGCATGATTTTCCATATTTATGACGCTTGCGGGGAAGCCAACTTTTGTCACTTTCTTCATTTTATTCGAAAACCCTTTACGTTTCCCTTACACGATTGTTCATTCCAAAAATCACTTTTTATGAGATAAAGTCTCCCCAGGCTTGGGGCGTTGATCAATCTCGTTTGAGGGTTGCGCCCAAGCATTAAACCCCCATTTAGGATCGTAGTGGCCGATTGAATGTGTATGTGGCCTATACAATGAATTGTGGTGGCCAGCCGATGTACAAGTCAGTGCTTTTATCCTCACAGACGAGTCTGAAACCAATTGACCGACCCCGGAAGGATGGAAGGCTCGGTTGGCCTAAGCGGTTATCGATAAGAGATCCGAACTCGTGACCATGTGTGTGCGATAGTGCGCCTCTTGCCACTACACCACTTCCGTCCTTTTCATGAGATAACCAGCTCAATTTTTGTTGAATCTTGGTGAAAACAATGTTTATAATCTCTTGACTTTTCACCTTATAGGAGATATTTAGAATTATGCACATAAGTTGGTAGTCAGAAGGGCCGGACAGATATGGTTAGAAGGCGTTGAGTTTGATATCCTTATGGGGGATAGGGAAAGCATGATAGTTGACAGCCCCTCTCAAAAGCCGAATGTCAAGGGAGTATGATGGCTCCACCAGAGGAAGAACTCTTAGCCGCGCCGCCATACTTTCACATGCGCTTCAAGGACACAGATTGATTCTTAAGATTTTTCCCCACGATGAACTCGCGAGCCCCAAAGATAGCATAAGGGAGTCGAAAAACAACCTAGATAGGGCGTAGTAAGGGCCTCAATACCGACTCAGTCGACGTGCTCAGTAGTACACACGACGGATTACCAGGGCGTTGTAGAGGCTGTAGAGTTTGCACCATTCGCACCGGGGCCCACAAGTTGCACGCAAGCAGCTTACTGTAGTCATCTATACGTAAGGACGCAAACAATCGGACAGCTCGTCCAAATATCCTCTTGTGCAACATTTGACGTCACATTCTCGTCCAACCACTAACCTTACTTATTTTGTGAAGCCTTATAAATCTCTTAACACGCAGATTCCGCTTCTCCTTCGCCACCATCGCACTTTTCCAAAGTATCACTTCCAATGGTCTCAAACTAGCAACACTAAAATTATTCTGAACGAACTTAATTATTCAAACATAAAAGATGGTTATACAAGCTGTCAAAAGTAGTGAAGCTTTCAATGTATTCTCATATTTTATTAATTCGTTGCAAAATTCATAGGACAAAATCATGGCCATTGAGTGCGAACCTTATGGGGCAGTTTTTCAGTAATATTGAGGTGACATAAGTAAAAACCGCTATCGATGATTGATTACAATTTACCTGTATGAAAGATTACCCATTCGATTTTTACCTAAAAATTGATATGGAAGGATCTAGAAATTCATGAATAATAATGGTGACATTTGACTCTATCTAGGCACAATTCCCATCCAAGTGATCCGATAGCAGTGAAACCCACAAGTCGCCATCGGTCGAGGGATGCGACGCGGTCGCGAGGAGTTTTCAGTACGTGTTGACTGGTATATCACAAAAACACAGTCACTGAACGCGACCGTGCTGAATCCTCGATGTCCAGCATGTCCCATTGCTGTCGGAATCAAACATAGAACTAAGCATTATCGATCGATCGCAACAAGACAACTTTCACAGTGACGAAAGGAAGTGGGGAAGTGTGAGATGTTGATGTTTACGTTCAGGCAGTTTCATCCTTGACAACAATCGGGCGTCCACCGTTTCTACTGGCGATGATATTTCGAGTGACGATAAAAATTGCCAGAAGATGACAAATATTCACGAAGATCATCGTGCATCGGTACAGGTTCAGAGTGAAGCATCGCCGAACATTCTCTCTGAAAAACTGGTAATTAAGAATGTTCAGACATTTTTGTTGGAGACATGTTTACGAAAAGAAACTTCTTAGTTGGCTGCCATGCGAAGAATGGGCGAATTAGAATTTCAGCAAGGTTTTGGCGATACTTCACTGATTGTAAGAGCTAGGCCGAAATTTTGTTAAGTTCTGAAGATCCGTTTCCCATGAAGCGAAGGGGATGCGAATATCTTTCTACAGCTTCTCCCGTATCTATTACTGTTCCGTCCTCTTTGCCGGATTGAATAGTGAGGTCCCTTATCACTTAAGGGACACGAGAAACTAAACTTTGTAACTTTGAGCTTTCACGAAGCACTCTGAAAATCGTCCTCTGAAAATGTGTGACGTCCTGAATGATCTATTCGGTAATCCAGGGGCCATTGACATGTCCGGCCACATCAACCTTGTTTTTAAGGCCTCTTCGTAAACTCAAGTATCGTCCGGTTACAGTTTGAGGGAAATCTTCAAACAAGTGTCGCCCTGGTGATGTGAATTGGTAACCTTCCGAGCAAGTAAAAGTAAGTAAAGTTGAGTAGTGGAATCCGTAAGTGACAGGTTCGCACTCGTGGCTAGGCGATGACATATACTTTCAACGTGAGTAACCGGAAAACCCCACGTAATTTGCTAAAAGGGTCCGAACTGGAGCAGACAACCAATAGCTGGTAGGCCAAGTAAAGTAAATAATTGAAAAAAGATGATTGAGACAGTTTCTGGGAAGGTTTCAAAAATCTTGCACACCATCCTAAGAGCGCATATAAGCCCTGTGAAAGCATTTTTCTGAATACTTTCTTGCTCTACTCGCAACAATGAACTATATATTGTATTCTGCCACACTCGCTTCTGGTCTCAGCACTCAGGCAATTCTCTCAACATACCTACTATTAATAGATGGCTAGTTAAATAGATAAATTAGCAAATAAGCAAGTAATCAGATAATTACATAAATAAATAATGACAGGTGGCACCCAGTTTTTCACCTCTAACACCGTTTTGATTCCTCGATACTCTCACCCCTACTGAATCAGCATTCACCAGCTGCTGAGCTATTTACAAGACTGCAGGGTTAAAACACTTTTTCGTTTATGAAAAAGGTGAGCGGAATATCGTTTTCCACTTACAATCAGCTTAAAAAGTGGGTGGAGGTGGACCAGCACCAAGTGGCACTACAATGCTCACGGGGTTCGAGGTTCGAATCCCGGATTGATATCCCAGCCCGAACCAAGCCTCCATTCTATCGAGGTCGATTAATTGTTACCAGACCGTCTGAATGGATGAAAACCCTGGCTTGAACATCACCTGGTCATGGCAAGTCATTGTATAGGCCAGATATACCTTCAAAACGCCATTACGATTCTGATTGGGGTTCGAATGCGCGGCCCACTCCAAATGGGAGCGATCAACATCGAATTTTATTTTTAGATTGAGAACATTTGGGACAACATTGTGCAGGACGCACTTTGCGTTACATTACTTGTTCCTCCAAAAATAACAGGTAATCCGCTAAGCACATAAAAAATTCTGCCAAAAATCAAAGTCGGCTTCTCGTTTTTGCTGTTTCTCTTCAATGACTCAGAATCTAGTAGTATCTATGACTTCTAATCTGCTTATTAATGTTAATGAAGTCTTTGATGACAACATAATGAATGCCTAAAATTATCCATCGCTACCCAACCAAAATACTTTTGAGTTATTTTCACTATTCGTGAGTATGTGTACACTCCCAAAACTTCATTCCGCAGTATAGTTATTGTTACAGAGTTTTTTTCATGAAATATTTATCCCTAATGATGCAAGCTTAAGGATTTAGGTCATGGAGGCACCTCAAAAAATATCTAGTAATAACATGCATGGAAGCTCGGTAACAACTTTCACGACAGTAGCTGAGCAGGAGAATGAAATGAATCATTCGGGAAGTAGTTGTGGGATCGAATCCCTGTTCGATACCCACTAGTATCAAGCAAGTCTTCCATCCCTGCCAGGGAGACTCAACCAACATTTCATCTGCAGACTCCGCACGCATTTTTCTATCCTCTTTGCTTTTCTTTGAGGTTATGTCCACTCAGCAGGGGCTATCTCTGTCTTTCGTACTATTCCGCATTTATCTGCAATGCCGTTGTACACAAGCTAAGGTTCAGATTTCACATTCACACCCAGTGTACGTGCGCTATGATGCCAATGTCTCACGTTCTCAGCCTACATTACGACGAATCCACTTTCGATGAACGAATTTCGATGGACTAGTTTCGAGTAGTCGGAAGGGAAGGAAATTTTGAAAAAACGGGGTCAGGGCACATTCACATAGGAAAGATCAGACATCCCAGCCAAAGTTAACTGCCGATAGCCACAGCCTTATTGGTAATCCCTTTGCGGCTCGTCTCAGATGAGTTCTCCCGATTCTCGGCATAGGTATGTCTTGGTTGAACGGGTGAAGGCCACGCTACCTTGACAAATCTGTATTTATTTGTTACCTTCACTTCGGATTCGAAGGAGTCGCATTTTATAGACCATAACCGAACCAGTTCATATAAAAAAAGCACGATGCACCAAAAGAACTTTCGAAAGTGAAAGAGGATGATATTAGAATGAACACTGAGTTTTTGGAATTTTTCGAAGTTCCATCTATTTCTAGATTGATGGTAGGTAAGCAAGTCAGTTGAAATCCCACAAAACGGATTAGCTTGGATCAGCGTAGTTCTGTCCCTGTCAGCCGTCTTTTTGGTATTATGCTTGGTCTCAACCACTTTTTCATGAAAAATTTTCATGTTTTGCTCAACTCCCACAAAATATCGTTTTGGCTTCTACGCATTCGGCTCATAAGAGGAGGTACGGATCAGTCGATATATGGCTGTTTATTCTCATCATCCCGGAAGAGTCTGACTTATGTGGGTGGTCCAGGAGGAGATGATTAGCTCGGAACTCAGTTTTGTGTGAAAGTTGGCTTTACCATTGCAAAGTGAAATAAAGGCTGACTAGTTAAGTCGCATACCTGTAGTCATGCTTCGGATTCAGTGGAAGGCATGGCCAGAAGAATCGAAGTTTTGTGAATTTCACCAGTCCCCAAGAAAGGGCAACCAGCTTGATACATGAGCCGAAGAAGACTGGTCCAGCTAATGACAGTCGAGGCTCATTCGTGAACAGCACATTGAGAAGTGCCGGCAAAGGCACCTGAAACTGGTTGCATTCAATTGAAAGTTGAAATTTCATAAATGAGTGAAAATGTCAGAACTAGGTGCTTTCGGCTTCCGATTTCCGATTTCCATCTAATCCATCCAATTCCTTTGTCAAGCTGAATTACACCTCCCACGCCTAGTTGTGCGGATTGATCATATGTATAAAAACCCTGCCAGCCATTAATCACTTTTTGAGGGCTTCCGTGCTTAAAAAAAGTCGTTGCTGATACCAAGGGCGATCGATATTCTTTGCAACAGCGTTTTACAATCGATTTTCAAGTCTCCGGAAAATCTGCCCCGTAGGAACTGATCTGATCGGTTGAAGGACTTCTTTATCTATCGTACACTGCAGAGAAAATGACTCATCGCACTGTCACTTTCGCTGTCTGGATTTTCCAACTTGATTATAGCTTGGTGGTTGTATTTCATAAGCTCTTACTGATTACATCTGAATTCCGATCAACAGAAACATGCCTAGACGTATGCTGTGGGGTTGCGGTCTCAACAAGAGTGTTGACTATGCCGACTCGTTCAGTCATCTAATGTAAGGGTAGGTAGTCTGTGGATAGCAAATGACTACTTCTGTGATGCAGCACTTTGCAGATTCTCTCATAAACACTTGTGAGTAGCTCGTCCTTCGACGGCAGTAACTTCCTTCTATCAGCTTGTTATCCGGCCCTTTTGCTGCAGTCATCCCATCTTGCTCTTTAGTGAGTCTTCAAACATTTTACTTCAGCATAATTTCCTAGAGCCCTAAGTTTCTAACACCAGTTCCGTACCCGACAAAAGCCGATTTTAGTTGAAAACTGTCTCTGTTACGATTCGATTGTAGGACATTGTATTGAGGTAGTAGCTCCGGTGGTAAGCTACTTGCAAGGCATGTTTATCAGGACTATCCTGCTGGCATACTTCGAAGAAGGAGGTAGGAAGAGTGGAATGCTGTTATTCCGGGGTACCTCCGCCACCACACGCCGCTTTAATGGACAACTGAATGAAGGGCTACAAAATAGTGTGATTGCAAATGAAGTTCCCGGCGTAAAGCACGTCTCCTTCTCAGTACGAACCTCCTAAGTTTTTTTTGAAATTTCCAACTCTTTTACGTAAACTGGTGCACGGACCTACATACTACTTTCTCGAATGAACATCCAGCTCTGAAATAATAATAAAAATAATCAAGTGAAATACTGTGACCCATAATGTTTAAAATTCGTGCCCACACTCCATCTCCTACTCAAGTTGTTTAAAAGCTGAAGAGTCGACTGTGGAGAGGTTCGAATTCATCCCGAAACACTCCTTCCAACTTAACAGAATAATTCAAATCTTACACCGGATCAGCTGCTTAGGGAACGTACACAGTAGGAAATGGGAGAGATTGCATGGTAATGCATAGCCTACAGTCATGACTAAAGAACCACTTTCGAAAAAATGGAGTCTCCAATACAACTCCTCAGTCGCACTGTCCGCTCACTTGAATATTTTTATATTGAAATTACTTTATTTCTAGTTGAGGCCTCATGATAGAACTGAACCGAAGCATTCTTTCGACAACTCTAGATTGCTTTGAAGCAAAACAAAAAGACCGTGACCGGAAAAAGCTGTTTCGATTGGGAAGATCAGGAGGCCTGCGTTGGGTTATGCTTACAAAGAGTAATCAATTAGTGTAACGAGTACAGATGGAAACCAAAGAGAAACATTTTGATGCCTATTGAAGAGTACGAAACTTAGTTATGTGATGTTCATGTGGCAAAAAACCCTATGCAAATGAATGAAGTTCCAATATTTAATAGTTACTGCCTTTCTGTGAGCCGAGTGAATGATTGATTACTCATATTACCCACAGCCACAAAACATTTCTTCACAACACCTAGCCCAGTCTGCAGGTGTAAAGCTTTTTTATCAAATAGATCTCTACAGAATGATTCATACTCTTTGGATGCATTTTAAAAAAAAGTCAAAAAATACACCCTCATTCCCACGGCTATGCAAAATTCCATATGAGAGCATGGGAAAGCTTGCTTTCCACGGAAGTTGGAAGTACACCCTATTGATTAGTAGCATTGGGCTTTGGCAAGTCTTGAAAAAACCCCATGCAAGAAATTCGGCAGCTACTTGCTCTCAGTGTGTGATAATTGAAGGATTGGCGACAGAGGGAGCATCTGTCTGTCTGCCGGCGCGCTCGCCCACACCAACTTGTGGTGGGTTCATGGGCCACTTTGCAGATCGCGGGTTATGAGCTTGTGGTGCCTCGGAAAAAGGATCGACTCCCTTCCAACGACCCACTTTCAGAAAAAGTTGGTATTTAAGCAATCAAACCGGGATAACCTCAAAGTAATATCAAAACTGGTCCATCAACTGACCTCTTCCAAAGCCAACACGAGACTCTTGGCTAGTCGTGCATAGAACACGTTTTCTTCCTCATATTTCAGTGTTTGACAAACGTCGACCATTTCAAAAATGTACACAAATACCGATACACCAGTGAAGAAGAAATATCCATAAGCAGCAATTATTGCTATTCTACTGTGAAAGTTTCCAAGAAATTCTGCGATCCTGAAAAAGATTCCAATTAGTTGCCCCATGGTAAACCTACTTTCTTCAATACTCGTAAGCACTATGGGAGTGGGCAAACGTTCAAAAACTTTAAAATCGGAAGACGAACACCCCTTGGAAGTTCCCCCTGCGACGTACGGCAATAACAGAGCGATAACCGCTGCCGTATGTCTCATTTTTCTTGGCGGAAACGGCCAGTGAAAAACTCCTACCATCAAAGAACTTGAGAAAAAGTAGTAGTAAGGATTGTAGAGCAGCAGAGGTCTTACAATAGACCAGAAAAAAACAACATCTTGTTCACCAGAAAAAGGAACTAGATGTTGTTACCAGTTCAGTGTTCAGAAACTCTTCCTAGTCAATCCTACTGGAGTAAGCTACTGAGGAAATCCCGAAAATTGTGTAGATATGTACTGCTACTGCATTCACTCATTCGTCCAATTTCCTCCATTCGAGTAATAATAACTGCTACATTTATGGCTTTACCCTTACTTAACTGTAACGCACAAGCCGAGTTTTGAAACGCTATGCTGCAGAAGCTGGCCAAAAAAATGTAGAAGCACTAGTTATGAAGCTGTTATACACCCTACGAAAGTGCATAACTGGCAGTGAAATTATTGGAGATATTGTTAGTAGTTCCAGGGTTGTCGAACGAAGTAGTCTTTGTCTCTAGGTCGAATACAAGTAATGAAATCACTCTCGAGTAACTAGCTGGTAGCTTTCCATACTTCTTCCGAGGACGGGTTGCATTAACCCACCATATCATTCAAGATAAATCAGCGCCTCCGCCCACTCGGGCAAGAAAACTGGCAGAAACTTGGACGTGATAAAAGGTTCCGAGAAATGCAGTTATTACTAGTTAGTAGAGACTAGTTTCAGTTGAATGTTTTCCCTTAGTCACAGCGCTATAGAACCGAAACAAAAACTGTTCTCGGAAGGAGTAAGTAGGACTTTCGAGTAAAAGAATGCTATGAAGAAGTGATAGAGGAGCTCCGCAAGTGAAGGAGGACAGTAACTGTAGAGATGAACAGGAGAGACCGTAGGTGTACCAGTTGGTTTTTGACAGCTACTATACATTACTGTCCTCCCAAGATCCTCACTTACCCACACCGACAAGACTATCGTAGGATCGATGGATCGATAATCGATACGCTGACGTTTCCCAAAATTGCAGCCAAAATCAAAATCCAAATAGCGAGGGGTTAAAAAGGTTCTACTATAGCAGTTATCACCTCGAATGTTGTAATGTTAGCTGCAAAGCTTCTCTGACACTAAAAGAAAACTACACTTGCCTGCTGCATACCAGAAAATCAGCCATTAAATCCAGTGTTGACGCAAATAAAGTGACCACAGCAACGACCATCACTGGAGGGGCCCATTCTAGGCCGCTGCTGAAAAGAACGAACTTCAAGTCTTGAGGTTTCCAACAGATTGCCAAACATTAGGTTGAAAGAGCTGATCAGAGAATATGTGACATACTATATCAGGGAATGTAGTGCAGAATTTCAGAAAAAGGATAATAAAAAGTAAAATTCAAAGAAAGAAGAAAGGTAAAGAGGAGGAATAGTCCTACTCGATCAGATTCAAACTCTTACTCATGTTTGTGCGAGAAGTCGAATATGATCAGAAAGCAGTGGTGGAGGGGAGGAGGAAGGGGGGGGGGGGGTTAGTCTGCGAAGGTGCCTTCTCGAACAATGCTCCCTAGGTGCTCATGTCGCTAGATCAAGAAGAATCAATCTGTTCTTAAGATCAAAACTACATTGCATGAACCTGGTTTTAACAAGTAACTGTAAGTTAAATAAAATATCTTACTCTCACGCTACTTTTTCTATTAATTTTTCTACACACTTCTCACAAATTTAATTCTCGCTGAATCGGTTTTACTCAGTTCACTTTTAGTGTTTTTTCTACTCGACACGCTTTTTTTGAACGTTAGTGACGTCTCCATGAGCTTGCGACCAAGTCCTTCCGATTTCTGATTTTTGCCCAGTAATTCAGCCCAGAAAGTACACAGAAGGGGGCCGCTGTGAACTCGGTGAACGTGGAGATGACAAACGGAAACAAACGGATCTCTGGCACGTATGCTCAACGGCCCGGCGTTCTCTATTAACCGCGGGGGTTTTTTAACCATTATGTGGTACTTTTTACACCTTGTGTAGTACATGGCAATTGCATTTCGCCGTGCGTCATTGTTGCTGATGGATATCCCTAGCTAACTTCATCTGCGTGCCGTTGTTAAAGGCGGATAAACAAGAGAGACAGGAAGAGAGAGAGGGAAGAAGAAGCATTCCCCAAGGCCAAAACAGCCCCAGTAATCATTCCCATATTTTCAGCAATCAATGAGCCCATATTTCCTATAATGGATCATGAAGTCATAAAAGATAAACTAATTTCACTATGTTCGAACCCATGCACGGGAAGAGCCCTGCGTTCAGCTTCCATGGCCAGCCTATGTATTAGTCACGTCAGTGCTTTAATCTTCCCAGAGACGAATATGGTACCTAATAATTGACGCAGGAGTAATGCAAGACTTGTTTGGTCAGGTAGAGGACCAAGCCGGGAATCGATCTCCGAACCATACGTGTGATAGAACTTCATTCCGGTTACGGTACTGGGGGAAAATGGATACAAGCTCGCGGTTTTTCGATAATGCACGAAAGGCCTGGTCATTTGTAGAAATATTTCAACAAGTGATCAATACAGAACTCAAGCAGATCAGCGAAATGGTAAATTGTTTGTTTATCTACTTATTAATCTCGTAAATATTCGGTTTCTATGGAGGCTTTCAACATAGTAATTGCTGTGGAATCCCGAGAGCTGAGTAGATTCATAAAAGAGAGTTTTCGTCTGTCAATAAATCTAGCATAATAATGATGTAGGTTTGATAAGTTGAAGAGTTGATGAGACTCCTTTTCATTTTTCGAGACTGATGAAAGCCATTGTGCGGTGCAGCTGTTGAATGATCAATGAACCCGTACTCCCCTACTAAATTAGCCGTCACCAAACCGCTGTGAGCAGAACATTCCACAGCTCTTCCTGATCATTTAGTTTAGTTATTACTCTGAACGATACGTAGGAGAGGACTAAGTTAGCTACTACGTCTCGTTGAAAACACGGCCCGGAAATCAGGAGATCATGCCTTTTCTGTTGCACTAAAAGAGGACCTATTGGGGACCCCAGTCTCATGGATTTACGACATATGTTTGAAAATACTGTTCGAATTCGTCTGACAAGTAGCGCAACTTAAGTAACCCTAAGTATTATAGTAGAACCTCCCTCTCCGTCCCGCTACAGGGTCAGGGCCGTCATCCACATCCACCAACTTTTCCGATTTCCGGTTTACCACCTCAGAGCATGGCATTTTGTGTATGACGCCAACTCGCTGACAACATGTCAACACTGACGGAGGATGCGTCACTCGTTGAACCCAGGGGAATGGGCTCGGCAAAAAGACGTCGGCAGAATACTGGGAACCCTTTGAGCGGCAAGCATTTACCTTCGATGAAGCCGTGGTTGAATTGCACTAGAAATGAGACTGGCACTCCATCTGAGCAACCTTCTCACTACTAGTTTAAACAGTTAGTGGAGAATACTGCGTACTACCAAATGCCTATTACCTTTCCACAGTACTGCATTCAGACTTGAGAAACGAATCGGAAGTCGCAATCCGCTAAACTGGGAAGGTCTCGCCACTCGCTTTCAGGTGGCATGATTTTATTGGATTATTTTTCAGAAGTAGCTAACATAACCTTATTTATTAAACTGTAAAAAGATCATCTACTTGACGGTAATACGAGTAGAAAAATAGAGTACCAGAGGAGAGTAAAATTTACAACTCAATATCCGGAAATTTTGTAAAATTCTTCCACTTACGCTGGCCCGTCGCTCCTCCAGACGATACGTCGTCCCATGACTTGTTATGAAGATAACAGTAATGATCACAGTAAGTATAGATCAAGTCAGATATCACTGAGAAGGGGAACCAGCACTGGGTTAATTTATGAATGGCGATGGTGGTGGACCCGCTTTCGACAGGACACACAGAGGGCTCCTCCGAGTGAGGGCGGAGACAAAGCGGATGGAGGATCAGAGAGCAGCAACTCCACGGAGTACCCAACCTGAAATGCCGATCAGACAGACAATTTATTATCGAATAGACATAGTGGAAAGCATACTGAAAATGTCTCATTCCTTAATTTTAATTTCATTCTTCAATTTTTCGAGACATTAAACAAATTTAGTCTGAACTTAATTATTTACTATTCTGAAAACTACTATATTCATGTTATAACTGAAACTTGGACTAGCTGAGAGTAAATGGAACATCAGAGCCACTATAAGACCATTATTATACAGAATTCCTTGCGCCATGCACTTACACGTCTGAGAGTTTCTCCGATCGATTGGAAGCTTTCGCATTTCCGCGGAAGATGATCATTTCAGGCTTTGTAGTCCCAGTAAAAAGCTGTTTCAATGTAAACACCTATTAATTTATGGTCAATGCGCTTTTGAAAGGGTCTGTTGTGGAAAAACTAAACTGCAGATGTCATATGCATTATATAACCCTTTTTTGAAAATGTTTTATTTTCTGAGACTTTATTTTCTAAGACGAAATCATAGGAGATAAAACTTTAGCGGATGAAATCGAAATTACTGCATTTCTTTACAAAGTTTTCAAGGGTAGCAAATTCTCTATCTTTATGATGGGCAAGAACTATTATATTACCGAAAACTTATTACAATCTAACTCGATCGGAGTCTGATCTGTCATATCCCCACAGAATTTATGAGAATCTCCTCACTTTTCGATCTAAAATTTATTATTCTGACTCAGTCTAAGTCAAGCACAGGAATACGACCACAAATGGCAAGGTAGAAACTGGTAGAACGTACTCAAAAAAAAACAGGAAGAGAGTTCTTACTCTTAGACCCAAAGTACTAGAAGCTGTAATGACTCGGCCGACTGGAAATCGCATTCTCATTAACCTCAAGCCTCAGTTTATAGCCGCTGTGTTCCCTCTAACGATAGAATTACTACTTAAGTAATGTACATTCACCTGGATTCCCCCTAATGTTAACTGAGGAACACTTAACTGGTACTTGTTCATTTTTTGCCGTGGAAGTGCTTATCGCAGCTTGAAAGTTGAAAGTTGCCATTTGGGAAGCCCCATTCCTAAAATCGGTAGTAAGGTGTAGTAGAACAATATGGGAGGTCTGCAACGCCCTGAAAATCGAGATCACCTGCAAGTTGTTCTTACTGCCAACGAAAAACCTCAAAGAGCATGCGTGCAGAACAGGAACAAAGCGTTACAATTGAAATGCTAAATGGATAACCAGAGCCAAACATGTTTCTTTATGATCATTGACCAAAATACTCCATAACCAGAGAATGCATTTTGGGGAAAAGAAAGCAGATCAGTGGTATCTGAGACGAATTCACTAAATTTCCCCCACATTTCATTTCGTTTCATTTAAGCCATAAGTTTCACCTTGACCATTTCTTAGGCATACTCCTGGCCCCTATAAACCAATTCTCCAAATAATGGACGGATTTCCCAAGACAATAGGGAGATACTTGCAGATTCTGCAAATATATTCCTAGCCAAAATTAGGTTCAGTCTTTGCTTATAATTCCATGAATAAATGAATACGCCACCGTGATCATTGTAACCGCATTTCCCCCACAGAGTTGGTTGATTTTTAGAGCTAAGTATCTAATCTTAACTGGGCCTACAGCGTATGGAAAACCAATATAACCAGCACTGTGAACTAGCATCGAAGCAGATGACGAAACATTAATCCTAGCGAGAAATCTTTAGGAGTGGCTGAATGCATGGCGCATTCCATGATGGGTCACTATGACAATCTTGTGAACTAGCTCCAAGTATTGAAGAAATTCGGCTAGATTCTGATACATTTGGGAGGCCGTAAAAATTATCAGACCCATCAATATATTCGATATATTTGATCAACTTTTTTGAGAAATTTCGATAGGCCCTTTCAATAAGATCCTAGCACGTTTACCAACTCAGCTGTTTCAAGTTGGACATCCGAAAGAATGTTTTCTGATCCTCCTTCATGAATGATTAAAATGAACTTGAGGAAAACTATCTACTAACAGATTGTTTCTCCCCTCAGGTGAAGTACTTTTGCTGATGGCCCCTCATAGATGCCAGCTTGGTGTTTGTTACCTGGTTTATTGATGGGGTTTAACCATGCACTCCGTTGCGTTTGTTTCAGGGAAAAAGTCGGAAATTTTTTGTTTGGGCATGAGGTATAGTACCAGACAGAGTTGAACGTTCTATGAAGTCAAGACTAAGTTGAAATTCAACTGGTAATTAATTTATATAGCGATGCGATGTAACGGGCGATGAGCAATTAATCAATGGACGGAATCAATTGTCCGGGAAATGGAAGTTTTACTATCTACTCCAGAGTGTGATGCTCATATCGTGTTTACACATTGGAAAGTTCAAAGTAAACTTTTCAAGAGTAATTAGATGAATTCCTTAGTCATTTTACGAACTTTTGGGGGAAAAGAAGAGCTTGAAAATGTTGGCATTTCGAAGGGGGCACCATTGATTCCGATTAAGGTTAATGGGTTCCCACAAGGCTGTGCGGTGGGTCATTCAATGCTGAGTCCAGCATTGAATGACCTACAGCAAGGTCTTGTGAAAGCCCACCAGTCCATTTAACTCATCAACAATATTAATCCTTTTTACCAGTTAGACCCAAGAGCAAGGTCGCGATGATCATCGGGATTGGGGCCGTTACCAAGTAAAAGTTACAGGACCAATATCTCTGATCGAACCCCCATCCTACAGGTGAATTGATGGTTGCCAAGAACAGTGGCTACCCTAAAGCGGCGATTTTCATACTGTATGCTGAGCGAACTCTAAAAACCATGAAGTATACTAAAAATTTATTTCCACTCTCCTACACAGCCCTGGAAAGGGTACCTAAAGCTTGTTTGTTTGCTCAATTTTCGAATAAAAATATCTTCTGTATGAGGCAGATTCGTAACAGGAATTTCCTTTCTATCCTGAGGTGACTAAAACTCAATTTTCATTTCCTGTTATCTTACTTCATAGGCAAACAAATACTGACAAACACACATAATTGGCTTAGAAGCAAAGTGGCAGCAATGGAATTTTGTAGGCGATTTGCATATTCGCTTAGCACAACTTCATTGTAAGGCAGAATCTCCCCGAACCACCGACCGACCAACCAATCGACCAGGCTTCGGTAGCAGTTATCAAACTGCAGTAAGCCAAACTAAGTGAACATTTAACTGCGAAGGTCCATCCTCACTGCTGAACATGTTTCAAAAGCATGACGTAGCTCGAGTAAGTTATAAAAGAGGTTTTTGGACAAATTGAAAGGCAAGCCTCAAAATATCTACTTCAGTACACCCGTGAGGGAACCATATTTGAACAGTAGGTTTCGGTAATCGAAGAGGGGTAGCAGTGCACACATCACTTCCTACTCTATAAGTTATTACTTTTTCGAATCAACTTCCATTTGATGACGACATTTCAGAGAATGATCCTCCCTGCATACCATGTCCATATTACTGCCTTCTTCTTTATTACATCAGTCGTATTTAATTCTGGATTGGTCTACATAATTATGAACTTTACTTCTAAAGAAGTTGGTAGATACAAGTACATCATGTTGACGTTCGCCATGTTCAACGTGCTTTACTCCACTGTAAACATGGCGCTGCTACCTGTAAGTAAACAGAAGTTTCTTTGAAAGCCTTTGATTCCCACGATGTTACTTGTATTTCACTTATTTCAGGCAATACATATCCATGAGCGCTCGTTTTTGGTGTTTGCCACTCGCCTGGAATCCCTCTCACCAAATACGGGCCGTATACTGACCGGTCTGTACTGCTCGATGTTTGCACAGTCTATGTTCCTCTTAGCTGTACATTTTGCCTACAGATATCTATACATTGTGAGGTATGTTAAGTTAGACTTGAATCAGAAAGCTACATTCTAGTTAAGTTTACTAGTAAACAAAAAGTGATGCAGACTGTGGCAAGTAAAGGGGGAACAGAAACGTGGCTTGTAGGATCGAAGCCTGCTCAGGCCGTCAACTCGTCCTACTTCGCCTATTGCCAGTTGGCACCAGCTTGCCTGGGAGTTTCAAAGTATCAGCTTCACATCAGTCCATACAATAAACGACTGGCCCAGCACCGAGAATGCCCCTGGAATTCTCGAAGTAATCCGGAGACGTGGCGCATATTGACTCTGACCGATGTGGATATCTCATTTCACGGTTGGAGAAAGTGAGCATATCAGCATTGTTGCGCCATGCACGCGAACAACCCAGCGGAAGTTCTCCGATTAGACCTTTTCCAGGCCTTAGGGACCTGTTGGTTTAGTCATCTTCCTGGTTTTCCTACTTACCAAGAACTTGTCTTTATCATTGGCAGAGAGCGAGCATGATGGGGTGTCGAAAAACCCGGTGATGGGTTAACTCACCATCCATCAATCATTGCTTTGTTACAGCGGTATCCTGCCGAGGTTTCATGACATCATTTAGCAAAGTAGTAACATTCCCTGTTATCAACAGCATCCGGAACTGATGTGTCACAAAAGTACTGAGAACTTGGATGACTCATAGGCAATGAAATGCACATCTGTGCAGCATGAAGCATTCGATAAAACCCTACATTACTGATGGCTGACAATTTCGTAGCCATCTGTCAGCACTTAATGAAAGCCAGGGGCTACGGTGTTGTAGTTGGTCTTACACAGTACTTGAATGCAGTTCTTGGTGAAGGGATTGAAGTCGCTATGGTAGTTTTATCGTAGTTCTCTTAAGTAGGGAATGTGCTCTCAAAAGAGTAGAGCATTGTTACACTACCTACTTATCAACCATAATCACTTATTATCACACTTTATCTCAAATTTTCGATCACCTAGGAAGGGCACGCTGCTCAAAGGAGCTGTTACTTTGTGATGAATGGCGAATATCGCAAAGGTTTGTCGGCTCACAATTACTGTCGAAAGCGAAAAGTTGACTCCCAGATATTTGGAATCAGCGCTACTCACAAAGGCATTTGTGCTGACCCTGAATTTTAGAGCTAAAGGCTGTAATTGTAAAATATTGGTAGCACGAGTATGTCTAGTCTAGCTGTGGATTGTTCAGTGCACTCAATTGGCAGTGTATGTCACGGCGATTAATTTTGCAGGTCCGCCTGTGTTCGAAGGATTAGTCTACAGCTATTGGTTAACAAGTTGAGTAACTTGGTCGCTTCATCTCGGGGACTTGGGGGTGATCGCAAAAGAAGCGGCATGTCAGGTGAAGCTGTTGGCAGCTGAATGACAAGAGTTGGGAGGTCCTGGACAAAAAACTTTGAATTGTCGATTTTTCGAAGATTCCATTCTCCTAACGAAGAGGCGATTGAACGACTGACTTTTGGGATTTTTCTCTACCGCACGGACCGATACTCAGTCTTATTGACTGATCCTTGGCAATCCAAATGAAACCTGATATATGGCAGTCGAGTTGGAAGATTCTGAGGAGACTACCCTTTTATAGTCAGCGTGGAGTTGTCAGCCTCGCCTCTCCCAATTTAGGGGTAGCCACGCATCAACTGCAAGGTCTTGCTCCTCGAAACTGGCTACAGCTTACATCGAGGGTTAATTTCCTACACGTTATATACAAACAAAGGATTACGGTAGTGCTCTACATTGAGCATGAATTTATAGTAATTTGCCAGCACTATTGTTTACAGACAGCGATCATGTTGCATGCTTTCCATTCTACTGTAGTAGACTTACTTTTTTAAACTGGTAAAACTACTTTATAGGCCAAACCTGCTGGAGAAGATGAAATGTGCGTGGAGTCTTCCACTTTTGGTGCTTCTTTATTTGCTTGTGGCATTTCACTATGGCCTGACATGCCTTTACAACTTCCAACCATCCGATTTGAAGGATTCGATTTTCGATGCTGAAATCGAACACGAGTACGGAATCAGTGTTCGGAAATTACCGTATATTGCTGCTTTGGCCATGGTAAACTCGCAATTACTACCAGTAACAAAAGGTTTTTTTCAAAAATGTTTTTTCCAGGCAAATGTATCATCTAATCTCGAGATTCAAACATCCGATGTGTTTGGTTTATTCAGTGTTTCGATAGTCATCATGAGTACTTTCGCAGTAATGCTATTCTGTGGAATAAGTTAGTTTTTACCAATTCTTTTGGGTGATGACTCACCTTGTTGATTGCTTTCGATATCCAATGTCTAGTAGCAAAGAGTGAATGAGATATAGCGATCAGAACCAGCCCTTTTTGGGGTACGCCGTGCACTTGACTTTCATGCAGTTGAGAGCCTTATGGCCACTCAACAATCAACTTGAATGTCCTGAAAAATAACTGTAACATGCTAATCAGATTGGTTGGAATGCAATTTTCAATCGGTTGTCTGAGATGTATCTAGAGCTTTATTTTTATAAGTCTAAACCTAAATAGACTTTGTATTGCAGAGACCTTTGTCGCGTTAGGACGACTGCGCAAAATTCAACGAGTGAAGCGGATCGATTCCCAGTTAATGAATGCATTGCTGTTGCAGGTACGAAACTTCTCGAAGACTTCAAAAGTCTGTTATCAGCATCACTCTGGAAGACTCTACCACAATCCCGAATGGATCAAATTTCAATTGACGAGCTTGAGGGCTTGGGCTGATCGCCCCCACTTTCATGATGCGCCATGCATTGACTTCTAAACAGAATTGTCCGAAACATAATTACGAATTCCGTGTACACGAGAAGACGTACAAGCCGATGTTAATAAATCCCAATTGGCCAATTTCATACCACAGGTACCTGGAGGGGCAGAAAAATAATTGCAAATACGTAAGGAAGGACCTAAAAGTATCGAATACCATCCGCTTTAAAGATTCGGCTGAGGATGTGCTTTGACACCTCATGGGTCCTTCTCAAGAAAGTACTAAATGTCCTTTTTAATTGTATGATTCAGACCCTACTGCCGACTCTCTTCGTATTTCTGCCTGCAATGGCTGTCATTACATTTTCGCTACTGGAGATTCGAATAGGTACTGTTCTACATCTTCTTTGAATCGTTCCATGAACAGCTAAACCTTTGCAGGGCATTATGCCAACATCGTCTCGATACTGCTAGCAGCGTGTCCAGCAGCTGATCCATTCATACTTGTCTATTTTGTTCGTAACTATCGAAATCAGGTTTTAAAGTGAGTAATTGTTCTATTAATTGAAATAGTTCCTCAGCCAGGGATAGCATGGTGGCACAAAGTATGAGCTCATGCCTGTACTCTGCAAAAGCACACCTTCTGCCTCGGACGGAACATGAACCCATCAAGATGTCATTATGAAGAAGAGGACAACCAGGGCTCGGTAGTGCAAGGTATAAAGAGCACGACGCCCTGATGGGTGTTCACGTCCTGTCCCAGGCCAAAGTTTTGTAGATAACACGTCAAGCTTGTAAGACTTTCGGATCGCATACTGCGGGGAAATACACTCGTCAACAGGAAACATCAAGTCTGAACAAACTGTAATATTTATTTGTGAACGTTGACAGCCATCAGGCAGAAGAAAGCAGCGGTAACCAATTAAAAATTAGTGGAAAGTTGATCAAAAAAAGGACGCCATCGCCAATTGCCTAAAATTTTTGCGGTATGCGATACTATGCACGGCGTACCCGAAAATATCTACGAACAGGTAATTCAAAAGTATAGGCTAGTCAAAATACGCATGTATTTGTTGCTATTGCGCCGTGCATTTGTAATCGTTAGATCAGTTCTTGCCATTGTCTATCTATGAACGTGCTACAAAATAAAAGAAAAAATTCTACTGTCTAGGTACTGCTGTAGGATGTTTTCTGCCATTAAATTCTGCTCGAGAGTATTCATAAAGCGGACAATTCCTACCTCACCTTCCACAATCAGATCGACTGTTGCTCGTGTTGTTCCGTGATATTATCGGTAACTGAAAATTCTGTTTTACAATAAAGTAATTTTATCACGTGATATCAGTTGCGATCTTTTATATGTGCAATGTTCAATTTTAGCAATAAATTATCGCCTTTCTCACGGAATGATGAAGAATTCGACCGGCGTTGATAAAAAGGTCATTATTCTGTCAAAAAAATAACAAAGCATGAAGTCGAAGATGAGGTGTTAAGCAGTGCTGACTTGCTTCGCAACATTTTGCATAATCGGCTTAAAATAAGAAATTTATAAGCCCTTCACTTTGATGGGACCCACTCATAAAAAGGGGCCATGGGCAAGCCAGCGATATGGTAGAAATCATATCAGCACATGTCAAATTCAGAAGATTCTTCCGAGTAGCTGGTTTGCGCTCTTATTACTCGTGAATGAAATACAGAGGGTCAAATCCGTCGAAAATCGGAATACAAAACTTCGGTGGCATCCCATTTTTACAAACCTCACTGCACTACCACAGTAGGATCATGAACTTCGAAGCTGTCAACTGACTGGTTAACTTTTACCTATAATTCTCAACTATTTACTCAATTCTTTCCATATCAGGTGATTTTGCCGACGGCTGGCGCCCAAATGAAAAAAAAATAATTCTAAGACCCCAGAGAAACGTGAAAAAACAGAAATCGTTTTGTTACCTTCTTAATTCGGTCTTATGATAAGCAAATCCTTTGCGCAAGTGCGCTCATCAACATGACAACCAATTTGAAGAGATTAAAATTTTTTATAATAGATACAAATCGAAAACCCTTGCAGAGTTTCATTGCTGTGCTGAGACCAGGTTTTGTTTATGGCTCACTATGAAGGTACCAGAATACAGCAAAGTCGGATATATTCATGACGTGACCGCAAAAAAAACGAAATTTGCGAAGGGTATAGCAAATTCTGAAGATTAAGAATCGAGCCTTCAGAAATACCCCTTCTATCGTATGATGATTCCGCCCCCTCAACCCCCAAATGCGATGTCTACGTAAGGGGATTCCAGATGGCGGATCAGTTGTTATGGAATGTACGTGGGATTCCATGCATGGGGACTGGCTTGCCCTGCAGTAGTATCGCCCTTCTGCCACCTCTATTTCAACAATTCCTGCTGCCATAAAGGAAGCTTCAACAGTTCGCACAAAACTGAAACAAGGCCAGCGCGCAGTCAGCATCATGAAATTCGTAAAAACGGACAAAGTCTAGGGGTGTCAATCGATCCCGTCAAAGGGATGAGCCCACGCAGTCGACATCAATTCAGAATCCCGTAGTATTCAAAATAGAAAGGGAAATGCTAAGGCATTGCTAAAAAGACGAGTCGGGACGGTGGCAGGGTTTGATGAAACAATCTAATGAGTCAATGGAATTGGTTTATTGAAGGTAGCAAGGGTAATAGTAAGTAATGTTGCACCTTATCACCTTAACAAGTCCGAAATGAATCTGAGAAAAAGCAAGAAACCGTTCTGTACAAGTTGAATGGAATTTAGCGGCACATGCAGACGGACCCGATTGGGCAAGAAGGATCATCGAGCGAACAATGGTGCATGATCAATTTCGGTATGTGACTCACCAGAACAGTCCTCACAAAGAAAAACTATGAGGTCGAGTTCTCCGGTGAGGGGGAACGGTCTCGAACGTGTGGGCAATTCTTTGCCTCACCCAGAAGGACATTTTGTCGAAGTTCAAAAAACTCGTGAAGTTTAGTAGAAGACGCTTGAAACATGGCCTTGCCGTTACTATTAAGTACTTATGTATGTCTTTGTAGTACTATAAAAACTGTAGATAAATAAAAAAAAGGGCTAGTCCAGTCGATTTTTCACCAATTTACGCTTTTTCAACCAAAACCCTGAAGCAATGAAGCCTGAAACTTTATTCAGCTGCAGAAAAATGGATGGCACACAACAGCCAGTGCCCCGTTCAGGAACAGCTAGTGATAGGGACAATGCCAACAGCTTTTTAGACCGAAAGTCTCCCAGTTTGTGACGGTCTTCCAGCGGATCGCCACTCTTTCTTTCCCTTTTTAAGGTTTTTTGCATAAATGCCTTCGTTTCCGAGCTATTTTACAACAAACTCTTCTCAATTTCATTCCGTAGTATACATCCAAATCAGACGACCAAGCAGTTTACAGCCACGCCCTCTAGCCCTAACAAACAGGACAAAGGATTGGTACAAGACGACTAGGGAAGCCGAGGTCTTTGCGATTCTTAGTGTTAAGCATGGCGCATTTCGAAGCGGGTTTATCAGAGCCATGATTTTTATAACCCTGAAGCTCCAGGGCGAGAAAAATACGGATGAGTAACAACAAAGTATTGACTCCGTAAACATTACTACAGTTTTAAATTGTTCTTTAACTCCCTTTAATAGTACAAAAATCGAAATAACCATATTGCTATCTCCGCGGATTGGCATTAACTCCGCTCGAATTCCGAGCTTTGCTACTGTTCTGTTTTGTCGGGGAGGTTTCTTTACTCGAGAGTTCTGTGTTTACCTCCAGTTACTGAATGAACTCGAATCCACTGTTGCTCTCTTTGGTGAATCAACTGCAAAAGCACAGAGGCCTACAAGGCCTATAGAAATGTAGTACCCAAAGTGGTGTTTGGTCGGTTTCAAGGAGGAATGAGGGGAATCGAGCTACGTGCATCAATATGACAGCTAGATTCGCGTACTTGTGATATGAAGGGCATCGTTCTTTATCTAATGATTTAAAAAGAACGCCCTTCAGGTTTTAGTTGGCTCTTCAGTGACTCCACCAGGAGTAACTACGAAATCCTCACACTTCTCAACTCTTATCTCCACTCTATCTTTTCCCAGTTGCTTCGAGGTACTCTATTTGTGTTCCAGATACCAGCAGATGATTGCTCGGGTTCTTCATATAGTTCTTCTCCTCGTTGGGGTTTGCCAAGGTATGCCATTTACAGAAGTTTTGCAGAGCTTACAAAAAACCTCAGGATTATGAACTCTGCCACCCTCCCTGGAGCTTCAAAAGCCAGAACTCAAATTTCGAGAAGAACACCGTGGATAGGGCGTAGCCCATAGATAGTAATATGAAGGTTTGTAAACTGCTTAGACATGCCGAAAACCGCTGAAATTGTACTTGACAATAAAAAGCGACGTTTTGCTGTTGTTTCGATGTGGCGTCCGGCCGCTTTACTTACTGGCCGACTGAACAGAATATCGGGATTTTCAAACTTTGTCTTCGCTTAGTAATGGGGTTAGTAAGTCCTCTTGAAGCCGGGGTTTAGTAGCTATTGAACCAATAACCGCTACGATTAAAACCAATGAGAACAGTGAGTGTGAGAGAAGAAATGAGTTTACAGGCTACCAGGTTCAGGTTATTAACGAGTGACCAAAAAAAGTGAACTTGTCGTTCGTAGAGCTGTCTGTACATAGTGGTCGATTTCTGATATCGGACGAGTTGTTGTGTATTTGAGCGTTATGAAGCTAAGGAGAAATGACAGTATAACGTATGAAGGCGCAGACGATATCACAAAGTGCTGGTACGGCGAACCAAACCTGGAGGCGTGGCCTTATTTAGGGCCTTAATGTGTCACTTTTTACAAAAATTCGATGTGAAGAAGCTGCGTAATGATAATAGATAGACTTAACAACCTATGGAGTTCCCCGTATGCTCAACGGGGAAGAACATAACTATTTTGTTTAACCATTTGTTTCAGGCAAACTAATTCCTGATCGGGAAATAACTGAGGCACTAAATGTCCTGGTCTCACTTGATGAGCGCCTCGATGGACATGCAAAGATTAATTACCAGGTACTTTTATTACTCATTATTTTATATCAGCGCTACATAGCTGAAAATCAAATGTGGAAAGACTTGAGTGTGAAGTGAAGAGAGAATATCTTACTCGATCATACAGATGTTTTTTTTTCAAGGAGGAACCGGTACCCTGGCCAAGGTAGCGCATTGAGAAAAGTCGTTGTGAGAAACAAACAGTAAAAATATCGGATAAGGCACAAAATTTCACTGTGGTAGTCAAACCGATCCTCCTTCAAGGTCAGTTGACTGGTACAAAATCAGAATCGGAAATCGAGGGACCGGTTCGCAAATCAACTAGCCTTGTGGATAGCATGAGTCACAAGTAGATATAGATAGTAGCGCTCATTATTATTAGAAGTATCAATTTATCACAATACATAACGATTTTTAATACCATCATTTCCAGAATATGGCATCCCGCAAAGATTTCACTCACGACAATGCTAAAGAACCCCTCTTCACCTCAGTCGCACAAAGAGCTCTCAATGGAGCCACCTATAAAGCATTCAAGAACTTAATTGTGAGTAAAACTTTACAAAAGTGTAAGCCATACTGTCCTACTACTGGAATGTCCTCGAGTATATCAAAATCTTAAACTAGTACAGTTACAAAAACGGAACGATAACTTATCGATGGAATTTAGAAGGGGTTCATAGCTTCAGAATAACGCTCGATGGAACATGGATAAGAGTTCCGATTGCCGGGAACACGCACCATACCCATATGCTCCTCCATTTTCGTCACCACAGGCTAATTAAGCTTAAAAATGAGAGTTTTTCGTAACTGCACTCAATCTAGGGCCATTTTCGAGTCCTTCACGTCCTCCTACCCGCAACTTACAGGCTCTTGGGCTCCTGGTTGTTGTTATCCCTTTGAAGCGCTCCAATTTTGCTACATGAAGGATTCACCCTCTCCTTTTCAGTCATTCTACAATGAGCCTGACGTGGATGTACCGGAAACTGTCACATCAGACTGGGAGGCTGCAATTGACTCGTTCCTAGACGCAGTGACGAACACGACGGTTATGCGAAGCACTAAGGAATTCCTCACATCGAAAGGTAAGAAGCGAGAGCCTTTTCTCTACTGACACTCCCAGAGGTTACCGGCTTTGTTTAGGTGTCGTATCTGATGATGAATCGTTCAGAAATCTGCTTTATACTATGTGGTTTACTCAATATGCGAGAGGCCATGCAGTAGGCAGCTCAGGTATGCTCAACAATGAATGTAGCTCACTACTGGCCGATGTGATAGTGACGTGATTGGTGGTTGCGACAAGTCGACCAATCACAGTAATTCCTCAAGTACTAATCCATGTACTGTTGGACTCACACCTACATTCTCCAGGATTTGAATCAGTCTTCTCTGGGGAGATCAGAGGAAATGACGTGATCCGCTTCAATAACTGGTTCCGATTCTATGAATTGGAAACAGCTGGCCAAGTCAATTATCACGGTTGGTATACCAGGGAGAAGGTGGGTTAAATCCCTAGTTTCGGATTCGAAGAAAGTTTAGAAATTTCAATTCCCGTGATAATGCATAGGAAAGGCTCGCACAAGTCTAATCCCCCAAACATTGGGGCGTACAGCGCATACTTTTTTGCGGCTTGGTCACTCCGTGCCTGTGTATGTCGTGCATACGATTTCAGAACATTGAGATGTCTCTACAATTCGAATGGAACAACTGGAAGGCTATGGATACATCTATGTTGCTCAACACCTCACCCGAGTTCGAGATGGCTGTCTACACTATCTGTGCTCTCGGTAAAGGACAGGTACTGTATTGATACTTAACCATAAAGCTCTACCGAGTTTCACTGCGGTACCGTGAAGATATGACGACAAGTTTCACTTTTTTTTATTCAGCTCTAGGGCAGAAATGTAGATAGGGGGATTACCTTCCGTCTCTTACGCTTGGAAGTAGAGAGAAAGGAGGGATAACTAACGCGACGGTCTTTCGAAAAATTTTCAACCACAGACATATCTTCTTCTCGAGCTTTGGGAGTAGAGGAACACCTGGGTTAGTGAGCGCTTTCCTAGCAGGAATAGCATCTTAGCACTCTTCCGCTTACAATTTTAAGTAGAACTTAATCAATGTCAGTTAAGTGCATAATTCTTCTTTTATCCCGGCCTTCTGCACAAGGTAATATTCCTACTAGTCCAGAGGCTCCTGCTCCTTGGAGAGTAGATGAAAGAGTATGTTTTCCTGGCTAAGAAACACTTCTAATTGTAGGTACCATTACATGCTCGCAAAGCCGACTATAACCCCTTCTCTGCGCTCTAGCGTTTAGTGTTACAGACGAAGGATGTCCCCCATACCACACCCAACTACTTTTTGCACCAGCTTGTGGATAATCTTTTCCCGGTATGACTCTCAAATGTGGGAGGGTGCAAAATACAATTTCCGAAGTAAACCTTTCAATGCCGCTCTAATATGTTCCTGATAACCTATGACGAATTCCGATTTCCGGTATTCATAGAAACTTTACATAGCGCAACACAATTCCTTGATAATTTAACAACGATTCAGAGAATAGAAATATACATGTAGAATAAATCAAAGAATGAGCTATGGAAAAAAGGAAAACATGATCCCAAATTTTACCATTTCTATTTTCATTTCACATTTTCAGTGCAAAATGAACATCGGTCGTGTACAAGTGCAAATCTTTGCCAAAACTATCAAACAAAATGATATTGTCCTAGTAAGTCTGTTTTTACACAGTAGTTTTTTTTGCTCACTCACTGATGACCTTAACATTAACCCTTCCCATCGCTGTTTGCCATGCCTCTGCCCCGCCCATCCTTTCTATTATTTGCTCTTCTTCTGGGTTTTCTCTAAATTCTATGGATATTCTGATGTTACTTAGAGAAATCCCAAGTTTCGATAACCATTTGGATTTGTAGGGCACAGGTTCGGTGCCTGTCGGCTACGGATTAATTATTTTCAAAGGGTATACACCCCCAATCAGCCAAGAACGCAGCTAGAAAGAAATTTTGAGTAGATAGAATTAAACGTAGGATTCAGATGAATTGGTATGACTCGAGAACATTCTATTAATGACGAGCATTCAGATTGATCATTGTTACCCTGGTGCTGCCAGCCCTGCTCCAAGTCCTGCTCCAACGAGAAGACCCACTGAGAAGACCAGAAGGCCTAGACCTACTGAAAAGCCCGAACCAACAGGATGGCCCACTGAAAGGACAAGAAGACCCAGACCTACTGAAAAACCGCATGGCAGTGATTTCCAGGTGAGCTCTAATGAAATTTCAATTTTGCCCCTTGGAAAGGTGAACTTCATGTAAAAAAGGAACACATGTTGAAAACCATTATGAAGAGCTCCATACATGCCCACGTGGACCATGAGAAAAACTCTGGGAATAGCTAGTTTGTGGCTGTCTGATTTCCCATGTATTCTAGCAGGACAGATGCACTTGAATTTGCCATTGATAGGCAAAAACCATCAGAACCGAGAGGACGGAGAGAAGAAAGTAGAAGCAGTAAACAACAAGAATAGGTCGTACGATGGAAGGTAGCACCGGCAGAATGGCGAGGGGGTGGGAGACCCACGCAATCGACGGGAGGTCATAGATAAGTGATAAAGTAAAGATCACACAAAAGCTCTCCGGTGAATTCTCCATAGAAATCGTGTAGGTCTTCGCGAAGCTTTTTGATATCACTGCAAGCACAAGACTTGATTTTCAAGCCATTGAAATCAAAAAAACAGCTGACTTGCAAACGAAGAACCAAAGAAGATGGTCGTGGATGTCATGATCAGCAAAGGACTTTGAAAGTTTTGAATGAATCCTTCGAGAAAAATCCTCGACGAAAATTCTTCCTGATTCCTTTGTTCTCGGTCCCTCTACTGTTACCCGGTACAATTATTCTACCAGTTACTACTGTCTGTACACAGTTTGGGTTATCTAGTCTACTTCGAAGTCGCATCACAAGTTCTCCTTACACCTTTACACCACTACTACACTCACAAAGAAAAGTATAGCACTGTCTGCGTGGGCCTGCTGAAAAACTGGTGCACTGCCGAACTAAGTAATAGCGACTTTAGGTTCTCGTCGACAAAATGCGAGCAGCCGATGTGGACAAGGCTGGACCCGGTGACCTGATACTGCATTGGGGCAAAAAAACACAAGTAGGCTTGGAAAACGAACAATCGAATTCGGACGAGTACGTTCCTCCTTCCGTGGCACTTTGTATTTTTCCTTTGCTCATTTATATTTCTATTTTTGGAAGCAAGTTTTTTTTCTTAAGTGTTCTTGAGCACCTTTTAGGCTGTTCGTCTACGTCAACGAGACCCTCTTTGAACGACCAGTTTATGCTACTTTAATTGAAGTGTACAAGAGGAAACTCTTCACTCCAGAGGTCAGTATTTAGCTGGGCAGCTTCACTTCAAAACTGTCTCTATTCCGCTTCATGCAGGAATATCCTTTTCATTGATCCTCTCAGAATTCCATTTAGGTGTGCGGTAAAGAAGCGGAGATGAACGGATTCAGGAAGGCTCAACTGCAGCAGGTCTTCGATACCTGGACGTCTACAGAAGTCTTCAGACTGGCAGCTGATTACTTGCGAGAGAAGGGTGAGGAGGTCACATTTTTTACAGTTGAAATATTATACATATATCATGGAGTTTAGAGTTCAAATACGCTTCCGACATGAAAACTTTGAAGGAATACCTTTGGAACTTATGGTTCGGCACCTATACACGCTGCAGAGGTCCAAGTGGAAGTTCTGGTAGGGCACCGTACACATTCTAAAATCTAGGGGCATCACGAAATCGAAATTTGAATCTCATTGCAAAGACGAACCCTCGTCAACACTTACCTGTCATAATTGGTAAGTAAACCAACAAGGCCTACTCCAGAGTTAACACGAACCCAGTTAGTCTTCCGATTTCCGACTTCTGTGAATCCATTTCGATATATCTCATTCGATTTCCGACTGACAAATATATCGAACAGTCGGAAATCGGATGAGTGATCCAATAAGTAGTTCTGACTTTTTGTGTTGGACATTTGGTAGCTGCACCATCTCTCTACTTCGATGATTCCGTCCATGATTTTCATACAACTGCCTGTATACTGTCATACAATTTTCGTCTGTGTATTACTATACAAGTATAGATGATTTCTTGATGTGTTTGGAACCAAATAACATCTCGTTCAGGTTGGGAGCATGTCTTCGTCGGAGAATGGAAGGGTAAGACAATTGATGGCCATCACGATTGGGTCGGATATTACCTGCTCCAGAAAGCCGACCGTGTTCACTACCGTGGATATTACACCTATGTAGATGTAAGCTTATTTCCTGTTCAGAGTGGATGAAACTGTCGCGAGAGGTGCTCTTGCAAAGTCCACACTCTGATATCGTAAATCTATTAGCACCCATTCATAACAACAAGCAGTCCAACTCTTCAGAGTGAAAACTGAATAGAAACGAAACCTCCAAAAAGGTCAAGTACAGTGGGTTGTATGAGTTTTAGCAGACGGTTGTAAAAGTGAAAAATGTTTTCAAACAGTGTAAAGTTGCAAGTACTAGGCAAAGGGATGGCGCATCCCTGATGAAGCATCGTCCTTTCTTTGAAAGTCATTGCAGAATTTTTCTTTTTGAGGTAGACTCTAGTGATCTGTCCCCTATTTGATTAGCTTACACTACGTGTCACCTAATTGATTTACAAACAAAACTACTGAAAGTAGATGCTTTGCCATTCTGATGAAGGTTGAAGGTAATTTTTCTGTTGCAGAACCTCATCGGCACGGTCCAGTACACCTGGGATAACCACGTCAAGCCTAAGGGTGGCTTCCTCATTGGCACCTCACCAGGTTTGCATAAAGTCTTTGATCAAAGTGTTGTCCATTCAGGAATTGTCAGGACGTGCACATCGACGGGAAGTTGCTCATAAGCGTCCTGCTGGTTTCTGAATGTGACGTCACAATTACTTTCGTCACAGTAACATTTTCTCACAATGTGGACGGGATTCTCCGGTACGAATAGCACAAGTCAGCCAATCAGAGGCGGCCCAGTCAGCCCTGGCCTCATCCTCACTGGCGGGTTTGCCTGCGTACAAGAGTAGTCCATCCACGTCCACAAAGCAGATCATGTTTGTGCCTGATGGATCCACCATTTTCAGCGTTCGACTTCTCTCTGTTCTCCGTTTGCGCTATTCTGCATCCTGGAAGCAATGGCTGTAGGTACAAAATCGACGGACATCCCCTCGGCGTCACATCGTTCAAACAATCGTGTTCGGCAGGAACCTGTCTTGCAACAGCTTATCCTACAGCATAAAACAATTCCCTGATTAACAACTGTTCAGCTGAAAATTTATAAAAATGAGTTTCTCTCTATTAGATATTTCGCTTTAGGAGTTACAAGAAATAAATTTTATTACAAGTGTATACAGCTCGATGACAATGAACAATTTTTTTTCTCAGTGAACAAGGATGGGTTGTTGTGGCGCTGAATAGTTGTACCTGTACGATTACTCTTACTGAGAGTCAGATATGAAAAATTACCCAGAAAGAGAAACTTTTGGGAAAAGAGTTTGTGTGCCATGAAATCCCATATTGAAAAAGCGCAATCACCTACCTCTACCTTAAAATGTTATAGTAGTATTGTGCCTGAGCGTCACGGGGTTTTACCAATTGAGTGACTTAAATGTTGAGTAGGAGGAAATTATAAAGTGAATTGTCGGGTGGACCTACATGGGGTTGCAAGAGAAGTGCCATCTAAAGTCAAGAGCGATCGGGAAAGCGGAAATATCACCCGCGACCTACTCAGGAGAGGTCTGAGGGAAGTAAACAACTGGTTTGTGCGGGTTTTTAGGGTATAAGTAGATGAGGCACCTCCTTTATATATTTGGTTCCTTTCCTTTCCTTGGCGCATCATCGGGATGTCAGCTTTCCAGCGATTTTAATTTTTAGAATATTCCAGATCCCTTTTTTTGTTTTTGTTTTTTTGTTAATGCCATAAATGTTTTCATAGAGTCGTGTTTGTTCCGTGCACGGTCATACGAAGCATCCGTTGGACGGGTTGAATAAACACAGAATACCACCAATAACTTGTTAAGAATACCTGTTTATTAGCAAGTTGATTGACAATAAAATAAAACGACTAAAGCTTTCATTTTCGTGAAAGGTTAACCAGGGTGTGACCGAAAGTCCGAGTAGGTAGGACGTGCTAGTCTTTGGGTGACGTAAAACCACATGGCACACCATTCAGTGAGACCGGTTCGAATTGTAAAACTAGTTTCCTTTCTAGAGAAATTACAGACATGTCAGTAAAATTTATTGGGTTTCAACTTTGATTAAAACTACTGAATTTGCTGATTTCCTCCAAAGTACGGTCTCTTGAGCTACAAATACCAGTAAAAATCGGTACAATACCCAGAAGAGTCTCGGTTGAGCGGACGAAGGTGGAAAGGTGACTTGTAAAAATGGTTCTAGCTGGTAATGCGGTAGTTCAGAAGCCCACGTGTCCCCGGCAATTACGTAAATGATGATAAGAGCGTCTCAGCTTTTTATCGCTAAGGCGCCCATCCCTCCAGCTTCATTTACCAGCCCAATCGCCTGATAGGAACCATCCCTTTTTTTGATTTTTGATGTCACTCATATAACTTTATCGCCATGTCTGAATGCACCCATTTGTAAAATTTTGTACTTTTAGGTAAAAATCAACGATGACTCGAATTATTTGTCTGGCGTTGCTTGTTGCGGGTGTGTGCCAAGGTAGGCCATTTATTCATATGAATATTGAATTTTTTCCTTCGAAAGAAAACTAGTGGTCCTCAAAGACTCAAGAAGTCGCTTCTCAGTGCGATCTCAGATGTTTACAAAGACCATGGGCCAGTTATAAGGTACCACTATAAGGCTCTCGAATCACTCCGAGTTGAAGAGAGCGCAACTTTGGAGCCATGAGATCCACGGATCCACGACCTGTCCGCAATAACTTCCCTTTACCAAAAGATGAAAGAGCAAGTTCTCTATGATAGATGTCCTACCATTCCACGATTAGCTTGACCCAAGTGGCCTCGAAGGGCCTATGAAGACCAGCACCCAATAAAGGCCGAATACATTTCAATCGGGGTTATATGCATCTCCTACCGAGCCTTAAGGAGGCGAACATGTCATTCAGGGATTCCAATTTGATCGGGAAAGCGTTCACTCCACTGGGCTAACACTGGAATTGAAGTTACAAAACCAAACTCACAATGGAAAAATAAAAAAGATCGAATCAGGAATATCCTGGTCAGACTTTTCGTCCATTTTTGAAAATACTGTTCATGGCCCTTCGTCATGCGATAGTCGCCACCAAAATGTCACTGCTGAATTCTGACATGACTCGAACCCAGACTTATTTGACCGGGCACCTTATTTGTGCATCATGCCAGTAATACCCCACTAGCCCTTCCATGGTCTCATAGATGTATGTAATCTACTCTATTTGTTCTTCGTGAAGCAGAAGTTGTGAAAGAAATTGGCTGAGTCAGTCAGTCAACAATCACCTTTTACATTCGGAATTGATCCACTTTTCTAACGAAAAGGTTCTATTAGAGTCGTAGGGGACCACAATCGCTCGATTACAGAACCACCACTCTCTCCCAATCATGTCATCCGTTCTATGTAGTCAACCAACCCCCTCAGTCCGCCCTTAGAAAGCACTTGTTTTTTTTTTCGAACTTCACACATACATTGGGTTTGAGACTTACAAGTAATACCATTCTCCCTAGACAATGCTTTGGTACTACAAAAGATCTGAAGTTGCAGCACGTAATCTTCGCACATTTGATCAGCAAGTCACAGATGCACTGAATGCTTTGGTTTCACTCGATGCCAGGCTTGATAAAAACACCGTATTCAATTATCAGGTATGTCGTAATAGAAAATGAATACCGCAAGTTTATTACCTGATGCGTATATCAGTAGGTAAATGATGATGGGATAGAACCGCCTACAGTACACGACCTATAGAATATTTCTTAAACACAACTTATAGAATATTTTTTAAACTAGTGAGTAGTTGATTCCGAACGAAGTGAGTCCTACATGAGACGCGCGCGGTCGCTGCGAGGTCCGCTGACCTGCGCGACACCAATCGATAGGGTATGCTGAGCCGCGCTGCATGGGCAGACTTAGCAAATTCTATCCATAAGAGGAATACTGTTACGGGCTCGAACTTACCTAACCTTTTCGAATCACCTAACTGTAAATCACACAGGACAACGCTTCTTGAACAATTGCTTTTTTACATTTTTCCAGAACATGGCATCTACCAAAGATTTCACCCACGACAATGCCAAAGAGAACCTGATCACTTCAGTTGACAGCACTTCTATCAGCGGAGCTACCTATAAAACATTCAACAATCTGATAGTAATGATTACACTACATTGTTGTAACTAAGTGCGGGTAATGTGACACTGCGGCATCTCACGGGGCACTTCATATGTATTTTAAGAACGGAAAATTCTCGATTCGATTTACTTTCCTTCTCTTCACCCATTCCAGATTTCCATTTCAGACGTTTTACCAACAACCTGATGTAGATGTAGCCGAAGTAGTGTCGTCAGACTGGGAATCCGCAACCGACGCATTTCTGACCTCAGTAATGAGCACGGCGGTTATGCAAAGTGCTCAGCAGTTCCTCACCAAGCAAGGTTGGTGACAGCTGAAGGCTCATGACTGTCTCGACCTTGAACTGGCATCCCCTCAGGTGCCGTATCGGACGATGCATCGTTCAAGGCTTTGCTTCACTCTCTGTGGTTTACTCAGTATGCAAGAGACACTGCAGTCGGTAGCTCAGGTACGATTACAGTTCATTTTGGAAGCCTAGGTTTGGCTTTAGTTTTGTACCATACCTGTACCATTAGCGGTAATCCGTCCTGCTGCGTTAGCATACGGCGAGCGCAAAGATGTCATGATTGGTTGCTGAAGGAATACAGCCAATCACAGACGGTCTACATGATGTTAGCTTGTTCTTGAATGCAGCAAGTATGCCAGACGCTTCACGAATAGATGACCGAGCTTGATGGGCTCAGCGCACCTATCATTGGCGCTTTGCTGAGCTACACAACTCCCAACCAATGGAAAGGTCGCCAGGGCGTTTAAAGCCCCGCCCCATTTCGTAGATCGCACAGCCTACCCACGCATGATTGGGAATTTGATGACTGGTGGGCAGTATGCTCTCACTTAGTATTTCAATTCCAGGATTTGAATCTGTTTTCTCTGGAGAGGTCAAAGGCAGCGATGTGATTCGTTTCAACAATTGGTTCCGCTATTATCAACAGGAAACTAACGGCGCAATCAACTATCATGGATGGTTTACAAAAGAAGCAGTCAGTTTTACATTATTTTCACTTTTTGGCAATGAGAAAACCTTGGTTTTCTTCCTTGAAAATGTGTAACGGTTGACAGAATGTGTTCCGTGAGAAATTCTGAGCAGACTAGGCACAAATGCTGCCTAATGGAAACCAAAAAAGAGACCCAGCAGGGATGCGTGCGGACGCGCAGCGGTTTCTAAGCGTTGGTCGATAGGCGTTGTTGCATCGGTTTCAAACTGATTATCGATCAGAATGCCACCACTTTGCGAGCTCCATCTGAATTGGATGACTACAAATTGCCACGAAAATAAGTTTTAGGATTACTCGTAATAATTAGTTAAACGTTCGACAATGAGTTAAAATCACTTTAAAGCTTATAAAAGGCACATGCAAAAATTATAATTCATTTTCATTGATGTCAATCTTCCCTGTCACTGTAGTCATCTTGTGTAGTTGTTCTCTGAGCTGAGCAACGTCGGCGATAATGTCGTCCCCGACGATTTGGAGGTACCGGTGGGCGTGCTTCTTGAAGCGGACTGGGCCTAAGTTTTTGACACCTTCACTCGTTCTATAGACTGTAAGCATGTTTCAGGTCTGAGATGGGGGCGAAGTTACTTGTGTAGAAATGTGAATGTCGTAGAAAAAACAATTAGCATCTACAATTAGGTACCGAGCACCGGTAATTTTGACTATGGTGAACTACCGCTTAATCGATAGCTACTCTTTGATTCTAGTCACCACATCCCACCATTACCACGAAGAAAGATGGAGACTCCACGACATAGCTCCCTTAGTAAGTTCTAGAAAGGTCGTGCTGTGCGCATCTGGGCAGCGCACTTTACTCAAGGTCTATGGGGATCTTGGAACCATTTTTAATTTACTGAATACTTACTCGAGTTTTGAGGCGAGATCTGCGACAAGATCATTGATCCGCTTCATAGTAGTTTCCATGTCAGTCATTTTTGACTCACACAAGTCCAAACGACGGCTTATACAGAGCTTCTCAGCGGGGACCCCACTGAGCGACGATATGCCTGGCTTTCCTATCATGGCGTTTACTCTCAACTCGAGCTGAAATGGTAAAGGGTTAAATCTGTATCTGTAAACGATTTGTGAAGGGCGGCCCAACATATCACACGACGCTTGCCATGAGGTACACTCTCGATGCTCCTCATGGTGAAGCTCGCCCCTTTTACTGCCTCTTTAGTTTATTTGTCAGCGCTGTATCATCGTGATAACCCATGAACGTTTACTGAAACCCGCTTGTTGTAGGTTTAACCACATTCTCAGATGTTCACCCCTTCCGTCGTCTCTTCACATACCTTGGCAGACCTGGTCATGTTTTTTCTAAGCGTGATCATCCAAATGGCATAAAACAAAAGTTACAATAGATGATGAACTAAAAAAGGGAAAACAGCCCAGATGGGAAACGGTAGCAAAGTGGTGCTCCAACCTCTCTGAGGTTCTGATTCCGTACGTTCTCTTGTTCGCGGATTTCCGCATCGAATTCCAGTAATCGATCGGATTTGCGTAATCGACGGAACTTTTTCGCATATTGTCGAAAAAGTAAAAAGTTGAAAAATCGCAAAAGTGGTCTGAACTTGTGTAGTTTCCACTCTTCCACCTCTGAAACGTCTAAAATGATTTTCCGCTTCCTTTCTACTCACGCTATACCTACCTGAAATGTCTACAGAATCAGATCGATCATCGTCATACATATTGGTCGTATCGATTTGCGTTTCGATATCGGAAATATCGAACGATGACGACAATGTAGTGTCAATTGATCCACGTTCAAACAAGCTTGATGTCTAAATTCGTAAAATCTCGGGATTTAACTCGATAATAGTAAAAATGACTCAGCGTCTGAGGGTTATGAGCGATGGTATACCTGAACCAATCTCTAACATCCCAGAACGAATCCTTTTAAAGAATTCCCAGCGATTTCTAATGGCACGAAGACATTTTTAGGTTTTTTATAAGCGATCATTCTAGAAGTTAGCGCTAGATGGACGGAATGGTTTCTGAATACTTACTAGTAACAGAGAAGGTGAACAGGTTCCCAAAAAACTACAAATCTGGCATCTCCTGCTGGTGCTTGTTTTTGAACCAGTGTAGGCCCCTTACCCGTAGACGGTCAAAGCTCATTTTGCCACCAATCAGTATTCTATCATTGTATATGAAACATTGTACTCACATCTGCTTCGCTGGGTCTGCCATTATTATTTTGAGTTTCCGGGAGACTCTAAAAGTTGTTAATTACTCATACTAAGAAGCTACAGAAAACATAAAAGTTACCATTATCCTTTTCAAAGGAGCTGGTTTGCGATTCCGTTGCACCTAAAGGAAATTTTTTTTGCTCACAAAATTTTTAGTGTTGTTCATGTTTATATACACATTTATTAACTACTGGGGTAGGAGGGGGGGGGGGGCTTAATTTCCGCGGGAGCGCGCGGTCGTGGCACGATGCGGTGTATAACTAGGAGTGGCTGGTCACCGCCACCCCCTTTTTCGCAGAAATGAACCACTACCAAAAAAGGTAGCCCAAGTTCAATGGAACCCAATCAATCTGAATCGGCAAGTGTAGCAGCGTTAAACTCACGTCGAGACTGAAGGTCTGGATCATTTGTTGAGCCACGCCCATACTTAGTTGCTGTTTCCAAGATTGCTCAATGGCAGCGACCGCATGGCGCAACCTCTTCTTCCTAGAAAGCTCCGATTTGTGAAGCATACATCATCCAATTTATCGCAGACCTTTCAAGTTTCTCACGAAGCTTGTTCTCCATCTGCGCATTCCGATTCATTCGTTTAGCTGTGAGGTATAATTTGAAGCAAATACGGCTGAAAAGATTATCTGAGACAGTAACTGCATCAATGAATCCTGAAGTAAACCTTTTAATGCCATTAAATTCATCACTAGCGAAAGTAAGTAATTATTAATCGAAGGCAGATGTTGATCTAGTTTAAGTGAATTAAATATAGCCCAACCGCACCCTTCATTGGTGGGATTTGCCGTAGCTCGACAACCTTCCAATGAGAGGTGCTCAACGGTATTCTGATCTACGCCCCACATGAAACGGGTCCATCCTATGAAGACTTTTGGAAGGACTGCTTCTACCCCTACCCAACATCGATCTTTAAAACTGCTTAAAGTTCCTACGACTTTCTTTCTCACCCCTTTCAATGATTGAATAAGGGCATTACTTCACTTGTTTCGCCCTACTGCCACCTTTCCGATCAGTCCTTTTTTGCCCATGCTTTACCCAACATTATTGAGTGACCCATTCCTTAATTCACGACTTGTAACTTTTTCATGTCGTGAATAACCTACTACTACCTTCTACTGAGTAACACCCGGTCTTAAAAATAACGCTATTTAATTGAAAACTCTAGCGAAAAAATGCAAAGAATGCTCAGATTCTTTATTACCGGAAATACTCTGTGAGTCTTCGGTTTTGTGAACTCGCTAGATGAAATCGGTACCTAAAAATAAGATATTCTTCATTTCGATTATCGATCGATCAGTTGAATATTCTCACCAAAACTGAATCACAGAAGCAGAAGTGTTTCGCAATTTATTTTTGCATTCTTTCTTACTGTTTTCCTCCATCATAAGGGTCAAGCCTAAAATTTCGCTTTCATGTCGTTATAGGAGTAGAAAGTGTGAATACTACTAAAGTTCTGGATAAGCCCATAGGCTTCAGTTTGGAGCCATAACTACATCAGCTCAAAAGAATCCATACAAAAGTGCAGATCTGTTCGCGATCCGGGTCGGCGCTTACTATAGGGTACCTTCTCTGATAAGAGGTTTTCTGCCATAAAAATATGGGCGGAGCGCTCCCCGGAGGGCGCTCGTCAGTGGGCGAGTTTCCGCATTGACGACCCCTAAAGCTGATAGGCCTAAAATTAACGAACCTACGGATATTTGTGTTGAAGCCGCAACAAAAGTACAATACGCTAGGAAACCCAAGAAGCATACAACTATTTTCGATGACCATTGTTGAGGAACAATATCGCCGTATCTGAAAAGTGACATCTCTGTTCGAAAGCTGTTCATGATGGTGAGGGGGATCCTTTATATGAATATTTTTAAAATTGAAGTAATACTCTGTATTCTGGAACGTATAAGTCTTACCCTATTGTTGGTACCGTCACGACTGTAAACCACCACGTATGAGCAAGCGTTAGAAACTCCTCAGATTCTGAATATTACCAGATAATTAAGTTTTTTCCATTCTGTTTTAAAGCCCATTGTTGATCTGTGCATGATGATGCACGTAACATGCCAAGCGCGTCCGCTATTGGCAAGTTCCCGCTGCAACCAATCGCGAGCTCCTGTCGCATATATTGCACTCACCAAACAGTTAGTCATCTCTATCGAAAGACTTAAGCCTATCCAGCTTCAATCCTATCTCTTCTTCAGCTTATCCAATTCAGTAGTAAAAGCTTACTTGGAATTTCCGAAGTGTTCTTTGGAAGAAAAAGCATAAACCCTTCATTCTCCGTGATGTATATAATATTAACCATGAGTAGGCATAAAATGAAGGTTATGTAGTAGGCAGCTAGCAGTTCCCACCTGAAAATTCTTTTTGATTCATTGAATACATTTGATATTTCACTATCACATAGGGTAGCTAAAATCAGTAATATTCTCATATTTTTCTGCAAACATTCCTCATATTCCGTGTGAGTAGTGTAGGTTAAAGATGCGTGCGGTCGCAGCACGTCATTGTCGTTGGATCAATGCGCCCTAGAAACCACTACGTATCAGCCGTTGTACATTGCGCCCTTTTGTGCTCTGGGTGTCAGAGACCTAGAGGGCAGGGCACCAAAGGGCATTGGCACCCCCAGATCAAATACATTTTCACCCATCGTCCCCTTTTGCTTTGGAACATGTATAACGTTTGTGCTCTTATCATACGCCCGTGGAAACCCGTCGAGTTGGCAAAAGTCCAGCTGGCAGTGGCACTTTCATCAATCGATTGAATCATCGCTATGATTAAGAATGTGACTCAATATAGAGTGGTATCAAACCCGCTTCATCAAAACGACTGGTACATAGGACACGAAGGCGGTCACATGCGTGCACAACACTAAAAAGTGAAAGAGAGTCCGCCAGTGATGGCAAGGCGTGGTCCGCCGTAATGGGAGGAGCCCGATGTCGGCACAGGGCTACAACAATGGGCACAGCCGATCATAAAGCAGTCAGTGAACCCATTCAGCTCATGACGCAATGGACAATCAAATGAACACAAGAGGCACAAACCGTACTTGCTAAGCATGACCATATTCTTGATGAGATGCCATGTCATCATTTGTCTGTCTATGTGGAATAGTCGGAGTATCTGTAACAACAATTAATTTCATAAAATTGAATTCAATTCTAAGAAAAAGAGCAAAGCCGTGTTCGCTATCGCACTATACATGCAATGAGCAGCATAGCTGCGCCGCGCGCGCTTGCGGCACGGATCGCTATGCTAACCAGTGCGGTGGATTGAACTACACCAATCGATATGGACTCTCTAAGGATCCTACTCTGTTCACAACCAATTTTTTTCTTTCCATTGCACATAGTAGCCTGTAAATTAGAATCATATGGTACGGCACCTGAATTAGTCGTAAGTAGTCGAGCGTCGAATCAGCTATGAAAGCTTTTTCCATGTACACCATCAGTGAAGTGACGATTATAATGATAATATCCACCAGTGAGACCAGACGTATGAGGTAACGTAGTCGTCCTGGAAGAAATCAGCGAAAGCTGGATAATAGCGGAATGGCACTTCGGACTGTCTCAAGAAGAATCTATGTCTGCGTTGCATGTGATCGCGTCGCATCGACCATGAGTATGAAGCCCCAGGAGGAGAGCGGTGGGACTGGATTGCACCAATGGCTTGACATTTTTGGTTTGCTTACAACTTTAACACAGTCCTACGGGAAAGTAGGAGTGCGGTGACCTCGCCCTTCTTTTACTTTTACCATAGAAAATGAAATGAAAGTGAAAAATGAAAACGAATTTTAGAGTGAATCTTGCCGTTCTTGATACCTTCTGTCCATCGGGAGTTCGTGAGAGAGCCCCATCTTTGCAGCACATCTGGTTTTGGAGGTCCTTCAGCAGGGAGGTGATCAGATTCTGTTCAGAGCAGTACGTGTTGCTTTCGCAGAAGATGAAGATGATCTATGTGGGCATTGAAGCGCATCGACGCCTCCCAGTCGAGTCAGTGGCGGGATTTTGTGATCTCCAATAGTTTCTGCTCCGAAACAGATCAAACCTCTCAGCTGTACAACTGTTTGGCGAAAAGATTGGGCTAATTTCAGCACTTTCGAACCACATCCCGTCATCGAAGATTATTTAACCGCGCGCCGATAAATTTCACCCCAAAGAGACGCGACGCGACCGCTTGCGCCACAGATGTACAGTCTTGCTCAGAACACGGAATCATCATTTGCTTCTTATACCTAATATCATTTACCTTTCATCCCACAGTATTTTGCATCTGCTGAGATACACCACATACGAACACAGAATTCGCAAACAAAAAACACTGCTAGTACCACCTCCATATAGACATGCACCTCTAAAAAAAGGTCTCAGAAATCGGGGAACGAAGAGAGCTTCTAGAACCTGACCCTTCAGGTATGGATCCTCCCATGAACTAGTGGCACCAAGAATCACTGCCACGAGTACGAATGCGAAGACTCCTGAAAATGGCGAAAAGGTTTTGTAGAGAGTAAAGCGGATTGAGTATACTTGCCACCTCCTGTGCAGCTTAAGGAAAAATGACCCTCAGAGTGACCCTTTTCTTTTAGAGTTAAGCGAAGGTGGAGAGGAACATTTTTTCTACATAAACAACCGCCCCGATTTCCTTTTTTATTTTTGAAAGAAAAAGGTTACTTTTTGGATCTGGCGTTCTGTTATCTGCGATGTGACCGCTACGTACGATCCCCTCCCCTTTTAGAACACGCACGAGTATCGATCGCTCAGCACGATTTCAGAATGATGCAAAAACAATGTCATCTCCTTCCGAACGCGCTCTCTATTCAGCTAAACTATTGGCACGCTTACAAAGTTGCATGAAGGACTGCTACAGATAAGGCAAGGTTCAATGCGGGAGTGCGGGAATGAACTCGGCCATCAAAAGGAAATAAAATCTCCAGCGATAGGCCCAACACGATCGAACACAGTACACACACAATGCACAGAAGAACACACCAAAATGATACCATGTACTATTTGCACTCATTGGATGGTCAAGGAAGTAATAGATGCGGAAACGGAGACGGCGAACATTGCGAACTCGACTGCTCAGCTATAAATGACAAGGATTTTTGGGAGTTGCTTGAAATATGACATTTGGTTTTACCTGTAATGTGTCGCGTCTGTTAGTAGGTCTTCTTTTACGTTCATATTTCTCGTCCGAAAACGACATTGTCATTTTTGCGAAATCCACTAAAAAAGATTGTTTTTGTTTTCTTGGGATTTTGGCTGGAACAGCTGCTAGGCTGTACAGTCTGAAGTTCACAGCTGCTATTCGAAAGCTGACTGTAAAAGTTGGCTCTTCGTGCTGCTATTTTTCATTCATCGTCGCTTTTAAGGTAACTGCACGCGACCCCAATATGTTGACCGCTCCGCGACAGCGCGCGTAATAGACACGTAATGTGGCCCACCTCAAACCACTGAACCACTGTGACTGCTATTGAGCCTGTTCTGGGCAGATGACTTTTCAGGAGGAAAGTGATTGGACTATATCATGCCTGGCCCACATCGATAGCTGAGTCAAATATTTTTCGAAAATCTTTAGGACTAGCATCAGAGCTATGCCAAAGGGCATCACCCCTCTGAGAAGTTTTGGAAAACTTCCAGGGGATTAGCCCGGAATACCAAAATCCTAGTTCCTGTTGAAGTCTAGAGATCAACCCTGACAGGCTTGTGATGGGAAGTAGGCAGGATTCTCTTCGAAGAGCTTAGGAGCCTACTGGGGTATATGTTCCCGAACAGTGCATAATGAAATGTACTGCCGAACCGGAATTCCAGGAATTCTAAAGCTGACACGAGCATTTTTGTGCTTCGATACTTCAGCACAGACAGCGCCTAGCGCTACTCAGAAATGAGTTTCATCCACTCCGAGTGATTTTTCTTTTCATCAACTGTAAAGAACTGACTGTTAGAAGGAGGAGTGGACAGTGAAAGGCGACGTGAATTTGATGAATGACGAAGATCAATGATGATTCGTAAGCGTTATCAATTTTTCTCGGGGGAATGTTCCCGATAAGCGTTCAACGTAGTCGGAGAGACCGCGTTGACCGTCAAGGTTCAGGCGGAACAAAGCGGCTCAAAACGAGTAACACTTCAGGCCATAACGATCAAGCATCCTTGACGGATAGTAAAAGAATCAATGCGATCGATGGCCAATCAGACTGATCAACGGCTACTTTAAGATCTTTGCTGAATCATTAATGAGAGACGTTATTGTGAGCGTGTGCGAGCGATGTTTAGCCGTCGCGAAAAGACGACGACGATGAGCCAACGATGCTTTTCTGAAGACATTCAAATCGATACTGATCCTATCATAGATGTATGAAAATGTTTCACAAATATCATCGTCACCACAACAGCGGTCTGTTACTAGTTAGAGCGTGGGGAAGTAACACTACCTACCAAGTTTCACTACCTTGGTATGGCCATCAGATCAATTAATGGTTACCGAATAATATTTGTGTAACCCCTTTTTGACTCGTCGACACACATATGGAATGTAAACATCAAAAGAAAACAAAAATATTCCAGTGTTCAAATGAGCTCTCAGATGAAATGAAGGGAATCACAGGTTACGGTATTCAGTTCCTTTCCCCTAATGTATGGTAAATATTTATGCCATCTAACTACCCAAGTGAACCACTTGCAAACAATAAATATATCAAAATTTTGTATATACGTATTGATTGCCTCCTTGAACATAACAAACGACTTCCATTCAAATCCTACAGGGATTCTAAATGGAAGTCAGGTGCGTGGCGCGTGCTTGGCAGAATAGCAGGCTAGGCCTGGCGCTTTTATTTCCTTTTTTGAAAGCTTAATTTTAGGGTGTCCTACTCTCATTGCAATTCGCATGGAATGACTGGAAGGCTATGCAGACCTCCATGTTGCTCAACACATCGCCTGAGTTCGAGATGGCCGTCTACACAATCTGTGCACTCAATGGAGGACAGGTACTGTGGAATTGCTGGGACGTGTTGTAAGCCAATGTTAGTACACTCCATCTAACAACACAAGAGGATTTTCTTGTTTACTAAAGCAAACTTTTACACTACTAAGCTGTTACGGTTTCCGATTTTCGAAATTGAAAGAGACCCAACTGCAGCTTTCACTCAATCCCCTGCTGCTTAACTGTTCTTGCCCTCGACTACACATTATAGTGAAGTCTAGATTTTCCTAACCTATTTTTCGTTTTAATTAGAGTGAATGTCAATTTTTCAGTGTGAAATGACTATCAACAACCAACCAGTAGCGATATTCGCTAGCACTCTCCAACAGAATGGTGTCACGGTGGTTAGTTTTTCAGTATCTTTTAATATTTCTTTCTAAGATCTAATTATTCACTCAATAGCTTCAGTTTTCTAAATGACCCACCTGTGATCATTTTAAGCCATGTTGGCTCCTCAAGCAGTCATTTTTCTTGCTTATAATAGCTCTTTCCATGCTATGCTAGTGCATTGTATCCAAGAAGGGAAAGTGGAGGCACTACAAGACCCAGTTATCGAACTGTAGTGCCCCATATTCCCGCTCTCCTTGCTTTTCCCTCGAGAAACTCTGAAAAAAAAATGATTTTTTGTGAGATATTCAAATTAATAGGTTCCCTTGTGATGAGCGTCGTTTTTTATTTTCCAACAAAAATTCTGGGTACAATTTTCAGATTGATCAGTGCTATCCTGCTATATCGGGCTCATCCCCGACGAAAAAACCGAATACTACTACCACCAAGAAGCAAAGTGCTTCTGATCCTGATTTGCAGGTGAGCCCATTACTCCATACTTGGGAGCAGATCATCCAAGAATTAACAATCTAGTCTACATGACTCTTTCTGTTTATTTCCTTTTTTATGCTTTACTTATTAGTAATCTGGGATATTCATGTAAAATAAAAGGGAATATGACTTGTAAACATATCGCGTACCACATTTGTACGCGAATCGCTTGCACAAGTCTATCGTCGTGACTCCTTCTGTAGCCCAAACGTGCGTAACACGAAGCCTGACCTAATGGCACACGCTCAAAAAAGTGCACCCGGACCCACTGTGGCTCAGGATGTGTTCTAGTGCAGATTGACTGCTACACCCCTTTGAATTTGATCTATTTTCAGACCCTTGTTGATAACATGCGAGCAGCCGATGTCGATAAGGCTGGCCCGAGCGACTACATACTGAACTGGGGTAACAAGGAATCGGGAAATACGAAGACCAGCCCAAACCAGTAGGTTTCAAACGCTGCACATGATGTGCAGAAATGTCCGTTTTTCTATGGCTTTTTCTACTTTTTCTCGACATTTTCACTTTTCAGGCTCTTCACCTACGTTAACGAGGCCATTTTCCAACGACCTGTTTACTCCACGTTGATCGATGTGTACAACCAGAACCTCTTCACTCCAGATGTAAGTCAGTAAGGGCAGTAAACGCAGTCCGGGTACCCTCAGCTACCGAGCATTCCCAATCTCGACTAATCAGCCAGGAGGTGCAAAAGGATGGTTGTAATCGAGCACAAAATTACGACTTACTATGTAGTAATATCCAAACTCCATCTCGCTGCCACCGTCCATCTACGGCCTGTCAGAGACTTCATTTGTTATGTAGGAGATGTCCCTTTCCCAAGTGCAATTCAACAAGTCTCAAGGGTACTATTTATGCACCGACATAAAGCAAGTGCGTTCAATTGCCGCTTGAATTGAATTTGCCGCTACGCAACCGCGCGCGTCGTTTCTACAATCTTCGCTCTCTTTTACATTCGATAGACTTCACTTACTCGTCAAAACTAAGTTAAGGTGTGCACTGCTGAACCGGCAATGAGTGGATTCCGTAAAGCCGCATTGCAACAGGTTTTCGATACCTGGACAGCAACAAATGTCTTCAATTTGGCCTTCCAGTATCTGCAAAAGAAAGGTTCGAGTTTTCCATCATCAAAGAACTTTGAAATTTTAATTTAATCCAGGATACAGTCATGCAACTGACATGACGACATTAAAGACATTCCTTTGGAACCTTTGGTTTGGCACTTACTCACGCTGTAAAGGACCGATTGGAAGTTCTGGTAAGCATGTCATGTTTCAAAAACTCCTGAGCTTGAAGTTTCTCAAAATTTCGAAACTCTAAAGGAATCGACAGCCTTTTTGGGAGTTCTAGAACCATTACAAGCAAAAATTTCCGGTTTCTCAGAAAAAAAGATATCAAAGTCCAGCTTTCCGAAATCCACTCTTTGTTTACTTTCTAGCTTCCACCCCCTCAACAAATGCTCTTGAAAAATTCATCTGGTAAACGAATGTGTCTAGTTAATCGATACTTATGACTCATTGATCCCGTCAATGTTCAAACGTCCTCTGCCTTGTGCTCCAACTTCGATCCATCACCCAACATTTATTTTTATTTTTCATAAATTTATTTTTCTTTTATCCCAAAACAGTTTTTGAAAATCCTTCCGATTTCGATTCCAAAAAAAAACATCTAACTTGCTTTCACGACTGATTTTGGAAGTTACTATTTATTTGTAAAGGATGGGAACATGTGTTTGTTGGAGAATGGAAGGATACCACAATTGATGGACAACACGATTGGGCCAGATATTACTTGCTCCAAAAAGCCGATAAAATCAACTATCACGGGTATTACTCGTACGTCGGAGTAAGTTTTTTTAATCTAATTCGCTATTCATGAAAATGTCAGGCAGTTTTTGAAACTGCCCCCATCATCGCGTGTGGTCTTTTCAAAAAGTGTCGATCAGTCAGGTCTTGATGACAAGTAAGTGAAGAGAGAGATCTATAGCAAGTAAAACGGTTACAAGAATGATTTGAACTTTATCAATCCATTTGTACGGTAGTGTACCGTCAGAGGACTAACCGTTACGCAACCGCACGCTCAATAGTTACAAACTAAAAACAGGGCTATTAGAATGAAGCTGTGTACATTTATACTTCTGGTGACACCTCATAGAATACTGCTCATCAATTCAGAACCTTACCGGTACATTCCAATACACTTGGGAAAATCAACTGAAGCAGAAGGGTGGCTTCCTTATTGGCACATCGCCAGGTTAGTAAACAGTTTATACTATACATTTAACATTAAACAGTATCTAAATCGGGGCTCATTAAAGCAGTTTCTGGTTCTGCCCTCCACCGTGTGACTGGTCAATTACCAAAAGGGAGCACTTGTGCTTTTTTTGTACTTCACTAAGTACTGTACCTACAGGGGCGATTGTTTATCGATTTTCTCCCGAACTAGCTCCATTTTAGCGCGCCTCAGCTAAACCTTATTGCTCGCGCGGTACATATTTACATACTCCATTTTACTGTTTACCTGTTGTCATTACTGACTATTACAATGATTCCCCACTAAACAAGTAATTATATACGTATTCCGTATATTAAAACCGCATCAGAAATTTTTGTTGAGCATAGAATGGCCACGAGATGTCACCCTCAGCAACCCTTTAGGGTGTAGATGATAGCTACGTGAGTGTACTCCCTGGAAGTACCAGGGAGTACCTGATTACCTACCATGTTCTGGATTATAATGGGAACATTTTGGAAGAACTACACTCCTCACATGACTCCGACAGGTGCACGACTTATGGCTCGGTCGGAAGGTCAATAAGAGGACTTTCACTGAACAAAGCCGACCTTCGAGTATTTGGAAATTTCAATATTTCAATAGAATGACCTAACGACTTATGTGAAAGGCTATTCCCATATGTAAAGTTGTAATTACTAAATTTAATAATTCCAGTATTCGATTTTTCACTGCTCACCGTCTGTGCACTTATTCATCCCGGAAGTAATGGCTGTAAGTACAGTATAGACGGACACCCACTTGCTGTCACCTCATACACCCAGGACTGTTCCGCAGGGACGTGCCTCTCCACAGCCTATCCAACCAATTGATTCTTTAGCATTTTGTACTTGTCCACAACACCCTTGTAAAAAAGTCTAGTCTAAAAAAAACAGAAGAAATAAAGTTTATTGCAAGTTAATGTTTACAACTGAGACGGACGAAGGAATAATCTCTTTCTGAATTGAAGAAGATAGATCGATGTTGCGGCTCCAAATAGCCGTACCTGTACAAGTTCGCATGCCAAATACACTTTCAATAGGATGAAATCCATCGGGCGAGTAAACTTCATAAACACGAAATGACTAATGTTCTTATCCCGCCATCATTGTAGAGAGAAAGAAGACCTCTAGTGGGTGAGTAATCCCAACTGCATGCAGCACCTCGGCCTTGAAAACACAGGCGAAAACGATTACATGAATAGACACAGAAAGACCTCAACGAGACCGACCTACAGTCGTCGGCCGTAGAACTGATTTGTGGCCAGTCGCGGCCTGGATACTTCCGACGCCTGTTATTGACTGATTGCTCTTGATCACCAATCACAAGCGCCAAATGTCCGCAGTCCCCCTAGCCAAAACTGTACACTACACAACAAGGTTTGGTCAGCCAAATTCATTTTATACTCTTTCCAATGGGAAGGAGTAGCTCTGCCTTATTACATGGGCGCACCGGATAAGCTCAGGGAAATGAGTCGTATCGAAGAATAACGGAAAAACACTCATGAGATGCAGAGAAGGACCTGTGCATGGTGCCTGCGCTAGGCCAGGACACTGTACGAAATGAACATACGCTTATTACATCAATCGAAATCAGTCAAACACGTGAATGTAACGGAACAATACAAGTGTGAGCGTATTACTGACAAGCATCCAGCCAGCCTGAGTAGAAATCCAGCCAGTGGACATGCCGATTATGGACCGCGTGACATCGATGTTGTATCGCCATTTAACGGAACCATTTCAACTGACGGACCCTGTAAAAATTCAGTTCGATCCACGTCTCCTTTCCACCTTAACACTCAGTTCATCCCTTTTCATATTTGACAACACCTGTATGGCTACAGATATGGCCACTGAGCAGCCACTGCCAGGGTAAACTGAGGCTGTTTGTGAATAACGATGATCCTGCAACGTGGCACCCACTGTCATAGCGTGTCCGCCCTGCTACGCCACCATACCAAAATCATTTTTCGATGCGTTGTTTATTTGAGCGGTGGTGGAGAATTAACAGGCTTAGCTGCTTCTGAAGTGAGGACATGGCGACGCCGTAGTCAGCACCACGGATGCGACGCCGAGGGACAAACGACGGTACTTAAAAGTTCGATCCAGTAATTTGGAGTCGTAATTTCCCTAATAAAAATGAGACATCTATTGGATGCTGGTGATTCTTAGATGACGAGAAAAGAAGATGACGCTACGGGACCGCTGCGCGATCGCACGCCTACCATAAACACTGTGTGACTACGTTGTGGTGCATGTATATATGACTATTTGCGGCTGAATAGAATCAAGCCCGGATAGTGCGAGTAAAAACTGAGTTTGCAGGCTCTAGAGAAACTTTTCAGTCGATAAATTTTCAAATATTTTTGGTCAGCCATTCTATCCCCATATGCTGCTGCTACATCAATAAAGACATAGAACTGTTATCTATATTGTCATTCCATCTGTGGAAATATTATTTGCCATTCAATCAATAGATGGAAAGTCTTACCCGCACCGTACTGCAAATCGTTCGTGAAGAAATTATTGTTGTTGCCAACGCCAACAATAATTCCAGAATCGCAGCCGCTATGAGACCGGCGTCTAGTCGATAATCGGTACCCAGACGAGTCATCGAGCTAAAGAAGAAACGATATTACAACACTTTACACTGAATGCAACAACGCATGCATCCCGTTCATCTTGTACTTTTATACAGGCACAGTCCACATTTCGAACCCCTTTGGAAAACGCGGTTAGAACGTAGGCCAGATGGGAACAAGACTACAGTAATCTTAAAAACTGCTCGCTTTTAAAACAGGGAACGACCAGAAGTCGTGAACCGTTCTCTTCTCTCGAGCCTGGCTTGCAAGCGTGCAGAAATGCTCTTCATTGGAGCTTCCCACCGATCCCCATCCACTCATCACAAATTTTGTCTAAGAGGAAAGTACAAGCAATCCCAATCGGGTGAAAAATAAATAATTAATGACGTACACTCTCATATTGTCATCTACATGATCGCCACACATGATCTGACAGCGACTGTTCCGAGGTAGTGATGTCGCCAATAAATGCCAATCACATTCGCCCCAGCATTCATGCTAGAAATATACATATTAAACAAAAAAACAACTCCTACTCACTAATAAATAACTTCAAATGAACGTCCTTTTACCTGGTAAAAGTGAATGTCGAAGCTAGACACGATTATAATAGCTGGCACAAAAATGATGATTGCATGAATCGACATGACAAGAAAAGTGATCACTAGCCCTCTTCTATATGAGGCTGCACCGCATAAACCCACTAGACTGAAAAGACAACATTATCTGTCCATTTGATTGAAATCTAAAAACAATTCCATCATCCATATTGATTATCTCATTTTGAAATAAAACGACTCACAAAGTACTAATTTGTTTAAATAAAATTTCATTTTCTTCACCTCTTTCCTGATACACAAACCAATTTAATAAAGTAAACTGAAGCAAAAACGTTCAGAGAGGACAGACCAAATGACACATTACAATGGCAGGTGGATGAGTTCAAAGTAAATACTTACCCGGTAACAATGAAGTAGAATGAGCAGCACTCCTCTAATCCGTACATTCGTATGGTGTTTATTCGGCTGCTTACGTAATCAGCTAACGTTGACAAGATCAGCATTATCAGACCCAAAATAACATGACACTGGGCTAACGCCTGAAATCACGGGGGATACTGGACTGTTAAGATACTAGAAAAAGACTAAACACAATTTACTGCACCACAAAATCGTCAACGAAAACTGTCATTTGATTGTCAAAAACATTTTTGAATACGACTAATTCGAATGTAATCATCGTACAATACTGCACGCGACAATTTGGCAAGCAATATTTGTGATGGAAATAAAATAAGAATTAACGCCAGTAATTTTTATGGCATTACTGTAGTCACGAATCAAGACGTCACGTAGAGCTTCACATTATCGTGAATCTTAAGGTTTGAAACCTTACGAGGAAGATATAAAACAGTAAAGGAACTTTATTTTATATCCATAAAATAACCTTGCCCAAAAATTTCGCTTGCTTTATGAGACAATTAAATTTATTCGTACATTAATTTTCCGTGGCAAAACATGAGCACCATAAGATTTTTGAGACTCTGGCGCCTATCATTTGGCCACAGGTTTAAAGTAAAGAAGATTAACAGGATCAGCTGATCCCAGTAATTTACCTTACGTCGAATTTAGACCCCGATAGGCACTGAAGCCGCTCAAAATCGCCACGAATTTCACCGCGCAATGTGCCGCGCGCATCCTCGGACGCACGTAAGTTCCGTCCCCCAGAAAGTGCTATTTATAAATATTCGCGTTACCAGTCCGCAGTTGCGTACCAATAGCTCACAAAAGGTCTACCCTACCATTCGTGTCACATGTACTACGTCTCCAACTACCCACCACACGTACGACACATCGGAAAAATCTATGGCCAAAGACACGGGAGTGGTAGGTGAAGAAAGTGCTGCAATTGAGAACTGCTACCATGAGTTGATATAAGTGACAAAACTCAGTTAAAGTACAGGGGAATCAAACCTGAAGCAACCTAATTCATTGAAGGCTGACTAATGGGAAGATTAGTCAAGCTATAGCAGTACAGGTGCACTTTTAGGCTTCCTATTCAAGAATTCACACCTAATCCACTGACAAAAAAGAAGCTTATTCGCCATTAAATCAATTTGATGGATCGGCAAGGGGTATAAAGACTCGTACAAAAAATAAAAACAATCATTCTAGACATTGGCAAAATTTTATAAGATAATAAAGAGTCAACAAAACAGATTCATGAGTGAGACAGCTCATACGGTTACAATAGGAGAAGTTCCAAGTCTGAATCTCATTTCAGAAACCTATTCCGACATAAAATCAGCAAAGTCGATCTACGAAGCAAAAAACCTCTTGAGAACATCTGGAACTCGCTTTAGTAGAATATTCCAGTGTTAGAGCCCATCTAGGACCACCAAAAATAGAACTACTTCTACTTCTCATTTTTGAGTTTCCGATTTAGTGACGTTCAACCGCGCTAATTGATGTTTGCTCATTACTCAGAAAAATGCCTTACAAAAATGGCATAGAAAATAATCAACAACATAAAATTTTCAAAAATTCAAAAAACTGAAGTTAAAGAACTTCGAAGGTTACGCTCTCACCTTTAACACTGATAGCATCTTAACAGTGCTTGTTTCGGAAAGCCGAGCTCCTTTCAGGTAATTCAGTTGCATCCTGAAGTGATAAACATAGAACATGGTAGTATTGCAGTTGAATAAGAAGTCATTTATTTCTCCGCTTAATGTGTTTGGGACCCAGATATAGATGGCACCTACTCACTCGTAAGCGCACTCCCAACCGACCGGGAAGTTCTACTGAAATTTGTGGGTCTTTTTGAGAATAATTTTGGTGTTTTTTTTAGAATTTTGCCGCAAATACTTTGTAGACGTTTCATAGCTGGCGATTTATGAACGAAACTTCCGTCTCGGACAGGACTCGAACCCGCGCCTGTGCTTCCCGGGCACCGTGCTCTATCCCTTACACTACCGACACTACCACACACCATCTTACACCAACACATCACTTGTCGTAGTGAAACTAGTGTATTTGACATGAAAACGCGAGGCAGAGTTTTTTTTGTGAACTGTGACGACAATACGTTCTCTGAATTTGTCCTATGACTTAACTATTAACATGAAGTAAGCGCTAGCCTCGTCGAATTACCCGAAAAACGCATTCAGAACCCACCACAGGAAGTTGGCGAAGCATGAAGTCACCAGAATGACTCCATATTGGTAGAAGCAACTGCTCCAGACTGTTTTTGGGATCATGTTTGAGCTGGCTTTCATGCCATTCAAAAATTTATTAAAGGACGAGGCGGCGAAAATAGAGCGCGTTTGCATGCAAACATGCATGGTACCCCAATTAATACTAAATATCTTGGGTTTTTCATTGTATTACAAGAAACACTCGTCAATGTAGGGGAAAAAGGTGTGAGGTAAGCTCCTCTATCGCCTTATGATTTGCTTTGAGTCTTGGCTTCTCAACAAGATGGCAGAACAGTGGAAGTTAGAGGGTATAAGAAGAAAGTCGCCTCACATTCTTACTTGATATTTCGGGGAATGAGAAAAGAACGCGTGATAAACAGGTCTTTAACCGGTTTTCCGCACAAAAGAATCCCGGAATCATAAGAATTTATTCTGAATCTCGACGAATGACAAGAACTACTACTGTTACTTACTTTGCTACCTGTTATGAGATTTATTTATAGGCTTTCTTAGGCCTTTTCTCAGACATACACTAATGAAGCATTGACTAGAAGGTCATTCTTAGAACCCCTAAAATGCTTGGCATTATTCGCACTAATGCGACATAGCCTCATGGAGGTCGGTGGAGCGCACCGGGATGTGCATCCAATACGCACCAACGAGTCCTTTAATAATTGAGCATGAAAACGGATTCGTATGCGATAATAGGTTTGATGGGACAAATGTATTTATATTGTCAATAACTTACAATTGCCGTGTAGTAATTGTCGGCATGACATACACACATCAACACCGCGACCGTCAACAACTAGAGGTAAAACGAACACAATGAAATAAAGGGTGGAGAATGTGTGTGTGTGTTGCGCCTATCTTGATACACTTTGATGGGGAATGACCGGTTGTTGCGGTATCATTAAACTTCACGCACACACACACACACATATGCATCGCACGGACACGTATATACATACATACATCTCCCACGCGTATATCCGCACGGATATCAAACGTGGACATCCGAACTCTGTGGATACACATGTACCCATGGAGATGATCACTGATAATGCCGCTCTACGAAGGGTATTACAACGACAAGTAGGTACAATCTGTTGCCCTCATAAAGCTATAGCACTTTACCCGTTGATTCCTCCCCGTCAGAGCCAATTCCCCATGACTACGTGAACCCCACTGGGAACGGTGCTTACTTGTGATTCATCTCAGTAATTATATTTTATCGACCCTTCATACAAGAAAGCATCGAAAACATGAATAGATTCGATTTTCGAACAGAAGAACGCAAAGCCCGTGGCTCCTACAACGAACCCCTTCTAACGGTAATAAGCAATCAAATGCTGTGAAAATAGTGAACATTTCGAGGTGATGACCAAATCATCGAAAACTTTGCCATGCTAACCAATATTAACAAATTTTATCTGATATCGACCGTTTACTGGGTCTAGAATCCTCGTTCAGAGCTACGTGCTTTTGGTTGATTCCTGCCAGCGGTAGGTATTTTTGTTTCTATCTCTTTCTTAGCAACTGTTCGTTCCCATCAATAATCATTCATCAAACGGCAAAAAACGGACTTACAACCAACTCATAGCTGTTCGGAATCGCTGCGAAGTCAGCAGGGGTGATGAAGATTGTCAGTTAAGAGAGAAATTCGTCGGAACGGGGCGACCGAGGGGAGCTATCAAACACACAGTGATTCGTACTCGTACTGATCAAACAACACAGCGACTGATGACTAGAGAGGCATTATGGGTCAACAGTTCAACACCGGCGCTATTTGTGAACATGGTGACATCGTTCTCCTCGTAGATACATAACTTAACTACTTATCAGAGCCCAGCAGTAATATTTGATGAACTTACACATGAAACAACGTTAAGAAAAGTGGCGAGCGAGTCGGTTTCCGGTGGAGTGCCACAAATGGACTGGTAGAAATCCTGTGCGGACGTCAGCCGAGGGGGTCCGAGGCGTGGGGCTAGCGAACGTGAGCGCAACGACGACAACGACAGCGCTGAGAGACGAGCAGTCGATATGTCGCCGGCCCGGAGCGTGCAGAGAACCGCCACCAGCCTATCGATTGGCCTCAATGGGGTCGGTCAGATTTACTTCGTAGTAGTGCGTATGTGTTATAGTCGCAAATCGCTGTGTGTCAAATAATTGCCCAGGCGGCTAGATGAGCTGCTGCATCGGTGTGGGGTACGGTACTCATGGTAGGCCGTTGCTAACTATACTCCATAGCGATGCATTCCTTGACTGACCATCCCAAATAGCCACTGTCCGAGACGGCCATCCAGCGGCGGTCGCTTACGCGGCAAATAGCCATCGCGCGCGACCGGTGGGTGGTCGGACAACCAGCTAGTTGAAGATGGCTGCCGGTGTAGGTTAGATAGAGCAATCCTTCTTATGCAGTCCCTCCAATCTTCATACTATAACTCGAAGCCTTGAGTAATACTGTTCATGGCTTACCTTAATCGCTCTCCGACCTGTGCCATACTCGGGCAGTATTCTACCGATGTTACGCGTCGTGGCACGAATGACGACGACTTGCGGCCAACGACGTTCTCGACGTCGTCGACGATGCGACCGACCGACCGACCGACCGACCAACACTGACGGCCAAATGCGCCAGTTAGCTGCAGCTAGTCGGCCCGAACGTGTTTTCCACCGAACTCTAATGCACTTCGCACACGCCTTAACCAACAACGACATCATAGGGAACAACAATGACAACGACAAGAGTAAGTAATAGTAAAAGTAGTCAAAGCAGTAGTAGTAGTAGCAGTAGTAACATCTCGATAACAAGATTCGCTCGATGCGAAAGCGGACACAACATCTCACGCTGACGGGACAGCTGTTAACGCCTTGATGGGAAATTGTACGAGAAAACGGCTAGAGCTGAGATGATTAAACAGATGGGTAGATACGGGGGTATGAGTGTCTGTATGTGTGTATGTGTGTGTGTGCATATACGGGGTGTCTGGATGTGCAGAAAGGTCCAATCATCGCTGCCATGCTCCGGTTTCCCATATTGGGGATAACCATGTTAATGAGGGGATGGCGGGTGGAGGCAGCCGGCTGACATAAGCGTCATAAGCAAGCAACAGCGCGTAGATCTAAAACGATCCATGCAGTAACCACCCACGCCAGTGGAGATCCAGGAAGCAGTCAAACAAGATCAGCTGTGGCTCGTTTCTTATGCAGATGGGGGAAAACGTCACCGCACTTTGATAAGTGGGAGATATGGGAGCGTGAGGGCGGAGGTGGTGTAGTGGCAAGTGGCGCACTATATCACACGCACGGTCAGGGGTTCGAATCCCGGATCGATGCCCGCCTAGGCCAACCAAGCCTTCCATCCCTCCGGGGTCGGTGAATTGGTACCAGACCCGTCTGGGAGGATAAAAGCACTGACTTGTACATCGGCTGGCCACCGCAAGTCATTGTATAGGCCACATACGCACTCATTACGCCACTACGATTCTGAATGGAAGTCGAGTGCGGGGGCGCATCCCTTAGACGGGATTGATCAACGCCAAAAACTTTACTTTTAAACTTTTATGGGAGCGTGGGAGGATTTGGGATTGAATGAGAACAGCGAACAACCTCAAGTGAAAAAGTATGGAATGAGAGTGTTTGTGTCTGCGTATGTGCTAAGATCGGTGAACGTGAATGTGCTGAGTCAGTGGTGGCCAACGAAAAAGCTTTGGTTGTCGAGTGGCGCATAATGGCCGGGCGGGCGCAAGGGACGTTTGAAACGGCCCGAACTGAGATGCGCGCCCGGACGTAGTCGACCAGGACGGACGCTCGTGCGGCCAGCTGGGGGCGGTGAAGACGACGGCGATGGCGACGAGTGGCTGGTCAGTTGGGATTTGGCCGCCCATGGGGGCCTAAGATCACTCGGCGGCTCTATTCACGGGAAATCACGTCGCTTCCTTGCAGCCTACATGCTGGGCGCTCTGCTCTCAGTGAACAGCCTCCCTTCCCCGCTTTCGCCTGGACTACTTTTTTGAACGTCTACCGAACGCTGGAAGACTGTCTTCAGATATTGGCTTTGGCGAAGAACCGTCTTTCCAAAAATATCGGTGATAATCTGGATTGTTATGCAGACTGATGACAACAGGTAATCGTGGGAAGCATTCGGGAGGCATTTGACAAAGGGCGTGTTCCGACGTCACGATAATATGCGGCTACACGATTTGCGAAAACAAACTAGTGTCTGAGAATATGTTAGCATCGAAATCCGCCAGAAATCATCATCGCCTATGCCACTACTTTCAATTACTTCCCGCATGTTTGCATGGTATTTTGGGTCCAACAACTCTCAGCCTCGTACGGAATCTCGAGACTCTGGCCCCATTCAGGTTACACCCAACTCGCCCATGAAATCAAGTAACACATTTAGAGAAACCGGTTCTTTCTTATCCTGAAAAAAAACGCTCTTTCTGAAAGTGACGAAGATAGACGTCGTTCGTCAATTTCTTCTGAACAAATCACATCATTTACTTTAGTTTTAACTCGCTCATTTCATGATTTGTGTGGGTCCCACGCTAAGGTAACTGCCAGGGACCCAACGTTTCAATTAGGCTTTCCCATTATAAGAAAGTTTTCCATGATTATATGCTTTCTGAGAACTGAAAAACTTGGTTGACAGGGATGGGATTCGATCCATGGATAATAGAAGGACAACAGCTGCGCCCCTAGCACTAACCATCTGCGCACCGAGGACAGTCAATCGTTATCCTTGTTTTCGCTATTTTTTGCCTGTAACTAGTTTCAGTGACTTCCTTCCAGAATCCGGCCTCGTGGAGCCCATAAACAAGGGCCCTCCGTGAGGTATGCGAAGTGATTGTGAATGGGCATGTAAAATACACGAGCGAATTTACTACTCTTTGGGATCAAAGTCCCTGTCTGGCAGTGACCATCACCATAGAGAAAAAGCCTATTTGGCCCACACTCGGTATCTCCTTCCAAAAACGAACAGTGGGAGAAATTACTGAATAGCGGAGTTAGAATTGTTTGCCTCGAATGTCAGAAATGAAGGGCCAAGAATACGGTGCCGGACCAATCTTTAACTCTGGGCTGGAGCAGAGAGAAACGCAGCTTAGTGGGCCTTTAATGTGATAACCTGTATCTCTGAGCAACCATTCGTCGACACGGAAACAGTAAATACAGTACTATTCTGCTTCTTTACCTCTATGCTTTGATCTTTGGTCAGGGCTCCCTATGCATATTCGAAGGAACATGCAGGGCTCGTAACTCGTAAAAAAATTACTGCGGTGCCGTTACCAGTAATAGGGAATCTCATGTGTTCCTCACGTGAGAAAACATGTGAAGGGGGATGAGAGGAAAATGGAATTACTACGTAGAGCCGTTCTGTAGTCACTCCGACGAAGCAAGGAGTGAAGGTGGTAGGCGCCGCTACCAAATGTATGACCATGGATCGAAGCGAACTGTTAGCCTATCGGGGCTGTTGAGCCCTTTGCGCCGGATTTGGCTGACTAGTATCATACTGGTATATGAACAGGTTCCAAGGATTACTGCCAAGCCAAATATGCGTTTATCCTCCCCTAGAACAGGAACACTGCTGGAATTTAGGCACACCCTATAACCGGTAACCGGTAACTTTACCTATGATAACAACCTACAATACCTTTACCTTATTGCGCTTTCTATTCTATGCTCCTGATCACCTACTGATTCTTCTAAAGTGAAGGAAACCAGCTTTAGTAATCTGCGAAAAGTCACACCTAGGATGAGAACAGAGGATAAGGGTCTCTGGGTTCCTATACAATCTGATCAGAACGTTCCGTAGGAACAAAGTACTTCGGCCTCGAGTACTTCGGTCTAGCTGGTCAACTCGGACATAATGTCACTCTGATTGCTTCGCTAGCCCATAGCCATTCTTTTACTACTCAACTAAGGCGACTCTCTTCCAAACGCTCAGGTACCAAATGCGTCTTTGACGGCAGTCATACGACGAAGAAGGTAAAGAAGGAGAACTCGACCGGAAACTCGTTTTTGATTTTCTAAACAGGACCAGTTCACTCGAACCGAAAATCGAATTTTGGATGGCGGAATAATTACCGTGGCAGAACTTCTCAACTAACGAGTGCAGTTCTGCTCATTCTTGCCAAATAGACACCATTAGCTAGGGATTCGCCAACTTGGGAGCTGCACAGCTGTTTAGAGTAACTTGCAAAACCTGCCAGTTACTGTACTACCACGGTGCCATATCTGAGAAACGTATCATAAAATGGGCGGCGCTGCCAAAGATAAAACCAAAACCAAGATGGGAAACCTGTCAAAAAAGTAAAGCAGAGTTGGCTGAATGGCGATATAGCTGCATATAGCTTACGGAGAATAGAAAAAGCTCTGGCAAAGATTATGTTTGTACGGAAAAGAATAGAGAGACAGCGGGACACCTGTCTATAACTGCCCTGTCATTAAACTGACGACAACATAAACAATATTGATCTTCTTCATTACTCACAAATGGTTTTCGACCTTCGTTAGTTGACTCATCTTCGCGTTTTGATAGAACGAATTAGCTGTTATTTCGTTTCGTTTCTGAAGTCCATAACATGGAAAATTAGTAGCCGCAATAACAACAATGAAGCATTACATATGCACATAAGAACGAAGTGGTTAAGGGGTAGCAACAAGCACTTGAGAATCGGTAAACACCCTCACGAAGGAAAAGTCGTCGCATCGACTGCTTGCAAAATGGCCCACCGAATGCAGGGCTAATAGCAAGGGTCCTAACACGACTGCCTAAGGAAGATTCGGAGCTGCGACGAAGATGGAGCTTCTGGGTCGTGCCCTGGACGAGTGGTAAGAAGTTAAGTTGGAAGAATTAAGCAGAGAAGTGAAAGATCGTGCCCAAGTGCTCTAGACCTGTCGCACGTGACCTGGTACTAAAGTAGTAACTATCTCTAGTGACCGTGCAGTAGCGATCTCATTTCCCATATTTAGGTTAGTAGGAGCACCCTCTCCCGTACGTGCCTACTCTATGCTCCCTCTACATCCCGGCACGAACAATTTTATTGAATCCTCAAGAAACGAACACCAAGGCTGCCTGTATTTTCTTCAACAAATCACGTAAACTCTCGTGGATCACGAGCACCGGAACCGAACCCTCGACCACATGTACGAACGTGCTCTTGCAAGATGTGCGTGATCCGCAGGAACATACGTGGCACAGTGGTGACTGTGATAGATTGTATCTCTGGGAATCCGAAGCCAGAGCTCATTCAGTTCTATTAGGTTGTTCGGAAAGGAATGCACGTTTGAGTTCAAAAAATTTTTTATTATAAAAACGAAACTAAGCAAGGTCAGTTCAAAAGATATTCTCCATTACTATCAATGATTTGTTGCCTACGCTTACGCAAAGAATGGATTCTTGAATGGACAAAGTCAACGCGCATTCCTTTTCGAACAACCTAATAGCAGGGTGAAGCTCTGCAAGATGAACTAAAGAGATACTTACTGCACAGCGACATGCCATGAGTAGTGGCATCAAGTTGCGCAATATCGGCTATACTTCGATCATCATAAATCGCCTTTTACACTCTCATACACTTTTTAAAGCAACTCTCAAAAATTCCTGAACAGTCCTCGTTTTCACTTGACATTTCCAAACCAAATGAGAACCGTACAGCCCGCTTGTAGGCCGCTGCCATAGAATCATCAGCTGAGGCTTGTTTGTGCACAAGGAACGGTCGTAACATGGCCATAGTTTACTCGAAGAACCCTTCAGCCTCCTGTATCTCCATGCTTACTGAAATGGCTAGATTCTTTCAGTGATACGGGAAGAGCTGGTGTGGTAGCAAGTATCACACGATCATGCACCCATGGTCCGGGAATCGGAACCCGAATCCATAGCCGCCCCAGCAAACCGAGCCTTTTCCCCGAGGTCTGTTGTCTGGAAGGGTCAAAGCACTGAATTGCATATCGGCTGGCCACCGCAAGCCATTCTGTGGGCCACATACGCAATCAAACCGACACTACGATTCTGAGTGGAAATCGAATGTAGGGCGCACCCCACATACGAGATTGATCAACGCCAAAGACTTTGTCCTCCATCCGTCAATGTGGACAAAAATAGAAGTTTTCGTCGAAAATCGAAAGTGAAATTGCTCTGTTCAAGGAAAATTGCAACAGTGCAAAGGAAATGTGTGAGGAATTCGAAAAAGCTGTTGTTAAGCCAGTTGAAATGGGAAGAGCAGGAAAAGCAGTGCAATAAAAATTGATGTCCAGCAAGATAGGGGCACAGCCAGTAATCGTGAAATTCAGATTCATTTCCCCTTCAGGGGCCTTTGGTAGGCTCTTTGGAGGTGGAACGAATGATTTAAATATTTATTTTCGCTTATGCAAAAGTCCTAATGTGGTCACTTCTTGCTTACAGGATCCTCTAAAAGTCTTATAAGTAAGATAAAGATTTCCTGTAGGGCTCTATAATTTATCTATAGGTATACTGAAGAGTAAGAGAAAAGGAGTAGAGATGTCTAGCGATGGATCAACAAAATAAAACCCTCAATCTGTGATCTCGTTGAAACAACCCTATAACATAAAGTGAGAATTTTCAAAAGTTTTAATTTTCACTCCTGTTCCGATGACAGTGTAGACAGCTTTTCTTCAATAGCCCAGCTGGTGTTAGAAATTCAAGTCAACAGGGTAAGAAACCAGCCGTCGAAAGTAACTCCGTCAAAACGACCCCTATCCCACCCCGAATTTTACTCTGACACCCGCAATTTTCCATAGAAAGGGACCGATATGGAGAGGGGTGTGAAGGACAGGAGTTTGCAGAAATAAATCACCGCTGAAATACAAAAATCTTTGAAATTAGCAAATTGCAGTTCAACCGGACTCTTTGCCCCCTCCCTCCGCCTTGGCAAATACAACCCACTTCTCCCATGTGAACAAACCCTCGCTGGCGAGAACTGCATGTCACTTCATTTACTCGTAAACAACTAATGAATCACTAGGCAGTAGCTTTTCAATACGAAGCGCTGTTACAATGTGTTCGAAAGATATTTTCTCAAATGATTCCAAGCATGCAAAACATAAAAATAATAATAATAAATTCCCGTGGTAAATGTCCCTGCATGCATACGTGCAGCAAATGAGACGAGGTTTTTTCCACGTCTAGCGAAGGGATGCTCAAGCTAATCAATCGAGTCCTGGCTGAATGTAATGTGAGCGGAAAGCTGGCACTAAATCATTAGAATTCATATACAACTTATATATTCTTTGAACTATTCACTTGAATGGGGACGCTCCCGAGCGGGCAGTAAAAGTAGCGCGAGCGAGTGAGTAAAGCTGGATGATGAATGAGGCGATAAATGGCCAGTCAGCCGCCATCAGTCATTGTATGAATGGGCCAAAAGCTTTGGGTGACTGAATCGGGAGGGGAAAAACAGCCAAAGCAGGGTAAAGTCTGTGATTGGTCATCACCTTGCACTCACCAATCAGAGTACGTTGGGGCCAACTCTTTTCCGATCTTTGTTTCCTGATTTTTATGATAATTAAACTATTACGATCCATTTTCAGTTTTTTTTTTGGGCTTCAGTGTGGAATACAACTACACCTTTAAAGATAACTGCAGTAATGCCGAGATTAATGGACAATCAACCGTGGCCTATTTGCCCTACATTCGTCCTTTGACCACATTTACAAATGCACTTTGAATTTGGTTGTGAAGCCAAATTCAATCAAATGGATTCCGACCCACTAGAGTTGATAAACAATTCCAGCCAAGCAATTGGGGCTGCACTATTTCAACGCTCTCGAAGACTTGACGCTTGGGGTTTTTGAAGGAAAAAAAATCAAGATTTCTTATGAAGATTTTGCGCTCATCAATCGCAGACATATTGATCAGCATGGCGCATCCCAAAATATCAATCAATCTCGGCCCTTTTGATCACTGTTCTGAATCGTCCAGAAAACTTTATATATAGAAATAAATAAAAGATACCTGGACGGAAAGTTCAATGGCAAGCCTCACGCTCTGTCTAGCTGTTCCTGGACGAGATTCATCCGATCAACCGAGATTTCTTTTTCATCTTCCGAAGAAGCTTGAGGTGCGTACGAGCCAGCTCATGTCAGATACTGGAAAGAACGTTCACGATTAATATTATAAAGGAAATCATATGTTTATCAATGCTACGTACTCGGAGACAGCTCGTGAGTATTCCAACATCAAAATAATCGCGAAAAAAGAACTTTTAATAAACATATCCCGCCCTCACAACCTAGACTGCAAAGTGTCGGTTCTTTTGAACGAATCCCAGAAGGCGCGCGATCGCGCGCTAAGGGGAAGCTTTGAATTTCTAAAGCGATACGGTAATCGCCACCAAATCGCTGCCGATTGCGGTAGGAATTCGGGTAAAAATACCGCCACACCAAACTACCGCTCCTCTGGAAATTCCCAATTTTCACCATTCATTTAGGCTCCCCACCCGAATGATCACCACCACTTGGTGTAGCCTAATTTGCACAAAATTTTCATGACATATGCTAAAGTCTTTATAAAGAAGCGCAGGAAAAATGATAGAAAAAGAAAGGCTGTTATGTAAGACACAATTTGAAATGTTCTGCGTAAGATATGATGGAATATGCGCGCTCTTGCTAGCAGAGCATTTTATTTGACGTCTAACTTGAATACTGTATCGCGCCCAGAAGCGTGAACGCGTGGCTACGCTTGCACTATACACTGGCTGGTGGGAATTCAATGGAAAAATGTTCATGGCGCACGCCAAGTCTGGTACCGTTCTGTAGGTGGTAAGCGCGACAGCCAAGCCATGCTCGATTTTCAACTTAAAAGTGCGATAAAAGCTAAATTTGGGCCACATATAGCAAGGCAGAGTGTGTCCACGAGAAGCACAACTTTCTTTTTTTTTTCATTTTCCTTGTTTACCAAAAGTGCCCGTGGACAGAAGAAGCCATCATTGCTATCATCAAGCCCTCCAAAAAATTGAGACGGTATGTAATGCAATATGTGTTGTGTGAGTATTCAAGCCTGATGTGGTTTCTCATGAAGTGTTCCGTCCGTTAGCGGAACCGTCATGAATGCCCCATGCTGTGGTCGATCATGATGGTCCTGCCATAAATAAAGAAGTGCACTATAAAAAAGTACCCCATACAAGTTGAAAGAAGGAATTGCTGTAGGGGATCGATGCATTGATGACGAAGAAATGAGAAGATACGGCGAAATTCGCAGAAAAAAAACTTTTAAAAGTAGTAGAAACAGGGTTTCACTGCAGTACCCTGACGAAAATAGTAAGAAAGAGATGTTAGGACGGAACTTTAATCATAGCGCAGAGATGCATATACAAGTGCACAAAAAACTGGCTACAGTAAGGAGGTAATGCTTAAAGTAAAGCTTTCCACTATCGCTAAGGTCAAGGCTCAAGACGATCAGCTATCCGAATTTTCATCTTATGTGCACCATTATGAATAGCGCAGCCTACTTAACGGCATCAAAACACGGCCATTTCTGGGCGTGAATGTCGTTAAACCTTTATGGCACCTCCTCCATGCCGTTTTTTTGCCAGTCAGTACACCATATGACGAACTTGGGGGCCTTCGATTCATCCTAGCGGGAAGTTCAGAAACAATTTTCATCGTGAACTGTGACTTTACGGAGCTAATACAGAGTAATCAAGTTTACCTAACTCAGCACAAAAGTCAAATCTTAAGTTAAATCTTATGTTTTTATGCTCCAGCTTCCTGTTATTCTCTCGGTGTAATAGCCGTTGATGAGAAAAACGAGTGTAAACACACAGATGTTAGCCCTTCCAAGGATAGGTTGCATCGTTGCTATACCGGTAAGGTAAAGAAATGAAACCACGCTGTTCTTGAAACCACCTGCTCAAGATCAAAGACTAGATCCAGTCAATTCCATAGTTTTTCCACTCCGTCCCTTTAGTATCGTATTTCCATTTAGATTGTGCAAACGCTTTCTCACGCATTGAGCTATGAGCACTTCCATCCAGGAACGTTGGCTTTTAGGGCTACTAAACTTAGTTTCCTTCCTGACAGAAAAGGAAGAGCGGGGAATATTCTACCACCTCTGAACGCCTTAGTTCCCAGTAACGTTTCAGGAAGATTTTTGAAACTTTTGATTGGTAGCATCAAAGAAATTATTCGAGTGACAATTAATGAGGCTTCACGAGACATCTGCAACTGGAGGCCAACCAAACAAAAGAACTATCCAAAGAGCTTACAATTAGCTTTATTCCAAACACCTAAACATAAGTAAAGAAAAATAAAACTTTGAAAAAAAATACGATGGGGATGGCAGACTCAGTCTGACCCCGTACTTGACATGCGAGTGTTTTTTGCTGGCACCAGAGAAAGGATAGTCCCTGCATCAGAACAGTTATGAACTCTTTGCGACCGCTCATCAACCTAACTTACCTGAAGCTTAACCCAGCTGTCGACCAAACACCTGGACACCTCTTCTTTTTATTTTCACGCCTTCAATGTACATACATTAACGTTCATCTTGTTCACAATTTATCTGCCTCGAAAAAAGTTAGAGACAACCGGCTCACAAGCAAGTATAATATGACTCATGGCTCACAATAAGATGTAACAAACAACTCACAGATACAACTAATGCCATGTATGTACTAGAAACGGAAAACGGGATGGGATCGGGTGGGTCGGGGCGGGATCAAATGAGTAGGTAAACATTCACACGTACACGCACACCCATACACGCGAACATGTCACATCCTGAAAATCATACACGCATATTGTCTAAAAGATAAGAAATCGCTGAACAATTGAGCACACTACTCAAAAAAATACCAATTAATAACAGTAACAAACTCGAAATAACAACTCTGTACGCTTTCCTCACAGGGGAATAACAACGAAACGGCGAACTCGTCCGCTTTTGAGAGCAACTATGAACAATTTTCGCGCGCACAAGAACGAAACATGTAGAAAACATGCTTTACCATGTATAAACTTTGTATTTTACAACAAGAGGCGAATTCGCGCATTTTTTGGCAATCAAAAGCTCTCAAACCCGTCGACGAGATGGGGCACAATACTCACATAACTTTTATCACCGCTTGCACACGCACTGTTTCTGGAAGCAACGATTACTACGAAGACGGTCGTTGGATTTCGCAGCCGTTCCAATACAAAAACCATGTCACCTCCCGTATACGAACAATTAAATTCGTCAAGTTCAGTGTGACACAATTCTTGAAGAAATCAACGCAGAAGAAGAACCCATGCAACGTGACTTCTCTTATGACAGAATGACATATCACAGAAACACTAGCTACTAAATAGATTATAATTGTAAAGAGATAAATCTACAATGTGATTATAAATAACTACTTCTTAGCTCAACGAAAAAAAGTAGATTGGAAAATTGCAGCTCATTCTTCCTCTCAGTGCCTTCTCACAATATCCCGGGGTCAAATGGGCCATCTTTTCTACACGAAAAGCCGATTGTTTTCGCAGTTTTCTCCAACAATCGGGTCCTCGTTACAGGGATTGCGTGGTTTCTGTACGATGAGTGGTTCTCCTATCAGCAGAAACCATGCCTGAGGGACATATAGGGGAATGGCATTCACACTGGGTCCAAGACGGAACATCCTCAGTTAAACGACCATCCTTTCGCGGGTTGTTGTACAACACCCCCTTCCTGTCCGGTCGCAATCTCATCGTCACTATTCGAACTGAAACATAGATCGTAAGCACTTTCAAGTAAACAAACAGAAAAAAGCAAAAGATCAAGCGATAGTGAAAAAAGACCGACTTGAAATATGTGTCAATAATCTCGTAGGTGAGCTTGTAGATCTCTTCATTATCGTGATTCTGTAGCTGTTCAATCTTATCCAAGCCTGAAATTAACCTTTTTCAATATCAGCCACTGAGATAGGAGAGCGAAACGATCTGAAATTTCAAACTTAACCTACCTCCGCACTCTTCAATCTGTGTGCATATTCCTTCAACACCTGCACCAGCCATTTTAAGAATATTATTAATACCATCGAGAACAACCTAAAAAACAAGTAAAGTTGCAGTACCGATTCTGAACAATTCAACGTAACCAAGCAGTATTTTTGAGTCATAAAGCACCCGATGGGCATAGGGATCAGTACTAAAAAAAGGGCAAGAAAACCCTGCGGTGATAATGCTTCCCAAAAAAAAAGAATTCATTTTGAGCGCAGTAGCTGCTCAAAAATACGACGCAAGCTAATACGAAACCTTACCAACCTGCTCCTTGACATGGTAAGTATAAATGCCGAGAGGAATTAAATGAAAAATTTTGCACCTGGATAATCTGAGGCTCCTTGCAGTCAAGAAGAGCGCAAAATGGGCGAATCACGCCACAGTTCACCATCTGTTCTACTTGATCTGGACGGCCAGAAATTGTTACATTCGATACGGCCCATGCAGCTTCCTATGAATAGAATAATAATCTTAGCTTATCAGCTAATATCTGATATCACTCCATGTGAAGTAAAGAAGATCTCACTAGATTAATTTGAAAGAGTTCTCGGTAAGCATAAGCTGAAGGGTGCAGTTTGGAAACACATACCTTCTGTGTCGGGAAATCAGCTTTTCCGAGCAAATTAATGATCAGAGGCATTAGACCGGCATCGAGCACTGCCTGTACCTGATTCTGGTTACCGGCGGTGATATTTGACAAGAACCAGACAGCTTCCTGTATAGAAAACATTTTCTTCGTGATTTCAAAAAACTCTGTTTACAACAGTTACCTTGTTGATTTTCTCTTTTTGATGTGAAAGGAGTTGTGGCATTTCCTGCAGTACGCCGCAGTCAAGTACAAGCTGTGTCTGCTCATCAGATCCTGTTACGATATTGCCAACAGCTCGCAAAGCTGCAGTCTGTACTTTGGCGTCGGAATGGCCAAGCATGGGCACCAACGAAGGAACGATCTAAAGAAAACCCTCAGAGAGCTCGTCCGCTATTTCCGACACACATAGTATTTTTCCTGGTTTCCAACATTGTCAGATACATACGAAGAGTAACCCTACCGAAGTGTCTCAGCACTTGACAAAGCGAAATCTCTCATAACTACTGTGAAATTTAACTTGTTGCTATTCCCAAACAAATCCAAGTATCAAAGTCATAGTCATTCAGTGATTTTTATATTTCCTTTTTACTTTCAGTGATTTCCATTCCTCGCTTGCACCCTCTCTAGTACACTGATCAACTTCATCGGATCTACAAGTAGCCTTTCTCCTCAATTCTCACAGAACTCAAGAAAAACTTGACCTAATAGGCAGCTCCGAATATCAACAGAATCGCCCGTCTGGGATATCTAGCATCCAAAGGCGTTGTAAATGAAAAAAAGATGTCATTCTTATCAAAAGATACAAATTCCATGCGGGGTACACGCTCTCAAACGAACTTATCAGTCGCGTGCAGCACCATGCGAAATCGTGCGAACCTCGGGGAAGGTACGGTTAAATTCACGCAAGCGGTGGACAAAAAACTGGGAAGGGCTGTGATAATACGAAAAAGTCACAGAATCGCATATGATTAAATGTGAAGTGAATTTCGTTCTTGGACTACGCAACAGACATGACTATTACAGCAATCTAGGGAAATAATACCGCCCCACTTGTAATACGTTAGAGAAACTCCCTAAGTGATGGTTATCTGGTCGACCCTTAATAGTTTTAAGTATTCATATATTCAAAACGATATTTTTGGACTAGTACTTCTGATTTACTTAGAAGCTTTACCTATTCTAAGCAGTTACTGAGTCTTACTCCTAGTTCATTCCCACAAAATAAAACAAAAAGCATATTAGTACTAAGGAGAAACGTGTACACTAACCCCGCTATCAATCACCATCTGAATTTGCTCGTTTCCACCGTCGGTAAGATATGATAGCGCCCATACGGTGTCAACAAGGATATTAGGATCCTGAAAAAGTTGCACTCGATTGATGTGAAAATAGTTGCCGACGAAGAGAGACTTACGTCATGGTGAATCAACAGAACCAGAGCCGGTAAAATGGTTTTCACAATCTCTGGTGTGGGCGGTGGGTCTTTTGATCGGCATAAATTGACCTAAACCACCTCCAATTGTTACAGTAAAATCAAGAAAGTAAAAAGAAAAGAAATGGCTGAATAACTCACAATGACCCAAGTAACGTTTCGCAGGAAACCCAGAGGAATTTCAGGGGTGATGAAATTGAGAAGCAACGGTAGAATACCAAGTCCAAGACAGTAGTCTCGGAAATGTGGCCCGTCTCCTGAAAGCGGAAAAGAAGCTCAGAAATACAATCAACCAGTTGTTCCTTTATGATTACCAATCAGTATTCAGTGCTCAAACTCTCCAACACCCCTGTGCATACTTCCCTCCCTCATTACTCGCTTTTATTATTCTTTAGTTGTCCACTTCATACAAATCCATTATAGTATTTAATTTTTAAAAAGCCAAACCTCACCAATGAACCTAATGGCCCCTACTCCTATGCAACCAGGCACAAGAAAACGTAAAAATAGTGTGATCGGTTTTATGATGAGACCACTGAATGAGGAGTGGTTTATGAAGGGCGTTATCTGGAATAAGCCTACAACTCCACGGCTCCTCCTAAGCATACCAAGATTTAAAAGCTTTCTAATCTGATTTACAAAACACATCACAATGACATCAGCTTGAGCCCCATTTACGGCAGCATGATATTTAGCAAGTCTTCATCTCTTACTAATATTCACCACAAAAACTAGACAAGTATTTGCCGTAATACTTGTCGAGAACAGAGTACTGTTCACAAAAGATTACATAAACTTGCAGTAAACTAACCGATAATGTTACCAAGAGCCCATACTGCTTGCTCACACACGTTCATATTACCGCTTGACAATAACTCGAGAAACAATGGAACAGCGCCGGCGTTTACCTAACAAGTACATATGTTTAATCTATAATATTCAAAAATAGTAAATGAAGGCAAATTACAAACTCACAACAGCCTGCGTTTGTTCAGAGGTACCCGATGCGATGTTGGTGAGCGCCCAGGCCGCCTCAAACTGCAGATTCACACTAAAATTATATTTATTTTATATCAGCCCAAATGATGTTTCTCAGAAAATCACTATGAGATGAAGAAAGGCAAAATTACTCGTCTGAAACAAGGCAATTGACGAGAATCGGTAGGATGTCGCTTGAGATGAGGTCATCAATGGGTGGGTTCCGGTCAGATGACAACATTTTGCGGGCCTAAAAAAAGTATTACTCAGGAGAAAATCCCCACAGGTTAATGCAAAGAAAGTGGACCTGTTGAACGGCTCCAAGTTTGATAGCTGGGTCGTCACTCCGCGCCATCATTACAATCTGATGGAGCAGGTTACTGTCAAATGGACCCTTCTGAGTTGATGTCCACGCATAGTTCTCATCCCTGAAATGATTAAAACTAAACTCAAAGTTAATGATTCACAGACCACGAGTTTGTTGGCATGAAAAAAACTCACGGAACATTGATGTTGCGACGCTTCGAGAGCAGATCTTCCCTTTTGTCTTTTCGAATCGTAACAGCCTGAAATATAGCACATACATCAATGGCCGTTTATGATTTACGTCATCGAGAAGCATTTCAAAATTTTAATCAACTTCATGGCAAACCCTTCAAAACAGCAGCAAATTTTTAGATTCATGAAAACAACTGATGTACCCTAATCTGCATGGAGACAAAAATAGTACGTAACTCGTAATCTACTCGTGTTTCAAGTTCCTGACACCACATCTCCTCATGTTCTTTTGTGGATAAATATGAAACAATGAACAAACATCTCTTCCGCAATTGAACGGGTGTTTAGGAAAGGAAAAGAACAGACAAAACCTCGTTTATAAAAGGCGTCCTTAAAACAAAAACAAAAATACGTACCTCATCGACTCGGCTATTTTTCAGGATTGTATCCTTGCCTTTATTTTTATACTGCGTTAAGCGAGACGAATCGGTCGGGTTCATTTTCTGAACAAAGTACAATCAAAAGAAAATATCAACATGTTCTAACAACACGAGAGATCGGGTAAACAATTTGAGCAGTTTATACTTGACGACGAGAGATTTCGAGATAAAACACATGGAAAAGTTAAATATAGAAGACGAACACAATCCCAAAAAAGATGAGTTTATGCTCAAGTGGTGGACATTTGGCCGAGAAGACGACCAATAAGGTCTCGAAGCTTCGTCCGTAATGGATTGATCACGATTGGTCCACTGATTTCCCGTCCCCCTTCAACTGTATGTGAGTTCCAGACGTAATGAAACTCGCATTTCGCAATACACATTCAAATACATGGGGAGCGGCAGGCAGAGCCCATGTGTCAGAGTCACGAGATAAATTCAAGAAAAACTAGGCTATGCCATGAAGGTGCGAAATTTACTAAACTGAAAGAAGACGAGTCACTTGTTACAGAGCCGTAAAATAGGAAGAAAGTTCCGTGCTCAGACGGCGAGGTCTTCGAGCCTGCTTCCAAAAAACAGCAGCATCCCCTTTCAGGGTATCTGCCAGTGAATTGTAATGGTAATGAAGGGGTTGGGCTTGATTTCGATGGAATCCCATCGAAACACTAGACCCTTAGAACTGCATGAAGTTCACAAAATGAGCGAGCGATATGCAGACTCATGCCTGCTGCTTACTCTGCGTCCCTACCCTTCGGCCAGATCGTCAAACATCACATGGTGAAGGGCGGCAAGAGATTCGATACAAATGACCCTGGAAAACTTACCAGTAATATTACACCTGATTAGCCAGTATTTTGTCGGCCAGAAACGGAACACAAAGAATTTGATTATAAGAGATGGCTTAAGAGTGTAAGAGAACGAGGAGAGAAGAATACTCGCAGCTAAATCTACACCCCGAAAAATTAACGGGCGAGTTGTGCGCGACATTTGTCAACTTTTTGCGTCAACTGTCTAACTGAAAACCAGGCAATTCGTTGCGGGACCATAGCAGCTACCTCTCAACGCCGATCAATGCAACTTCCCCTCTTATTCTCTTATTCACTACATTATTTTGCTGCGATTCTGATCTGGTATTCCTCTATTCTGCAAGATTCTGTGCTGGAACTACTCTGCTGCCATTCTACTGGATACCCTGCGCTAACCGAGGCTCAAGCACTGTTCGCCTTTCATTTGTGTTTTTATTCTGCTGGTACTACATTCTACTTGTTATCCATTCACACTTTGGCTTTTGTAACTCGTATTCCGTATTTGACAATTCTGACTCTACTTTGCAGTGACTTCGTATTTGACGCTGCTTGTAATTATAATTCTGTTATTGCTATTCACCGCATCCTGCATACTGGGAAACACTTGTGGTGAGATTTAATCTACATTTATTGCTTCTTCGTTTCTAACTTTTGTTTTTTAATTGTTCTTGCGCCTTTTGAGATTCATTCTGTGTATTGCTTTCATATAGCTGACTTTTAGTTTTTTCTGCTTGAATTCTTTCCTAGTCACGCGTTTATGCGGCAGCATATAACTGAACTGTGGGAGGACTCATATGATTCTACCCCTCTTCATTTTTATGCTGCTTCGGAGGTGAATTCACAACTTTCTCGCTAATGTCCACCATTCTGCCTCTCAACCAAGCAATGAGTAGTTTTCGCTGCATCTTCTCCACTTATATTCTTTACCTGCTTCCACGAACTCTTCTCTTGATCGATTTTATCCAGTAACCGTTCACAATTACAACAGCATTATTAATTCTACAATATGTAGAAATTCAGCGATGATTTCTCATATCTCCTTGACCCTTAATTTTTTACATTAAACCCCGTGTTCCTGACCCACATTAAACATGGATACTGAATATCCCTTTCATGCAAGCTCTACAGTTTCGATGTTGCACACCTCGCGCACACACAGCGTGCACCCAAACGCAGCACTGCGTGCACCCCACCCACTGTGTTTCTCTGACATCTGGTTCTTCTGGATCCATGTCTTCTGGGAGAGCGGGATCTTCCTCGAAAGAAATCCAGTAGAATGAAACTCCTCGAGATCAACTCTTGTATCCTCCACGGATTGCGTCTTCCTCCTCATTTCTCATCGGATTCGAGCTCTCTGTATGTTATGTAATGTGAAGTATCTATTTAACGTAACGTGAAAAGGTTTATTCCAAGCAATCATCGATATCCAATGAAAACACGAAAGTGAAATGCGATGAGGTAGCTCGCATCCAACAAAGGCCCAAACCGATCGCTATGGTATGAAACGAAACTCACTGTAAATCAGTGTGATACTAGCAACCCTATTTATGCAAACGGCAGCACGGTGTACCTATTCACCGCGACAGTATGCCGAATAAGTTATAATCAGTTGTTGAAGGATTACAACAAAGTTGGAACACTAGCACACTCAAATTCTTCTAAGATTGCAAACTGGAAGCATATGCAGCAGGTGACATGAGAAATGAAATTTTATCGTCGAACTATTCCATATTGTAGAATTAATAATGCTGTTGTAATTGTGAACGGTTACTGGATAAAATCGATCAAGAGAAGAGTTCGTGGAAGCAGGTAAAGAATATAAGTGGAGAAGATGCAGCGAAAACTACTCATTGCTTGGTTGAGAGGCAGAATGGTGGACATTAGCGAGAAAGTTGTGAATTCACCTCCGAAGCAGCATAAAAATGAAGAGGGGTAGAATCATATGAGTCCTCCCACAGTTCAGTTATATGCTGCCGCATAAATGCGTGACTAGGAGAGAATTCAAGCAGAAAAAAAACTAAAAGACAGCTATATGAAAGCAATACACAGAATGAATCTCAAAAGGCGCAAGAACAATTAAAAAACAAAAGTTAGAAACGAAGAAGCAATAAATGTAGATTAAATCTCACCACAAGTGTTTCCCAGTATGCAGGATGCGGTGAATAGCAATAACAGAATTATAATTACAAGCAGCGTCAAATACGAAGTCACTGCAAAGTAGAGTCAGAATTGTCAAATACGGAATACGAGTTACAAAAGCCAAAGTGTGAATGGATAACAAGTAGAATGTAGTACCAGCAGAATAAAAACACAAATGAAAGGCGAACAGTGCTTGAGCCTCGGTTAGCGCAGGGTATCCAGTAGAATGGCAGCAGAGTAGTTTCAGCACAGAATCTTGCAGAATAGAGGAATACCAGATCAGAATCGCAGCAAAATAATGTAGTGAATAAGAGAATAAGAGGGGAAGTTGCATTGATCGGCGTTGAGAGGTAGCTGCTATGGTCCCGCAACGAATTGCCTGGTTTTCAGTTAGACAGTTGACGCAAAAAGTTGACAAATGTCGCGCACAACTCGCCCGTTAATTTTTCGGGGTGTAGATTTAGCTGCGAGTGAGAAGAATTGCCAACAAAACTGCAGCCGTAGCTTACCAAAAACGATAGGCTCATAGATAATTACATCAAAAAATCCTAAATAATTGTAATCGGTGAATCAATAAGAGCGGGTTGAGCGCAAATGTAACAACAAAGCAGACCCGCCTCTTTGTGAGGACGCAAATCTGCACAACAACACGTGCCATTTTGAAAATCCTAGGAATTTGAAAGGCGACTGCACAGTTGAGGACTGTTTCAAGATCAGTACTTATAATGAATGACCAGATAAACTAACGATTTACTGAAATACAAATGAGAACTCGAGAAAAGTTTAATAGCGACACCTAAAACACACGAACGCCTGAGCACGAGCGCGCTTCAACCCACAACTCTAAGGACTTAGCGATAGATTCCCACTTACTTTACGAATAGATCTCTCTAACCAATTCTCTCATTCCTATACAGACCACACAAATTAGTGATAGTAACACGAAATGCTAATTACGAGGCAAAAAGCGGACGGTAAGGTAATGACACGACCGTCACGAAAATCGGGAAAGTCGGAGTTCAACACGTCCCTTTAAACAGTAGCCAGACCTGGTTGTTGTCAGCGAAATCAACAGAAGAACATTCAATCGAACGCAAAAGATAGAAAAACGTGACAAAACGTAAACAAAAAGCTTTGCTCAACATGAAAATTTACGCAAGCACTTGCTCAGATCTAACAAGGGGAGCTGGACGGTAGTAAGTAATTGATGACATCCCTCCCACCTGCATTTCGAATAGGCGGAGTGTGTACAATCTCGGTTTTGTTCTGTATTTAGGTGAATCAGCATATCGATCTAGCGGTCTAGAACATTTTATGCGGAGGAACAACACGTTGAGGCATTCGCGTCGGAACCAATCGATGAGCATGATGACTCGTCCCGTTGGCTGTTGAGCGCCTTTTCTCCGAGCATTCTTCGGCTAAATATGCGTCATCGGAGCAACTCTTGCCTGAGATTTAGCTTTACCAGTAATAATCTCTTCAGTTTCCTATATCAACTAGAACACTTCCATTTCCCGGAAGGATTATGCTCACCACTGAATTCAATTGACCTCTGTCATATAAAACATGAAAATAGGCAAAATCACGACTGAATAAGTAAGATCAACATTGATTGAAATTTTAGTCGCAAATAATCACCAATAAGAATAGTGGACACGGTTATAGCCTAAGAATTATGATCTCGGTAAAACCAAGGCTGTAGTTTTGAGCCATAACTCTCGCGCTGTACAAGTTAACAGATTGGCCTATTTCCGAAATTTCGTCCCATATACCGATGATTTCTAAATCTAATAATTTCGCATCATAAATGGACGAGTTCTCCTCATTACTCACTTGTGCTATAACACTGAAACAGCTAGACGTCACCTGTTCTATGGGATTGCTGATTTCGTAACGGTTCACAAACTGACAGTTTTCATTAAATCGAACTCGGTTCCATTTAGGCAAGCAGCGAGACCATTTTTATACTTAGCCCACTTATTTGTGATTATAGTTTGCGGTTAGTATTGTTCTTTGTATGAAATAAGTTGTCCAAACGTCGTCCAGTTTCCAATACATGTATTATTCAACTTGTGAGTTCCTCTACTTCACCATGATCAATAGATTTCGTTTTTATCATCGATAAATCAATATTATGGGCAAATTCCCGAGGTTCATTTATAGAACAGATCACATGCATAATTTCAAGCCACGAAATCCTTACATTACTCATCCTCATCGAAAACGATGATTAGTCATGTCCAGGGAGGAAAAACGCAGCATTTAAACGAACGACGGCTTCATTTCCTCTATCGTAACTGTTTACAGAGGCTGATCGGTTTTCCTTGGCATTTTTCCAATCCTGAACGGCTTTCATCTGACTGCTACCTTTAATTTTGTGAGCTTTTAGGTAATGCTTGCGCGAAACAGTAATGTTTTGACGTTCTCTTTGCGTTGTGTTGATTTCTTCAGCATTTTGAATGGACATGATTTATGTGGCTATTGATTGTTCTCGTAAATGGCCATGACGCTAATGGCGCAGCCTTTGAGCGTTAGCATTTCTGGCCAGTCACAATCGCATTAGGTCCCGAATGAGCTCAGTTTATCCCGTGTCATTTGCTGCGACAGGATTTATCCCCAATCAGTATTTCCTCGAACCCTTGGAGCTTCCTATCTACTGGTTACACCCTGAATACACTGACTTTTAGCTTACAGTTATAAGTTTTGGCGATCATAACGATTACCTGAATGAATTACCCGATGGATCCATAGCATTTTACTCAGAAATTCTGTCCTGTGAAGCTTGACCAGACACTGACTTGTGATCCCGTATAGGTAAGTTGATTACAATTATGTTTACTACACGATGAGAACCGTTTGGTTCTGAAGACCTGTACAAAAAGTGGTCAAATGTTTGATAACAAATATACGGGGCATCTACGAGGATGTACACTGAATATTGAATGCGTTAATATTTTGCTTTTTGACCCCACGATTAGACTACGATATCCCTCGATGATGTGGCCTTGCTTCTCGGTTGAATGATCGTTATATTCTTACAAATTGCTGACTCAGTGGTACTGTTTAGGAGTTCAACTTGTAGTATCATTAAGTAACAGTCACAATATTAAGAGCAACAAAGGGCATGGAAAACAAGCTGTCCAATTAGCTGCGAAAGCGCTACGCGGAAGGGCGGCCATTGGCTCTCTGATAAGTCGCTGGTTTCGAAGCTTAATTTGGCATGTTGGTCTTTGTTTGTTATTAGTTGATGTTAATGTGTGATGAGCGTCTAGTTGATCCTTTAATTTAACAATTAAACTGGACTATCTTCTCGCTGGGCCATTCCTGATAAGTTGCACTGTTCACGGCGCAACCTTATTTCCGGCGCTCTCTCCATTCATCCCACCGTTGCTTTGTGGCGAAATTGTGTTCAATTGGAGGTTCAATGTCCGTTTTTCTTGCATACATTGATCACGTGTATTTTGCCGCTCATACTGTTTCAGTGATAATGCCATTTTTCATGACTTTTCCTTTTCAGATGCTTTAAGAAAGTTTTGGGTCAAGTAGTTTCATCCAGTAGAGTGCTGTGGTAGGTACGCAACTTTTTTCCACAAGGAAAATGGTGAAGGATCGTCTTATAGAGCTTCAGGTACCTACCGTTCTTTCCATCCACTATTTTTTCCAAGAATGGTCTTTATGTTTGGGTTTCAGACTCTGTCAGGAAAGACGAACTCCAGCAGAAGCAGTGATCGTCGTACTTCTCGTGAAAATGCTAAGCTTTTGCCAGATGAGCAACAGACATCTTTGGAAAGTGTACGTGAATCAGTACTTTGTGTCGTTTACTAGTTTATTTCCCAAAATGCAATCGTGATGAGCGTGCAGACGCGAGGCGACATTACTTTTGCGTTAGTGCTACTCATAACGGTTTTCGTCAGGATATGCTCCACCTCGTTCGTGTCTAATCTTCCTTTTTCTAACAGACTTCATGCTCCTTTTGCTGACTAATCAAACTATTTTATTCGCTTCATCCCATTAGGACACATTGTTATACATTTTCTCCAGTTTCTGAATCGTATGACTGAGATTCGAACGATCGTTAACCAGCTGGAATCATGGCTTGACGAAGTTCGTACTTTTCATGGTGAATTGCTTCTCGCACCTGCAACAGATGGAGGTTTGTTTTTCTTCGAATTTCTTTCATTTGCTGGTTTTTTAAAGTGGTCCGTATTTTAGAGAAGTCAAAGCAGCTGCGTGCAATCGTCGAAGAATTTCGAGCGACATCGTTTGTCGCACGAGAAAAGATAAAGAGTTGGTTTAGTTTTCGGTAATACTCAGCTCAAGTCATTAGATAGTAAAATGAATAGACCGGACTACTTATATTCGATCTGCTGTTGCAGGACTCGATCACGAGGTGAACTCTATCACTAAATTGCATCCCGAGGAGTCCCATACAACGGATTTTCGCATTAAGCGCAATCAGGTATTCATCATTTATCGAATCTTTTCTTTTTCTGGCTCATATACAGGTTTGGCTAGCTAAATGAGGCTCAAGAAACCAAACGAAGACGGCACCTGATGACCGATTGGTGGAAAAAGGTCGAGTAGCCTCTCCAGTTACTTGTGGTTTCTCATCAGTCGGCCACCAAGTGTCCTTTTTGTTCGGTTCTGGTATACTGTTTAGGATAACTTAGGATCTCTACTGGATAGGGTTATGGTCAATGTTGCGCTGATGCTCGTGGAGCGTAATTTATATAGCACCTCTACTACTTACTTGTTCCTGTCAATGACTGTCTATTTGCAAGCTTGCCTTTCTAAAAAGAACTGAAGGTAATCTTCGTTCTTTCAGATTCGAAGCCTCACTCGAGCTCTCCATGATGTCATATGGAAGTTCAGCGAAGAGGAGGAACATTACAAGGAGCGCTGTAAAAAGAAGATCACCGACTACTTGAAAATACGTACGTATTCTCGACTTTGGCTATTTGTTTGCTCGATGCAGCTGGCGAGTTGTTGTGTGTATTCAAACCATCCGGTAACTAACCTCTCTACTGGTTGTGATGGAGGGACGCTGTGTGCGTGTGTAGAGTGGCTGCAATAGGTCAATTGCCTGCTATTACCAATCACAGGCTCAGCAGGCGACCATGGGATCACTTATCAGTTGAACAACGGTTGATATGTTGATGAAGGTTCCGGGAGGCGTAGATAGGTTAAACTTGATTGAGACAGCCTGTTCCTTTAGGTTAGGTATAAGTGTGAGTGAAATTGGGCTAGCGACGCTTCCAAAAGCTCGTTCAGTTTAGTTTGTGTTCCATAGGGAATCACTGGAACATCTATTTCACGCTGTACTTCACTTTGAACCCCAACTTTTTTGTTATTGGGGTGAGTTTCCAGCTAAACATCTGAAGCGCTTATAATCTTCAATCCTGTTCACTTTCACATTATCAGTTGTTGTTGACAAAAGTAACCTTCAGAGGACATCACATTAACGGACGATGAGATTAGTGATGCTATCGATAATGGCGACATATTCGAGAAAACAAAAGGGGTTTGTGAGATTTCCCTGACTTCCTCAAAAGAACAAGTTAGATATACCTTCACTTCAGATACTTCTTGCCTATAGTGACAAGAAGGCACTTTTCGAGGATGTGAAAACCCGAAGGGATGAATTGTTCGAGATTGAGAAGGTGATACGCGAGTTAGGAGAAATGTTCGTTGATCTGAGCAACCTTGTTCTCAGTCAGGTAAATGAACTTCATTCTCAAAGCTGCTAGTTTATGAACTCAGTTTTGTTTTGATTTAAGGGTGAGATGCTCGACAGGATTGAGGCCAATGTTGAGGATGCCGTTGACTATGCCGAGAAAGCGAAACATAACGTGAAGGGTGCTCGCGAACTGCAAAAGAAAGCTCGGAAGGTAAGGGATTTGAATATAAATGTTTCTCTAGTTAAGCAAGTGCTGTTGCTATAACCTCCGTCACCCGATCCGTTCTAAATTTTGGCTTTCGCATCGTTTCGTGTGAATACTGGTTGCATTGAGTGCGATTAGAATTGCTTGTTGGGGAATTGGGGAATCCCTCTACCTTTTGTGCAAGGTTCATCGGAATTGTGACGGCATTGTAACAGATCCATGATCTGCTTTGATTTCTGAAAAATCAATAAGTGGCGGGTTTTGTGTGGCGGTTTACAGGGTTGACAAGTCTTCCCTGTTGAATACAAGATCTTTCCATTTGTCGAGGTTGAAGCTACAATATTTGCTCTTTCGAACTTCATTGCAGCGTAAGCTTCTGATCACTTATGTCATTCGAAAAATAACTGATTTCAGAAGAAGATTCTCATATGTATCCTGATTGCTGTGCTGGTTCTTGTCCTAATACTGTTCATACAGTCAATGGTCTGCCATTTCACTCCGATTTGTTGAACAGTATTGTTGTTTTTTTTCAACATTCGTTTGATCGATTCATATGAGCTCTAGCGTGGTGCCAAGTAGAAGTAGTGCTGAATTTGTTATTCGGCAGGTGATGTTAGTTGTGATTGTGCATTTTCATAGAGAAAGATTTATCCGAATGATTCTGTATTTTCTTCGTGGTCATATCGATTAATCCATATGTTTAAGGGAAAGATCTCAGGCGCATACTTTACATTCACTGCGATCAGCCTTTCCTTATCTGATTGTGCCTTATTGGTTAGTTCAGCTAATGTGAGCAGATGAGAATCGCTAAAGCTACTTAATTGTGTGCAGTTTTAATCGTCATAGGCCAGCAATACTTTTTTTTATTCTCTTTCAATTGAACATTGTTCATGAAAACGAGTAATAATTGACCAGTCACAGATTGTAGTCACATATACATATACATACATATTCATCATTTTTGTATTTTAACATTCCCTGATTGCCTTAGTTCACTTGTCAGGCCAGATGTTCAGGGAGGTTTTTTCGCACTCGTGTGTAAATTTGCTCAATAAATGCTCATGCATGGTCAATGATAATGATTGAAATGTCCTAACATTCAAATACTTTTCTTATGTGTTTGGTTCGATCAATCGAGTATAACGTTGCAATCTGCCTGAATTCGAAGTGGATCAGCTGATGGATATTGATCGGTGTTCCTCTGCAAGCGTCCAGCTTGATTCTGAGCTGTGAATTATGGTATTGAACTTTTATTTCAGGTTTTAACCAGAACGGTCAAGTCTCATACATCGAACAAACCACTCAAGCACCACCAAAGGCAAGTATGATATTATCAGTATTGTTTTTATTTGGTAACCATGACTTTCATTTCAGATGAGCGCTTCTACCTCTACCGCCGAGAACAAGAGTATGTTCATCTGAATAGAGTTATTGTTTTTGTTACAAGTACGAAACTTGGCCTTGATTTAGCTTACGGGGGATGTGAAGGGCCAGATGCCACATACGTGAAGTTGGTCAGCAGTGACGGCCACCAGTTCTTCATCAAAAAGGTATACAATTTTGTCATACTTTGGTTCAGCTACTTGATCTTCCATTATTTATTGTAATATTTTACGATTGTGACTGAGGAGAACATGCAATGATTCAAAACTTTCAAAATTAGAGAAATTGGGATTAGAAATGAAAAAGGGGTACTCGTATGGCTATTTGGAATTGAAGGTGAGTCGATTATTTGACTGGCATAATTATTTTAATAATCATGATATCTGCATAATATTCATCATTAACCTCTTCTAACCTTGTTTTTCGAGGAATTGGCATTGACCTCTGGCACGATCAAGGCAATGTTAAGCGGTCCTGGGCAGTATTCTGAGAACGAAAGCAATGAAGTGAATTTCAGGGAAATACCGTGAGTTCTATTGATTTTGTTTACAGTCTACTCAAAGTGAAAGTGAAAGTGAAAGTGAAAGTGAAGTTTACGGTCTAGTGAACCCTAGCCTTATTCCCTCTCATTAAGAGGGTTAGCGTGTAGCTCGTGTGTGGCCCGATAAAATAGTGCTGGATTACTTCACTTTACTGGATTACTTCCACTAGTTCGTATAATTATAAGATTATTTCGAACTTCATCTGTGAAAGTCTACCTGGTCTGATGCTTGTCTGAATGATTGTCACAAGAAAATGCCTAGAATTTTCATCCCCACTTTCAATACGTGTCTTTGAAATTTCGATATGAACAGTGTGATTTACTTTACAAATTTGTGTTTACTGAACAGTTTCGTTTAAGATCTCATGTGCTGCAGAAAGTATGCCAGTATTTTGCATACAAGGTCCGTTATACGAGCTCCGCTACGGAAATCCCCGAATTCAGTATTACTCCCGATGTAGCGCTTGAGTTGCTCATGGCAGCTAATTTTCTCGATTGCTGAAGCGTGCTTTGCTTATGTATGCCTCTGTCAAATAACTGTTCCTGTTTCAGTTTGTTTTATCGTCGTCATTCTAGTTTACTTGAAAGAAATAAAATATAATAGCTGGATGACGGATTGCTACAATAAAATGTGCAAAGTACCCTATATGTTAGATAGGGGGGATCTGTAACATTGGGATAAATGATGTGTTGCTTGTAAATTTTGAGGTGAATGCTATCATCCGTTTCTTTTTGAGGTAAATGTAGTCATAGAATTCTTTTTTAATTCGATCTGTACCATTTACCTCTGTTCTAAAAGCTGTATGATTACCATTCTAATGTGCACCGTTTTATACTAGTTCTGTGTGTTATTAATGTGATAAACCCTTCTTTCGAACTTGCATTTCTATTTTCTTTCAATTTATTATAATGTGTCTACTGAGAGCAAGAACCTTTTACTTTCTCGGAATTAGTAAATATCATGGGCTCGAGGGTGTCCAGATTCATCCAATTATTGTAATGAAATCAGTTATGTCAGCCGTTTTTTGTGTGGCCATGTACAGGTGCTGCTTAAGAACTTCCGCTATCACAAACGACTCTCCGAAAAGACCCTTTCATTTTGGGTGGAGGGGGGAGGTGGTTCGTCTCAATTAATTCCTTTGACTGATTGGATCGTTTATAAAGGGTGTTGGCAGCTCAGAGTGGTTCTTTAGTCCCTGGGGACGGTTTGGGCGGAAAGTATCGCTGAAAATCCCCAGTAATCCAGATTTCTACAGGGATTACCTGAAAGCTCCCACAGGGTTTCCATGAGAGAACACTGCCCACGCGCATGTGCAGAACATATCCGCTGCCTCAACCTTGCTTATTAGACCATGTTATGGCGAATGTCCATCCATATTCAATATTCAACGTCTTCGAGTTTGAATCTGATTACTCAACCGCTTAAGCTTATCGGAACTGGTGTCAAGTATTTGGCCTTGGAACCGCTTCTAAGCGATTCTGTACGTACCTCGTACCAACGCTCTACAGATCGGAGCAAGAAGTCGAAAGTGTACCTAAGGAAACAAAGCGGAAGAGATCTGGTCGAGAAGCCTGTTGCGAATCGATTCCCGAATAGTTAAAGGTAGAAGGATAAAGCCCTCTAGCGTTAAACGTTCCCATTTTTGGCGTGTGATATCCCCTCCACCCTTCAGTTCTCCCCGTAGATAAGACTCGGCAGTAAATTTCGACGACCCGCAGCTCATGGTTCATTTGGAGCCAATTCTGTCCAAAAAGGGTTTTTTATAGGTTCTGGGACCGAACAGGATGAGCATGATCAGAACACATCTTTCTATTATTATTATAGCGAAGCTCCTTGATAAACCAATTCTCTGGATAGTATTGCTCGTGTAAAATTGAAATAAATTCATTAAGGTTAAGACATTGTAAGCCGTATTAGGTATATAAATATGAGGTAGAGCTGATAAGATTAGAACTGATAGTTATGAGCGGTAAAGGTGGCACATGATACTTCAATGTCATAAAAATATTTCAGGACTTATGGAAGAGAAATACCGAGATTCCATTCTACTGCCAACATTGGATACCCACCAATCTATTCAATAACATGATACAATTCAAAAGGAACCAAAAATCAGAGAGGAAAAATGTGAAAGATTTTCAGGTAAGCTCGCAGACGTCTGCTTAGTTGCTCATATTGATTTCCAATTCCAACTCTTTTAGACTGCTCGACTGGAAGGAAATACTGCCACTTGATTCTTTCCAGACTTAGTAACTAAGAAAACAACCTACACAGTCGGAACCAGTATTGAGAGCTCTATAGAGACATGTGGAATTTGCAATAAAAGTCTCGAAATAATTTTCGCATTGATCTTCACTTTTTGTCTGTGCACCATAGGACAGGATACGTTGATCTACCGTCGATGCCGTCGATCCCCCGATTTCGGTTTGGAACAAACATAAGCGCCATACGAACAAGTATAGCTGATAGGTTGTAATCAAGAGTAAGCCGCTACTGCGACGTTATCCATAACTTGTAGGAGTATATGTATGGTGGTCGGTTTCTTCTTCCAACGGTAAGGTTCGTTTGGCAATCCGCCAAACATGCTAGGGGTTTCTGTGAAGGAGACTTGAATAGTTGCTGCTCATTTTGGAGCTTGTAATAGATAAAGTACTAAACCAAAGTATTTAAATGTGTAGGGGTGAACTGAGTATTTGGGTGTCAGACTGTTCTACTGAGGAAACAGTAAGGAATTGGAAGGATAACAAGAAGATGGAGAAATCAACTATCACACCGCCATTCATCTGGTTGTTACATTGCGAGTAAATGTAAGTAAGTTCATTGTATGTTTGGGTGTGTCCGAGAAACCCATTCAACTGGTTTGGGTATGTCACAGGCTGGCATGGCGTATACATTAGCTGAGCGAAGTCCGCCTACTTACCTAGTTAGTTAACTATTCTAGTCTGTAGAAGGTTAGAAAATTGGTTGAATGAAGCACAGCTTATGGTACCGAAAATGGGCACAGTCCCTTCCATAGGTAGAGGAGCATGCCTCAGAGGGAAAGATCGTATATGCCCAGGAAGTTACCAACTGGGCCCCAAGGTGGTCGAAGAATCGGGAAAAATTGCAAGGACGAGAAGCCTGATGGATGTTAAGAGGCCTGGTGTTCATAAAAGCAGAGCTGGAGCAGAAGTAGATAAAACACATATTAAGAACTCTCTATATGGATTCAAGACAGGAACCGAACACAATTGGGGACAGGTAAGCAAAGGTTTCGGGTGAGATGGAGAAGTTCTACAAACAGTCGGCATAGCGTACTCCGTATGATAGCCTCCATGCCGAAACTGTTGGAGCCTAGCAGTGGCTTAGCCCTTCTGAACAGGACCTAGAATAGAAACCTGAAGGAAACTAGGGTTTGATCCATTGAGAAGGCGATTTTATGACCCCTCTATGCTTCTTGGCTTTTCTCTCGGCGACTTTGCCTACTAATTACTTTCAACTTCAACTTTACAGACTCCTCGTATTGAGTGCCATCATCAATTTTTTGGACCCGATCACAGAGTCCTAAGGTTGTATTGTGCGGAGAATACAAGTATCATCCGTACTTTGAAGTTATGTTATTCCTTCTTGTGAAGTTTACCCAACTGACTACTTCCCAGTTATTCTTCCGACACACAGCTGCTGTTGCTAGTGGTGTCCCTTTGCTCTTTGATTTAGTTTCATACACCTCAACGTGCTGTCACCTCCATGACCTCAAGCTCGATCTCGTGTGGTCACAAAGTCGGCCGTTTTTCGTGACATTCCAAATACTTAACAATTTACAGCACTATCTCGAGAATGAGCGTATCCCAGCCTGGCTCAAAGATTCTGTATATTCTCCCACTGCAAACTCAACTAGACATGCCATGCCTATAAGTAAAAATTTTGGTTATTCATAGAGGACCGCGTAATTGGGACGAATTCGTAGTAGTGGCTATCTCATTTGTTCCAACCATACCAAGCTGAAGCCTTGGAGCTTGAAATTTATCGGCCAACCAATTTTTATGTCCCCTCCTTGAATACGCACTTCTTCCCTCAAATAAGCCACTCCCTCCTCTTTTGCTTAGGATCCATGCCGGACGTTTCATACGCCGAAAGGGCGTACCGATCGAATTCTCCTCTTCAGCTGTTTCTCATTCCTACGGACCAAATCTTTGCGTGATACATTGCAACAGAAACCTCATGGTGGAGAAGGGGCATGGACATATGGCGTTCACACCGACGAATTTCGAACCCCGTAAGACTTTTTGTTTGGGCTCAATGACCAGCGCCGTCCTTGAAGGGCTTCACCCTGGATGCGTTCGCTTCTCTCGTATTTATCGGCCCTTGTCCGAGGCTGCCCCTATCCCCTCGTTTCTTCAGAGCTTTTTTTTTATCTGCCCCTCGGACCCGGCGAACAATCTGAGAATATAGTACAGAATCCAACATAATTTATGTGATATATCCCTATATGGTGTTACGTTGAGCTATATTTTGCATTGTAACGTTCGGCCATTACAGCGATCTTGAAGAGCTGCATAATGGGGTTGTATGGGTGGAATGGAAAAACCCTCTGTAAACGTGCCGTTGGAAGTTTTCCGTAACGTTGAGGGCCCGAACTAAGTTCATTGCGCATGTACATATGTATATTGTTGTAGTTCTTATCAACTTATTGATCTTTTTCACTGAACAAAATTGAGTACATGATTATTGTGATTCAGATCAGATCATGGTCAAAGACGACGTCGACGTCACCAAGGTCGGGAAGGAGCCGGGGCTCGAAGTATGGAGAGTGAAGGTGCTTTACTGTTGATTACTTCGTATTCATGTCCTGATCTATCGAGACATTCATGCTGGTATAATAATTGGAATTGACTGAATAAGAGGATCAATCGATTTCTGGGGTTGTGCTGTGCATTCGACCTTACTTTGGAATTTCAGTGGCTTCAAAAATCCAACATATCGTAGGAGTTAGTCGACAAACTAGTCATAATGCCTGCTATCTGCTTCATGAATTTTCTTTCTAATTCCTCAAAATGAGGAACTTCCATTCCTTACAATCAGCTCATCTAATTTTCTTTCCCTCCTCCTACTCTTGTCTACTTCCAATAGGCCTGGTAGCTTACACTGGTCGTTCGTAGCCTCCCTAAAGCACCATTCTTATTTCAATTTTCCACTTTTCTTCTCCTGATACTTGAGATGGGGTCGAATTCATCACTTTCATTTGATATTCTCTACCAGTTTCAGAAGTAGTAGTTTTTGAGGCCCGCTCAAGACATGCCTATTTCATCTGGTTTTTGAGAATAGTTAAAATGAAGTCCATATTGAAAACCAAAGTTTGCTCTAGTAGACACTTTCACATGCGACGCTGAAATTCATCTCATAAATCACTAACAACTGTTCTGAATTGAACATTATTTTGTTTTGCATCGTTGTAAAGTTTGTCTATCGGAGTGGATCATGGTTCATCCTTGAGTAAACACAGCTGCTGTAAGATGTCAGAAGAATGAAATGATGAATTCCTGTTTTTCGTGTGAGATCACGGGTTCATTAGAACTCGCCTTCAATAATTTTTTTTAAATTTATGGCGAGAGAAACGGTTTAGTCGGGAACTGTCCAGTATCAGTTTTGTTACGGTATTTCAAAAGCTATTTTGTACGTTGACTGTTCCCACACATACTTTTGAAGGCTACTACTTCTGCTTTACTGTTTCTATTGAGGGAGGTTTCACTAAACTCTACGTTGCAGGAGTTCAAGCTAGAACCAGTACCGAAGAGCGAGTATGGACAGTTTTATAGTAATGACACCTATATCGTTTTGAATGTGAGAAATTGTTTTTGGATACCCCTATGACCAATTGTAAGAAGCGTTACTTATAAAGAAGATTTTCAGTCGACTTACTCTGGATGGGATGTTCATTTCTGGCTTGGAGAGACTGCATCACTAGACGAAGTGGGAACAGCTGCAATTAAAGCCGTGGAAATTGATCAGGCTCTAGGTGGCATACCAGTACAATACCGAGAAGTACAATACCATGAATCGTCACTGTTCCTTTCTTACTTTCCAAGCGGTATCAGGTACATTTATGGAGGCATCATTCCATAGGAAATCAACGGAAACCCACAATAAAGCACATATTTAGGTATATGGACGGTGGATATGAGTCTGGATTCCATCACGTGGAGGACAAATTCAAAAATTGGGAGCCACGGCTGTTCCATTGCAAGGGAAAGAGGAACGTTCGCTGTTATCAAGTAAATACTTCTATTCAGGGAAACACGAGCGGAGACAACCCCTATTTGGCCCGTTGGGTAGAAGTGGGAGGAAGGAGTCGTCCTGTGTCTGCGCCATAGAGCCCATTGTCTCCAAAAATGTCGTGATCAAGAAAAAATAAAGAAAAAATGAATCTATCTGGTGTAGAAGATCTGAAAAACCATAAGCTGAGTACAGGTCGTCCATCAGTGTCTCTGAAAAATGGGATAAACATAATTTCCTTTGAAATTGGAAGATATCGAAAGCTATTTACATTGTAAGAATCAGTACCAGAGGCTCCGTGGAAAACTACGTGATTTGTTCGAAAATTCTCAAAATGAGTTTTGCATTGATCTTGACCTTTCCCTCTATCCACCATACTCTGGCCATCGTTGACCTACCGTCGATGCCGTCTATCCCCCATTTCGTCAACGACGGTTCTTGCTGTCTGCGCTCTCTTAATTTGCTGTAGTGTCTGATTTTTTGCCAATCCATCGACTTTATTGAGGCTTTCGCCTTACAGCCACTTATATCAGAGCCCAAAACAACTTAAAATACATTCGAGAAACCTGAAAATCAAGAACCAACTAGATTTGACTTTCGACAACAATTTTTGTAAGTATGAAAAAGGATCTGAAAAATGGTTTCAATTATGCATTATCGTGAAATTTTGCTGTAATTGAAGGGAGTTATCCAAAGAAGAATGGTCCGCTCGTACTGTGGAAGCTAAAATAAAGAAATTAAGGTTAATGGCAGGATTGGATGCATGGTACAAAGCGAGGGTGAAGGGGTTATACTAGGAGCAATTTCCGCAACGCCCGCCCTCGTTCTGGTCTTACAACACCGACGATCCGCGCAGTACCTATTTAGTCCGCTTGATAGCTAGTACGGGCTTTTACTTTTCAGCGGATCCAATACTCTTCTGAATACTCAGATTATTCGACAGTGGGCTTGTCTTTGGTCCTTTTCTTTCTTTATAAAATCAAAAAAAAACTTAAGTTTTTAAAATGAACACTTAGGATCGGTTCATGCAATCGCTGTGAAAGGGTGGGCGCTGCCTCTGCCCACGTTCCCATTCAGGCTTATAATTGGTGGTTGGCACCTGTTACCCCCTCGCTCGCCCTTTTGTCTCCAATATTACTGGGTTTCTAGGCTTATTTTGGTTACGGTCGGTTTTTTTTCTTGTCATCCAAGGCAGTACTTACAGGTTCCATTGCAAAAAGAATCGTTGAATCTTGGCGACGTGTTCATACTCGATCTTGGGAAAGACATTTACGTTTGGATGCCAGCCACGAGCGGACGTCTTGAGCGAATCAAGGTTACTTGTTAAGACCACATTTTGGAGGGTTAAGGTCCACAAAGAATGATTTCCAGGGAATGACCATTGCCAAGCATATGGCAGATGTCGAGCGTCAAGGAGAGGCTCAAGTTCACATATTGGGTTCGAATTTGATCTTGAAATAATTGAACAGCTATTTCAAATGGATAGACGGTTCAGACACTGATTGGGATACCAACGACCAATTCTGGTCACATTTTGGAGGAAAAAGTGCTTTGAAGAGTGTTACTGATGCTAAGGATGACGATGAGAACTACTGGAAGGACACGTCTGACAAACTTACCCTTTGGAGGTTGGTTCTATTTTGTTCAACGAATACAGTAAGACGCATTTTTCGATTTTTCAGGGTGTCAGATGTTACCGGCGAAATGAAGGTTACAAAGGTCGCTCAAGGAGATATCAAGCGCAGCCAGTTGGACTCAAAGGTAGCTAAATGGCCCATCAAACAGTCCTCCAATCACAGGAGAGCGAGGCATCATTCGTCTTTCTCTGAGTTTCAGGGATACCCATTTAGAGGCACAGCATAGTATACTTGTTGTGATTTTTGTTACCATAAATAACAACACATATACTGAAACCTAAATATCAATAACTAGCAAATACGTTACCGGGAAGACTGTAGAACACAGGTATCATTCTCTAAGGAAAGCAACCGGAAGTTGAAAGCGAATAATAACAATTGAAACGAATATGAAGTCCGCAAGTAAGGGCGATGAGGTTACATAAAGAAAAGGTCGGATTCAGTGTCAATGTTTCATCTCTCGAGAAAAATCAAACCAAGAATCACTACTTCAGACAAGAATTTGAGGAAAATTGTATAATGTATATGTAATGTATGTACATTGGATTTCCTAATTGCCCCTATCATTTTTTACTTCTTAATCGGATGTAATTAAAAATTGGAATATCTCAAGGACGCCTTCGTTCTTAATGCTGGCCAGGCTGGTATATATGTATGGGTTGGCAAGGAGTGTACTCTCGAGGAACGGGCTCAGGCAATGACTATTGGAAGCAATTTTATCAAGGAACATGTAAGTAGGGCTTATTCTGTAAAGTCCGCACTAAAAAGCATCAGCAGATTTCAGAAGCTTCCAGTGTGGACGCCGTTGGTACGAGTACTGGAGAGTGCTGAGCCAGCGTCATTTACTCAATGGTAACAACCATTCTTGTTGATCTGACAATTTGACTGTCGAATAGCTCATTGAACGTCTCACAGGAATCATTTCTGACTTGGACTTTGACAGGTTTGAAGAGTGGGTCGATAGCAAGACGGTTAAAACCTACGAACCACGAGTGTTCCAAGTGTCGGATGAGTCAGGAGAAATGAAAATCGAAGAAATTGCCAACTATACTCAAGAGGTAAGCGAGTAATAGAATTGATGGTATTAGTAGTCAGCAGTTCCATTCCTTCGAAAATTGGAAACTTTGATCCGGTCCAAGGCCTAAAGGCCCAACTGGTAACTTCCTTTGGTTCATTTCCAGAGTCTTGATGGGGATGATGTCATGATACTCGATGCCACAAACCGCATTTATGTATGGGTTGGAGAAGGTGCTAACCAAAATGAGAAAAAGAATGCTACCAATACAGCCGAAGTAAGTTCGACAAGTAAGGTGAATTGTAAGTATTACCGAATATTATCAAAGGATCATTTAGAAATATCTGAAATCGCGCAAATTGCCTCGACATGTAAAAACTGAAATAGAAACAATATTCCAAGGCAAAGAAACGCCTACATTCAAGAAACTTTTTCCAAGTTGGGATGATAAGCTATTCCAGAGTGTGAGTGATCAAGTTGATTTGAAAATTTACATCATTACAAAGGAAATGCTACTAAATATCTGTAAAATACACTTTAGGGTGAGCGCTCAATGGCAAACATGAGGAAATTGCTATTCGTCTGATAATAAAAACGATTTTAGTTCTCTTATAAAAGAATTTCGTTGAAGAAATCGCTTTCTGCTTATCAAATACTTGTGTATCAATGCTTTGCTTTGGCCTTTCAGTGCATTTGTTTTGCTCAACAAGATTTGCTTATGTTAGAGTATCATTGCCAAGAATAAAGTAAATATTTTTTCTAGCTGTTGTGCCTGATGGCTCCTCGCTCTGTGCCTTGAAAAAAGGAGATTTCTAACTTCGATTCTTCCTCCTGAGAACGAAATTTGTGCAGAAACACAATTGGTATTAATGATAGTCATGGCCACTTCACACCTTCGTTTTATATTTATTTTACACTTAAACTCGATCAATAACCATGTTATGCATGTCAGAAATATGTAGAGCAAAAGAAAACTAAAGTAAATCACAAATAAGCGAATCATCACATCAAGCATAAATGGCTGGAGAGCATTACACTTGACATTTCTAGCACCCTGTTCTAGAAGAAAAAGTTGGTCTCTACCAGCCATACAAATACAAGTTGAGAACTCTGGGATATTAACAAAAATCATCAGAAAAAGAAATGAAAAAAGGAAAAGAAATAAAGAAAAAGTACAGTATTCTACAAGTCAAGTAAACTGGGCAAACGAGCTACACGAGGCGGTGAGAGATTAGGCCTTCGATCGGTCAGTTTCTCAGTGTTGCCGAAAGGAGAGAATAGCTGAAACAGATGAATATACCTTTACAAAACCAGTAATTTTGTATTCACAAATTTTCTGACCTCCAACTGTAACAGTTTTCTGAGTAATCAAGAAGAATTAAATAAAACCTGTATATCGAAGGAGCACCGGAGCATCCAACCGGAGAAATCGATTGGTCGTTGTGCTATTCAACCAGTAGGAAGGTCTACACCGAAATCGGCTTGGCACCGTCGCTGACATTCGTTGTAAGAAGCCTTGAGAGCAACTTGTGCTCACAAGGGAGTATGACTTGTAATTCCTTATTGTCCGATATTGTAAAATTACCGCGACAGGAGCGCCGGCGTAGTTATTGTGCAAGTTTCCTAATGATGAAAGGAAGGAAGGAAATCGACAGTAATGCCTTACTGAAGTTTGACAATGAGCCTTTATTGTATTGTTTGTAGTTTTTTATTGTCCAAAATCCTCGCAATCCAAATAGAGCGATGCCGGTGCGGTAATTGCGCGGGTTATTGATTGATGGAAAGAAGTCGAAAGGCGTGGACAAAGGGAGAAAGTCGGCAATCGATAGTAACGCGATATTGCTTTATGCAGAGCAGTGAAGAGGATGTATTAAGCGCATTCGCTAAGATGGTTGTGAAACAACTTGTATTGGCTATTGCAGTAAGGTTGTAGAGAGTAGGTAAATCGTGCCAAAGGTTCTAGCTATCCTGATGCACAGTAATGCACTATCGCTTCGGGAAAGGCGTTATGTTCTCAAAGGTAAACTGTAACGAAGGGCTGCTTGCAACTCGCCTCGTTTCTCATTTCGCTCCTTCTTACGATTAGTTCCGGCGCATCTGCTCCTCTCCTGTCCCATGGTTCCAGGTGAGCTGATCCATGGGCGTGAAGTTGTCCGTCGTCGATTCTCCTTTCTCGTGGGGTTCGCCACGAGTCCGTCGTAGTACGTTCGACAGACTCCTGGCGGTGTATCACACTCGCTCCATCGTCTCGAATCCTGACCTTCTGAGGCCTGTCATCCAGTTCGGATCGAACGACTCGCCGACGATGCAGTCCATCTGCGATCACACGGGTTGTATACGGACTTGATGACACGCGGACTGCTTGAGAATCTCGATTCAACGAGCCGTAAACCTTAATATTTTTGGTACAGGAAAAACAACAATCAGATATCAAAGATAACAAACAGAAAAATGTACGGTAACGATTCCTACAAGGTACGTGTGATTTGAAGTAATCAAGAATGTTAGCTTGACTTGTGAAACACCTTCCGTTCATAAGAAATTTTATGCCCATTGAGTTAGCCTTTTAGTATCCGAGTAGTTCAGATGGATGTGAACGCTTCGAAACGCGAGGCAGTCAGAATCCTCTTTATGGATTAAATGTTTCCAAATGGCTATAGAATTCCAACCACCGATATAGTGCACGCCGCAAGCCGGCTGACTGATCAGCGCCTACCACTTTACAGTTTTCAATTCATACAGAGATTCATTCGACAAACAGGTATTCCGAATCCTCACCAGGGATGACCGGATTGACTCTTTTTTTCAATTTCATCTTACAAATATGTTGTCCGGGAAGGTAAGGCTTATGCCAAGTTAGAGGGCCATCTAAACTGTCCAGACGCACCCACCGTACTTTCAACGCGATCCGAGCCAAATCGATCCGATGCTCTCGAATCTTTGAAATCCTTGAGTGTCTTCTGAAAGGAGGACTTCCGATTTGTAAGACGAACTCCTCCAGGAGAACGGTAATAGCGACGGACCGGCGCCTCTCCAAAAACACTGGAAAAGGAGCATTTGATTCGAGGATATGAAGTGACAAAGTACAACTTTTGCCTGTCTATAGTCGCTTTTAATTTTTGCCCATATCTTGGATCTTTTGGATCTTCGGTTCCGACGTAGTCGTGGGAGCTGTAGGTTTTCGGACGGTTTTTTGGAATTTCCTGAGCAAAGACTACTTGAACTGACTCTGTTGGCTACTCACTCAATCGATAAATCAGTTGTCGGCAGTGGCAAATTATTGATTGGATCGGAAAGCGGTAAATCAAATTCATTCGTTGTAGAGGCTAATCCTTCTTCACCTTTGGAATTTTAGGCCGCTGTCCACGCAATGGATCTTTGGAAGAGCATGGGGCCTGCTGGCCCGCTGCTCCTTCATCCAGTGGGAGCGAAGGGCTCCGAGGGCTTGAGAGAGTTTCCTTCGCACTTGCTTCCTGAAAAAAAGGGACAATATCCGTGGGAACTACAAGGATAGTATGACAACAATCAATATCAAGTAGAAGCCATTCAATCAATATCAAATAGAGGCCATTTAAGCCAAGAATGATGCATTTGCTTCTAGATGGAAATTAAAATAATGTGCTCCCGTATACTACCAGCTTCACCTGATTAAAACGTGTGTGAAAAAAAAAAAAAGTAAAAGCCAAAGAAATGTAACAGTTAGACCGACCTCTGGAAGTTCTGTGTTCATCGTAGCTTCCCTTTCGTTCTTTTTACAGTCCTTTTCAATAGCTGCTGAAAGTACAAATTCATTTACAAAAAAGTTTACTGGAGTAATAACCTACCCTTTTGTTCAAGTAACATATCCTGTGTGCATTTGGTTATGGCATTCTGTAGGGTACAAAACGACGAGAACTCGATGTCATCCAGATTGACGGCGATCAGAGCCTTTAAACCTTTATTGTATCAGATTACTATCCATAGGATGACTAATTACAGTATGGCATTAGTTTTTACCGAGCAGGGCAATGCTTTCGAGATGCGCCATGCATTCGACCTTTGTTCGGTACTCTAGAGGCTTTGAAACTGAGGCTAGTCCTGATTGCCCGGAAAATTGCTAGTGGAACTGGGCTTTGAATGTTTCTACTAATAACTAAAGGTGATTCGCTCTGGGATTGTCAAGTGAGATTTTTTTTGCAGTAGAAATGTCTTTTTAGCCTGTAAAATGGAGTTTATCCTCCCGAACAATCATGACAATGCCACAAGGCTCATCTGGAGAGCTCAATTCACCACATGTATCATCTACAAAGATTGATGTGGCGCTTGCCCACAATGGTCATTGTGAGCATGTCAACTGCGGATGGCCCAGTTGAGCAAAACATTTGAATTAGACAAAAATTAAGCATGACTGCAAGAGACCATGAAAAAAGAAATCTTTTCTTCAAATGTACTGCCGCTTACCTCGTTCCCGTCAGCACGCAAATCACCGTCTTCATGTCTGCAGATGCCCTCCCTGATGTGGAAGTTTGCTATGAAGGGCGTCGCAAATCGTGCTTGACATTCGCGACATTCATAAAGATAGAACTCTGAAAATGAAATGTATCAAATTGGTTCATAAAGTGAATCATCATCATCCTTCTTCCTTTCCCCTATTTATAGCCTCCGTCTTGGAATCGGCACCCTAGTAGTCAAGACCTAAAAGTACCCGATTCGTAGAGAGGAGAGGGAGTTTTCATTTAAGAATGTGCATGCAATCGAAATTCAGCGGCTTAGTAAGGAGCCCAAAGGAAGGGTATCCTTTATGAACTAGCCGACATCGTGGAAATCGGAAATCGAAACATGCAAAATCAGTTTCTGTACAACTTTCTCATACTCGCGCTTCTTGTGCAGTTCCAATACTGCATACAGAATGCTTAGATCATTGAAAAGCAATTGATTTGATTACGGTAGTGCTTGGCGATGTGTTCGATTAGCAGACTGAGGTCCTGCAGCGGAGGGTTGAGGCCGTTTTCGCTGCAGATAGGGCAGCGGAAGATACGAACAGGTGAGTCCAACATTCAAACACAACACAAACCTAAAACAGTTTCTCTGACATAGCCTCTAAGACCTAAAACATCTCAAAACTTTGAATAAAGAGGCAGAAAATGTTACAAAATTTCAGTTAGAAAAGTTATTACGGTACATAGAAGTAGCAGGTATACTAGCTGCTCAATGTTTCTGAATGATGAGGTTCCACTAGAAAGTGAGAGCAGGACTACCTCACACTTTCTACATGTTAACAAATTCCTTGGTAAAATGAAACGGAAATGGAAAAAGCCGCGAAGCACGACGGTGATGTCAGGACTTCTAGGATGAGTTGATCGAAAAGGGGAGTGGCTTTGCAAGCATAACAGCTCAAAAGTAGTACAGGGTGACCCACATGAAGTGTGACGCAGAAAAATATCATCAAAATTATACAGATCGAACCAAATGGGAAACTATTACTCCTACACAATCATCACAAAATTGTGAACAACATACCATATCTCGCATGCAGAATAACCATCTTTCGCTTTAATGCAAGCATCCAACCTCTTTCGGAAGTTTTCAAGAATGCGCGCAATCACTTTCATCCCACGCTTCTACAGGAGCACTTTCTTTCAAAAGTTCTTAAGACCTGTGTTTGAAAGCGCAGCTTTTTTGCTCTAGAATCACTATACAGCAAAATCCAAAGGATTGAGATCGGGGAGTTTGATGGTCAAAACTGCTTCGCCCTAAAAACCCGGAAGCGTGGTTTCACAACGTTGCAGCATCTTCTTTGTGCTGTGGGCTGGTGCCCAGTCCTGTGGAAGGTTCAGCTGACGTTCATCGCGTTCCTTTCCACCCAAGCATCACCGCTTCCTCCAGCCCAGAAGCCCATAAGTTGATTTTTTTTATTGCCCGTCACACTTCATGTGGGTCACCCTATATATAGTAACCCTTCAAATGACTTTGTGCATTATCGGTAAGGGTGAGGTCCTGACAGAACGAACTGTATCCGCTTCATTTTCAACAATTAACAAATAAATGTATGGAGTCTGTGATAAATTTAGAACCTGAGAACGTTCTACTAGTTAATTATTGATCTCTGAAGTGAAAGAATTTTGTATAAGAAGAGCCAAAAGGAAATGCAGGCTTGTGATGGCACTGTATGGTCTGCCCAGGGATAAGGCGTGACTTGGAATGGTGCCAGCGCAAGCCTCAACAGAATAACAGCTTGTCAAGTGAATCAATCTATCGATTGATTGAGCTCTTCGTTTTTCTGGTCCCAGCAAGACAGTTCCTTAAGCGCAGCTGCACCGAGCTGTTTCTCGACTCCTAAAATCAGACTTTCTCATAGAATATGGCGGGGAATTGGAGCTGCATGTAGGCGAAGGGCTTGTGTAACCTCTGAGACGTATTGAGAGGAGATTACTGCTTTCTAACTAGTACTTTTTTGATTTCATAACTCCTGCCAAAGGGAATTGAATCAGATTTCGCAACGGTCAGTCACTGTTACTTCATCAATGTTTACGGTATTGCTACCAAACCCCTGAAATCGCTTCCATCTTGGGAAATGAGGGGTACTCTGAGCTTGAGGAAGGTCTAATGGGGGAAGAAGAAGGAAGGAAGAGAAAAGTAATGGGATAGGGACGTTGATCTACCTTACCTTAGTCGATGAACTGCCATCGGAAATGGACTCGCTCCTCAACGGGCTGTCTATCGCTACTATCGACTTGCTCGAACGATGCCCGTCAACGCGGAGTTGTTTCCTCTTTGTTTTTTTGATAACTCATACTGTTTATGCATTTTTTATAAGTGTCATTTTTCGAATTGGCCCAAAATGCATTTTTTGAGCAATTTTTTGTGCACTACTGGTAGCATTGCAAGATCTTCGAGTGTATTCTTCATAAGTTCCGATCCTGGTCTGATTGTACAGAGCTCCCTCCGGAGGTATTTGGTGGTACAATTTTTTCACAACAACTAGTTGGACTAATATTTCTCAGAAGTTGTGAAGTTGTCGAGACTTTCAGCAGAAGCGCCATGTTTTGGTAACTTGACGTATTGTTATGATGATGACAAGTACGATTACAGAGAAATGCTTGGGAAAATGTATTTCATGAAAGTCATGTGGTATGTGATCAAATGATTGGGAAAAATGGTACAAATCCGTTGGTAGCCAGAAGATAGGTTCCTTTACTTCTTGTTAGCTTTACTTATACGCTTCTACTTGTTTTTACATTTCTTTGCCTTGTGTATGTCATACATCTGCTAAGTATCTTTATCGATCGATCGGGACTGTCTCAAAAAGCCAAGTGGTCAGTGTTATGGTGTAAGTCGGTCCATGTTTTCCTTATGTCGATTTCTGAAAAGACGCTTGTCGTTTATAAAAATTTATTCTCAGAGATTTACCCTTTTTCCACAAAGAATACATTTTTCAAGGAAATTGCTCAGTTTCATTTTTCTCAAACTATGGTTGCTTTGAACATTGCCACGCCGGTAGCAGGTACATTCGCAGTGAACGTGTCCGTCGGCTTGAATATTCCCATATCCTGTCCAGACCAGAGATCTTTGATCTGGTAACCAGTTGCACGGTTCATGCCAACCTTGTTTAAGGCGAATTTGACAGTCTGAAAACGGAAGGTAGATTCGTTGTCGATGTATTGTTGTTTCAGAAATCGTAGGTTGAGATTGAGTTCAAAAATCCAAGGTTCCCCTTATACTTAGTGTATCTCTCTCTTCCAGTGGTGACTATTGTTAGTCTTGGCTAGTTGTGCGCTACTGGAGGCTTCTCATTGGTAGTTGGTAGCACTGACCAATCAGACGCGCTGCTCGCACAGCAAGTCCAACTCTTTCATTCGTAAGGGACTTCTACATAAGCTCTTTTTTGTTGGGAGCTTAACTTACGTAAGTCGTGAAGAGGTGTTTATTGACAACTGCTATCGCAAATGAGGTGTCGCTGACTTCTCGCGGCATTACCGGTTTCACATAAACTCCAGTGTTGTCGTTCTGGAATGATTCGAAAATTTTTCAAGAAATCATAAAATCCCCAGCTACCGGACCTCTGTTTTAATGTTGTACCTGGTTTTAGTGTTATACTGGTTGATCTAAGTCAAAGTTCCTCGTAATCCGTGTCTTCCAAAGTCTTTAATTTTCAAGTTCAATGAACGGAAGCTTTCCGAAGATAGACTCACTGATAGCATCAATCTTCCCATTTTCCCCATCGGATCCTGATCTATGGCAATCACGTCTCGATTAAGAAGAATTTCTTTGAATTTGGGATCTATGTTCCGGAGATCGTTCGACATGATCAATGGGGCGGACCATATTGCCCTAAAGTGGGCTAAAGCAAGGTTCACTGATGAGTAGGAGCTTATTACTTTACTCGCAAAATTAAATACAAAACCTTTTGTAGGCTAATATAAACCAAAAAATAATGCGTATAAAGTAAGGGTGTTGGCCATAATTCCCTTTTGCACAATTTTTCTCGAGACAACTCTTTCTCGGTCACCATGAAATATGGCTGGTCGCTAGGGAATATTTAATGTCCCCGGAGAATCGGTCCTTAAAGACACTGTTAACGAAAAAGTGGTTTCGGAGATTTGCACATGGTTTGAATTCGAAGCCCCCTCTAGTACCATTCGTGCAGGAATGAGGTCGGAAAACGGCTGGATAGGGCACAATAAGGGGCCGGAGAAGTATCCACGGTCGCCCTCCGCCCCTCCATCGGTGTCACGTTAGACGAGTGTCGAGACAATACGGATTGCTATTATTCGTTCTAGGACCCACGCACAAAAAGCTAATCGCCGAGTGATTAGGCGATGTTTTTCTCCCATTCTTCTTTCCTCTGTTTTTCTTTTTGCTGCCGCGATCCCTTATTTGATTTCCTACTCCTAGAGGCTGAAAAAGGTGAGCTACTTTTGCTGCTACTAAGGTTTTTTTTGTTTATTTATGCTTATAAGTGAATGAATTGTGGATTACCATTGTCTGTTCTTCGCACCAGGACCCACACGCGCGCAGTGAAACGCACTGTTTAGCTCGTCCGGGTGCCCCACCTTCTTCATTTTTCTGGTTTCATTCACGTCCAACCCCCTTTTTAACGTTTTTTTCGCGGCCTTTTTTTCACTATGAAAACACCGATGCACGCAGTTTCTTCACCCCAGTCGCACTAGTTTCGATCTTGTCTTTCGTTTTTCATCATGAACTGGATTACCCAAAATCATGTTAACGGTGCCTTTAATTAAAAGCCACTTACCATACACTCATTTGGACTTTTGCTTGATCGACTGTCAATCCATCTTTCATTCCTATGACGAGCTGAAAAATCACTCAAGTGTTTTTCCAAGGAAAATAGCTACATACTTTACTGCGACTCCGCCTCTTTGGCTCAAAGTTTACCGAAAGAAAGTTGAGTGTAAAAAAAGATAATGAAAGGGCTTTCCGCTTATTTTTCAGTTAGGATAACCCCTATCTCCACGCGACTCATTCTGTTTAGTAAAATGTAGTCATTAGTTGCCTTCAGAGTCTGCGCTGACACACTGCCAGCGTCCTCAATGCGTCACCACGCCGCTTAGTCTGCCTCGGATTCGATCGATAGCGATTGCTTGACAGCGACGGAGCCCGGAAGAAGGGGAGGGGAGGGGGGGGGTAGGGGCGTGACCATTGGACGTTGGCAAAATGCCAACGCACGCTTGGAATGTAGCCTAAGCAAGCCAGCCAGAGATAGCATATTGGTTGGCTAGGCTGACTACCCTTATTTTTTCTCTTATCAAAGTTTATATATACAAACTCGTTTGTAAAATGCGTACCATGTCAGGATCGTTCCATTGGCCAGGTCCATTTACATCAATCAATTCGTTCTGGTATGCATCGTAGAAAGCCATAGTACTCAAAATCGATACCCAGGAGTTGGAGACGTCATTGAAGTTTCTCCATAGATTGCATGACTGTGCTATTGCAGTATAGTTGATCTGAACTTTTAGGATTTTTGAAGTAAAAAGGTGGCTCCTTATGAGTAAAACTACAAGTTATTTGATGCTTTGGCTCTGTAAAGCCGTACAAATGCAATGAGTTCTTCTGAAATCTCAGAAATACAATTTGGAACTCTAAGTCAACACCTGGCACTTCTGCCCCAAGGAGGTAGTAGAATGCATCCGAATTTTGAGTTACTGCATAAAAACGAGTTACAGCTTCCGTGCGATGTTACTTGAATTTTCTACTTTCTATCGAATATCATCCTAACTTACCTGTTTTTGCTCATCAATCAGATAATATGGCCATTCACATGAATACATAATTGGGCGTCCGGTTGCATTCAGAGCTTTTTCCATTTCTGGATAACCTACAAAAGGGATATTGAGTTTAGCGCCAAGTGATTATTTGATATATCATATCGATTAGGCGCGTTTACACTCGAAGGTTGGGGGCAGCAATGGCGGCTTAGGTCTATGGTGCTGCAATTTTTTTGACAGAGGAATTCAAAAAAAAAGATAGTCATAGAAACAACTGATCAGTCATCTTCTCTCGAAAATTGCACCCGGAAAGCAATATCATCGAGTACAGCCCGAATTCAGCATGTCACTCCTGGTTTTTTTCAAAATTCGAATAAATATTGGAGTCCGTCAGGAATACCTACCAACACCTTGCTCCGATTGTTTCATATGGCAACCGTCGAGCTTCAGATAATCGCACTCCCAATCGGCAAAGGTTTGAGCGTCTATCTGAAATATGTTTTTAGTTCTTTCTAGTTCTTAAGGCATGTTGTCCTGTGTTTAAGGGTGGTCCTCCTTCGGAAATGTACCCTACGGAGTTTTACTTTACTTACTTTACTTATTCTACTTCATCTGCTAATTGTGAGTGAGGCAACATGCTGCGCTTGTGCAAAGTGTTTCATTTCACAGGTGCAAAAGTAAGCGAAAGAGTATTTTCGTCGGTTCTATGGGCAGAGATATGGGTTGGGTGGTTACATTGAATATACTGGCGTAGGGACTATTTATGTGACTTTTAGGCCTTAGGTATTCACTAGAAGAACAAATTTATGGATGAAATGTTAAAACCTCTTACCTCAACGTGACCTTCGCTACCTGGATATCCAGCGCAGGTTTTGTTTCCCCAGTCTTCATATATGCCCAAGTAGAGATTTCTGTCATGCATCTGTAAGTATTGAAATAAAAAAGAGAGTTCACATTTTTGCGGTGTGAACAAGGATATTTGCCTCAAAGGAAGCCTTTTGCCACAAGTTTGTTGGGCTAACCTACGAATTTGCACTGAATCATTCAACTGTTGTATTGTTGGTAATGGTTCTATCATAGAAAAAAAGGTTCTTAGAAGGAAAAAAAAAGAAGTTTTCTGGCATCGACTGAAATTTCCTCACGTATTTAGAGAGTGCCTTAATTCCCGAAGGAAATCTCGTACGATCGGCAACAAGTCGACCGTCAGCATCACGACTTCGTTCCATCCAACAGTCGTCAATGTGAATGTGGTTATAGCCGGCATCAAGGTAGCCCTCAGAAACTAAATTGGAGTTTTGGCAAAGCTTATCTGATACAAAGCCTCTACTCCTACGCGATTACTTGTAGCAGACTGTAAGTAGTAGAGGTTGAACCTAGCACAAACTACTACCTACTTGTCCAACTGACCCAGTCTGTCTGCCATGGTCTGGTAAAGCTTCTCATTGATACAGTCATCAGGATGCTTTTCACAATTCGTTTGGCATCGAAATTGTGTCCATGACATCCAACCCATGGGTGGTGTCCTGTAAATGCCTTTTTTAGACCCCATATCAGAGTCGCCGCCATTTTCAGCTTAATTAAGTGATCCACGTGGAGCGCCATGGAACCCGTACTGAGGGCATTAGAAGCTCTCTGGAACGGTGAGCTGCAGCGTTCTAATCAATAACCTTCCCGGAACTGCTCTCCTTTCAGAGGAGTGTAACTTTTACAGTAAGAATTTCGGAAGATTGTGACTTTTACAGTAGGAATCTCCACCTTACAATAAGAATGAAAAGTAACTAGAAGCATTCAACTGGGAGACCTTGAAATTAATAGGAAATAAATAAAACTTGAAATCAATAGGAAATAAATAAAAGGCAAAAAACCTCGCCAATCCATTGTCGAGACCAAGAGCAGTTGATGGTAGCAGAGCGATCAGTACAAGTATTTTCATCACTTAAAATACTAGTTAGCATTTTCAAGAAATCAAGGACTGCGGCTATAAAACGTGTAAAAATTGCTAGGAGCAAAACATAGGCTGTCTTTCTAATGTTCTGTGATAAGCCGCATCATTCTCGCTGAAGAGCAAAGACCACCTGTTTGTCCGATGACGAATTCACAAAAGATAACAATGAGCTGATACTTACCAGTTAAGTTGACCTAGACGTATGAGAACAAGACTCCCCATCTTCTTCATAATTCATCAGGTTGACATTCATATTCCGCTAGTACAACGGAATTGGAGGAAAATCGCAACCAAAGATTTTTGAGCATTTCAGATCTGAAACAAGAAAATCAACATACTCCTAATGCTTTCAGGATTACTCGGAGTACAACTGATTACTTGACGCAAGTACTATATCGCGTAAAACGAGAGGTGTTCTCTGTTACGGCTAGGAGTGATTAAACCTTTAAAATGCGTTGTTTATATATTTCTCCTGTGGGAACCCATTCTCGGATCCGACGGCTATACTGGTTTGGGATTGGAGGCGTTATGGGGATCCAACAGAACAAATCGATAGTCTCTGCGGGGGCCGGAGGGGATACTGCTTTGAAGATAAATACTAATTGTAAGTAATAATCGAAGTCAGACAGCCAATTTAAGCGAACGTAGCTAGCTGTCCAGTGCTTTCGACATACTGTCTTGAGTAAATTCAGTAAATAAGTAAATTCAACCCAACAACTTGTTTGTTAGTGTTTACCGTTATCGAAGTAGTCATTGTTTCTCGAAAGGCATACGTCATTAGACTCACGGGGAATGCGTGATGCCGTCAGCAAACATAAATAGTAATAAAATGAAGTAGTTTTCGATATTGCGCAGTACCATAGAAGTTACTTTGACGGAGATGGGTACTTGAAAGTGGTTCGGCTTTCAGGCACAGCCGTGGACCGATAAAGTGCTATGAAAATTCCTGAGCAGCACTGACGTCAGAGAAAAACCTCAACACTGCGAGAAAGCTCAGGTCGCATGACGAAAAATAATGCCAATCGTTCTTGATCCCGCTTTTGGGATGCGCCGCGCACCGATTTTAATTCAGAATCGTAATGCTGTTTCGAACAGTATGTAGCCTATGGAATCATTTCCGGTAATCAGCAGATGTACTGGTCAATGATCCTACACTCTCAGACAAGCCTTTTTCCAATTATCCTACTCCCGGGCTATGGAAGGCTTGGTTGGTCTGAACAGAAATAGTTTCGAGGTCTGATTCCTGAACCATCTTCTGCCTGAAATGAATAATACCCAAAATCAAAGGGAAAAATCGCAGAAACCACTCGAAATCACATCCTTGAAGGTATTTCAGCAGGAAAAGCAACGATATCATTACTTAGTATAGGTTGCCGTACAAAATAGGAAAGTTGTTGTACAAGTATTTCATAAGGAATGCATAATTCATGTTCGCACTGTACGAGTGACACTGGCTTCACACAAGTGTTAAAAGTGGATGATGGCCAGATAATCCCAATGAACATCGTTTCTCAACTCACTAAACAACAAGCCATGTGTTCTGGGAAGAAGTTGTACCATCAGAGAAAGGGGTCTTCGTTGGGGAACTTGCCAGCCACCATCGAAGCGTTCTGCTGCCCTTTCGGGCTTTCAAAAATTTTCTGCAAGTTTATGGTGAAGTATAACAAAAAATGAAAAGAAAACCAATTTGAAGCGGTGGCACGATTGAACCCCTCTCAGTTTCTTTGTTGACTGCAACATCGATTCGATCCTGTTCTGAAAGTTCTCCGTACACTGTCCTGTTTTGTAAAGTCGCACAGCACGGTGCACTCAATCGTGCCAAAGTTCAATCGAAATGGATGGAAACGTGATGTAAATGATGATCACATGGAATGTTTCCGCTGGGAAACTTATATTTCCTCATCTTTGAACACAATAAGTGACTTACTCATTAATTACTTCATCCATTTCGTCACTTTCCACTTCAAAATAATTTATGCTACATTTTCTTGCGAATCACAAGTTTTCCATTGACGAGTCGGAGTTGCCGATGGGAGAGTCATCGATCGCAGCAGTTCGAAAACGATGACCGGCTCGATCAAATGCAAACCTGTAAAAAGAAGCTTTGAAAATTTGATTTTTGCTAATATAGACATAAGAATGGAACCTCTGTACAATACTTTTCGAATTGATAAGCTTGTCCTCAGCTCTTCAAACCCACAATGAGAACTCTCCAAGTGTTGAGGCTTTACTTCTGGAGGACAGTGAGGCAAAAATCGGAAAAAATAGTTTTTCGTAAAAAAAGCCCCACAGAGAATCTGAAGTTGCAGGGGTATGGGCTCGGTCCTGCTGAGCGCTGATCGAAACCGTCTGATGTCAAATTCCGAGATTTGAACAAAGAATCGTTCAAGCTCGTTTTTTTGCCAACCCCTCATCGGATTAACGGAATGGGCCGGACGATGACAGCGTCCCTCGAGCAGTTGGTATAAGAAGGGGTTGAATGGTGCGTTCAATTGTAAAATTGTAAGAAAAGTTTTCAGATTTGGATCACTTTTGAAATGCGCATGGGAAGAGGATGTCGGCCAACAGGGTAGGCCGCATTGTGGAAATGAGCTCGTACAGCTCTCATCTTTATTCATCATTTTTTTTTAATGATCAGGATTGTGGGGTACTCATCGGGATTGTGGGGCTTCTCCATAGCATTCACAAAACTTGTTGAATTCTATGAGGTATTGTGTATGGTTCCCATCTGGGTAACCAACCTTGATCGACCGTTCCATCGCCCTTGTATTTGGTGGCTGTGGACGACTAACTCTTTCAACACTTCGAGTCTCTTCGTGGAGACAATGGTTCATTTTAAGTCGGTAGTTTTGGATTGAATGTTCGAATATCTGCGTCACGAGGAAGGTTTGATTGTGGTTTTACTCTACTATTCGCCTTGGAATGAGGAAGTGTATGACCCTTTTATGGGCTTTGGTAAAAATACAGTTGAAGGAAGGGGAGGGGGGGGGGGGGGGGGGGAAGAGCAGCGCTCTTTTCGAATCATTGAACGCCACATCGCAGAGGAGCAGGGGTAGCCGATTTCGCGAGCCCATAATGGTGCCTTAGAAACGTTTCTTAACCGGGAAATATGATTTTTATAACCAACCCTTGAAGGAGGAGCTCCAGGGTGGGTGGGTCAAATGTATATTCAATTTTCACCCTATCTCGGCTTCTTGCACGACGTAGTCATCTCACCCACCCCGGAGCCCCTTCTATAATTTGGGTAGAAACAGCTCTTTTTCTAAAAAGCATCCCGAGGCACAAGCAAGGTCTATCTTTCCTTCCCTGGGCTCTACAGCTCAGTGTTGTAAAAGAGTGGAGCCCTCCTTTCCCCTCCTCAACTACATTTTCACCTGGGCTTTCAATGTATAAATACTGTCGAAGCGGTAGAATATTTAATCTCACCAGGATTTGTTCCATATCACTTTTTTTGCCAGGAAGGTTCTCTGATTTTGATGCGAAACTTTGGGCTGGACCACTGCAACATCAACACCGTGCCTACGTCCCCAAAAGGCGATCGATCGATTTCTGGACGTTGGCCAATCCTCATTTGACGCATTCTTTTGCAGTTATTTAGATTCAAGGAATACTCCATTGTTACAACAGCGTTCAGACAGTGTAGTCAACCTCTTACCACCCACAAACATTTTTTAGCCCTCTCATTTCGGGATCAGTAGCCCGTGTTTTGCTGTGCAACACCAGTTCTATTATTGCAACATCGTTTACGGATTAAAAAGGGCTATTAGTGTTACAAGTTCTTGCAAAGACGTCTTGCATTATGTGTCTTGTTTTTGAGTTATTTACAAGTGTTTTCCTTCACTTCCGAGCCCTACTATGAAAACGACTCTTTCACTTCAGCGTGACTACGGATTATGAATGGTTACACCGAAATGCCAATACGAGGATTTACTATGATAACATGTATCCATGAATTATCGATCTGGAAATAGCGAGCGACATGAACAGACGCGAGCGGTGGCGCGATGCGCATCCTTTTCCATCTTGTCACCGACATCACCCAGCATCACGTGAGCCTAACCTTTTGGGTACTTTACTTCACTTGTCTGAATGGTACTAAAAAATGGTATCTTTTCAGTTACTCAGTACACTTGTCAATTAAGAAGTCTTGCACATTCGCTATGTGATCCACCAGCTAACGCGTTTCATACTCAATGAACTTCTCCAAGATTTTTTTTCAAACCATCCGATCGTATCGTGAGGAGAAGAATTTCATTCGAAGAGGAAATTTATAACTTCTAGTAATAGCTTTTATGATTTCTTCTGCCCTTCCTCCACTTAGCTCACTACTTTTGGAAGAGAAAGAAGCTAATTAGTAGCGGCTTGGATCGATAAGGAGCCACTGCCTCGATAGTTCCTAAAGAAGTGAAAGTTCTTATGCTTACTACTCAGGTTACGCTTGGAAGGTACAACAATTCAAGTATGCAGGGACCATCGATATCTACCCCGTGGATGCCTAAATGGAGTATTCTGGGCAGAAAATATGATAACTTGTTCCGACCAGAAACGGCTTGTAAGAACGGCCGCATTCAATATCAAAGACTTCAAATTGTAACATTCCATCCCATGTTTATAGGCAGAATTCGCTCAGGAATTCTGGCGGTCAGGAGGTACCAGTGCCAGCCACGCCAGGCGGCAAGATATTTCCCGCGCTCTCGCCGTCTGTGCTCCGCGCAAGGGACACCTCATGTAGATTGTGAATTGAACTTGAACACAAAAAAATAGAGTAAGACAAAGAAAATTTATTCTATTAAAACACATATATTAAAATGTTTAGTAATCTTCAGGCCATGTACAAAGACAAGCGACAAGGCGTATAGAAGAGGTTGAAATAACCGTTTCTATTACGACGTGCATTATTAAGAAAAGAAGCATCAATTTACGATAATGAAAGAGGAAAAGTGAAAAAAGGAATGAACATCGGGAGAGGAAAAAAATCGGGGTCAAGGAATTCAATGAAGCACATAAAATATGATGGAACACAGTAGGAATGAGAACAGTATTAACGGATATGGAAGAAGGTCAAGCGTTGAATAAGGCTAGCATATGTGAACAGAATAAAATCATCCGTTCATCATCATCATACAATCATTACTATTCAGTAGCCGGTATCCTCTAGATACTTTGCCATTTTTTCCACAGCCGTACGAACTTCGGCCGATACTTGGTTCTCACCCTCATATATTGCGATCAGAACGGCTGAATGAATGATATAATCTGAGAAAATCTTAATAAATAGTAACGCCAAAGAAAATATTGGCTGGAAAACGTACCAGTTTTCGTTTTTGCTGCAAAAAACCCGCTTTTCTCCTTCTTCCCGAAGATAAGATTGTCTTCCGTGCGCGGCACAATATAGTGAACCTGCAATGGATACGGCGCAATCAGCAATCCTGAACAAGGTAAAAAAAGGGGTGGGGGTGCTGTATCTCAAGCCTGTCATAGATAATTTTCCAGTCATATTTTTGTTTTTTTACTTTCACATTCACCTTGTTTTTTGTTTTTTTTTTACGGTCTAAGCTATCTAGGCCAGGTTTGTTAGGTGACAGTGATGATAACTCTATGTAAATAATATAAACAAGAACAGAAAACGAAATTTCGGAGGAGCTCACTTCTTCAAGATCAGCCCCGCTTGCTGGGACATCATCAAGTTTGTCGAAGAGCGCAACGAATTTCTTCAACTCGGCTTCACTCGCCTGAAATCCAATAGCGTTGTCCTTTAATGGCTGACTTAGTATCCATTTTCAAGTTTTTTTTCTTTTTTGTTAGACTCAAGATTTCGAAATAGATGGCTCGCTAACGGCCTGAAATGGCCCCCCATATAACTCAATTACACACGCGCGTTTAGCTTCAGCGCAACGGAACTATCGGACACGCCAAGCTAATATAATTCAAACAATCGGTTCATTAACTGAGATCGATAGAACAACGCGGCTTGGGGGGTTGTAGAGCCTAGCCTGGTTGGAGGAAAGGGCGATGAGAATGCCCAAAAACAGATGGCCATTCATTGATGTTGCGCTGATGGCCGTCGTCGAGACCGGGGGATCACCGGATGGCGACGATGACCACCACATGAGCGCCACATCTGGCGTTGAATAGCGCGATCATAAGACCAGCCGGAAAAAAGATATGACGAGAATAAACGAGCTGAAGCAGTGGTGTCCACGTACCTTGAAGGCGTTCGTGCCCTGAGTTCGAGCCCAAACTGAGCCGTCTGTGATGCTCACAATAGCAGCTCGTTTGATGGACGGCGATGATTCCGTCATGGAAGTGATGTAAGCTTGCCAGCCGTTGGACATTCTAACACTGAAACATACAACTCGATACTGCACTGAAAATAAACCAGTAAATCTCTGGTTACGGCAAACAGAACGCGTACATCGACGGACAGACGGCTGTGGTATTGAGCCCTGGGACACAAAATGAGCCTATCAATATGCATGTGTACGAGACCAACCGTTGAGAGTACCGACAGAAAAGTCGCCACTCGCACTTCATCAATTGTGGTCTACTCCATAGTAAAAACAGGAATCAATAAACAAGCAGTAAACAGGAGTCTCCCCAGAAACCACAAAAAGGGAAGTCATACTGGAGAGCTTCTTGGCTAATCCACCAAAGTACAAATCAAGGGCGTATTGAGGAAATTGGGGCCGCTGAAAAGAAGGCGAAGAGGTTAATGATCGCGTAAGCGTCGCAAAAGTCGACATCCATCAAAGCAGTACATTTAACGATATTTTATAGGGAGAATGTCCAGAAACCGCAAGAATTGTGAGTGCGTAAATCGATCAATACGACGAAAATTCGGGCGCCAAACGAGGAGATGAAGAATTGCGGTGGTCATTTACGGATAAACTACAGCTAGAGGACTGAGAAAACTACCATGCTCAGTATTTGGCAGGCAAAGATGCCGATGAACTCAATGTACTGTACAAAAGTTCAAGGTAAAGTAGCCAGACGTTGCTGAAGAGCAATAAACCATGGATGGCGGGAAGGGCGAGCCGGCGGCCACAATGGGCACCAGTACCGGGCCACAGAACTAGTCAGCGCCCGCTCCGATATTTGCGCTTTGTTATGTCAGTGCTCAACAACTTGTACAATGACAATACGAGCTGGAGGATAAGGTCGGTAGCCGCTGAAGAAGTGGTTCGCGAGGCGTGTGCTCACTGCCACCGCCAGCACTGACCACCCTAACGAGCACTGGTGGGTCACAATGTGGATGTGGCGGGCTGGTCAGAAGGCGAGCGCGAGCGTTCGCCCTCATGGGCGCTAAATGAGTGCGGACAGCAGAAGCAGTCGGAAGCCGTGACAGCGAGTACATGTGTGATATGAAGACAAGAAAATATGTAGTTGAAGGTCGATTGGCCGGTGTGGTGGAGTTAGTCATCCATCGGCTAGTAGGTGTGAGATGGCGAAGAGGAAAGAGTGGGCGGAACCTTGGATGAGTAATCAAAGGAAAGGACAACCCCCGAATAGCAGCAGCAGCAGCAGGAGCTGGAGCAACTACTATGACAGCAGATATCATTGCGACCAACCAAGTATTGGACATCGATTTCGTCGACAATCGTCATTAGTGGAGTTCGATGTGCGGCGTTCCCTGAAGGGCCCCAGAGAACGACGATGATGTGGTCGAAGCGTGTGAAAAACTTGTGGCCAAGAAACGCCTTTTCGATATCGAGATTTCACAACGAGCACTTCCTGCTCATTATTCGCTCGAGCACTGACAGGCCAAAAACAATCAACGGGGTTGCGAAAGATTCAGAAAGTACTCTCAGTGAACTTGATGAGTCAGCCCCATATGTCACAGCAGCAGTGAAATTAGTCAGCAAGTAGTTGCTAATAATTCCAAAGCAATGAAATAGCAACATTCCTGAAGTTTCAGTTTGAAAAAAACTGGTTTAGAAATTGCATGATTCGAATGTCAATAAGTTTGATTGCACAGGAAAGTGACTATACGGCGCACTCCAAACATTATTGGTCTTACCCCGATTCTGAACACCAACATGATCCCAAACCACAATGTCCATGAAGCCAAAAGACACAGCTAATAAGGTGCAATTTGATATTACTGCAAGTTTGGCAACTAGCTCTTGGGGAATCAAAAAATTTGATGGAGTTGATTCGTATCATAAGCATGCGCACTTTTGTTTGAACTTGGTTCATCCTGTTACGAAGTTTACCCTATTTCGAAAGTTCTGTCAAGTTTTACAGGGTTAAGTAAGGAGTAAAGATGTGTGGTAGGAAAACGAAAACCTCCAAGTACTTGAGATTGACCCACAAAATAACTATGATCACCCTATGAGGAAAACGAAGTGCCACTCTGTGTTAATCTAGGCATTCACTATAGATAGAAAAGTCACATGGATTACCAGTTTATTACAGTCATCGAGAATTTGTCCTATAATAGTTAGAAATCAATCATGCAAAGAAATCATTAAAACATAGAGGGAGCAAACTTGGGTAAAAATTTGCTTGCACGGTTAGGCACGGAGAAGAGGCAAGGATTAGCTCTGGTCGATAGTGAGGAAAGTTTGGATGAAAGCCAAATTTCAGGAGGGTATGAAGGGAGAATAATGTTCTCATGAGAATTAGCCGGAAAAAATGACGCTTGAATGGGATGCAGCCCAAATGGTGCGGAAGTAGCATTCCAAAGTAGCGACTCATCGGTTGAAAGACGGCTGGCTAGTAGTTGATGAGAATGGGAGCAGGAATTGTTATGAGACAGATGCTTTAGTAAGGAATCAATGACATTGTGGGCTGTGTATGAATTTATAAGTATGTTGGTCCTCAATGGTTTACATGCGTGCACGTGCATTGATTACCTCAACCTCCACACGAAAACCACCACCATCGTCCCGTCCCAAACCATCGTCGGAGACGGCGACGGCGATGGCGACGACGACCTCATTTCGAACGCCAGACGGTTCCCCTTTTTCTGGCAGTCCGCGAGGCCTCTCAGATCGTTTTCGTGTTCGAGGAGGATCGTACGCGAACATGAACGTACGCTACGTTGCGCCTTTATAGAAACATCGTTTTTCTTTGAAGAGAGGTGAGAAGCATTCAATTGACAATGTTTCCCAACTCTGTTATGAACTGGCCAATGCATGCCATTCGCTTAGAGTATTAATTTTGCATTCATAGACGAAAACTTCTACTTTGAAGTATCTCAGGAAACGAAACCTCCCGCATCTGTATATATGAACTTATGCGATGAAAGCCTGTATCAATTTGTTATGCTTTTGGGGTGTCTGTGCCAAAATCATCAGAAATTCAAATTTTTGTCGATTTTCAAAGGGAGCCTGTGTGAATACTGATTGATTCTTAGAACAATGCTTACAGTGCCTATGACAGTAAAATGGTGATCAATAAATCTATAATGACATCGAGCTGAAGCCTTTCACTGAAGGAAGCACCGGAAGGCAATGCTTGGCAGGCCCGCCTAATACAGTAGGAGCCTTCGTCCGCGCGCGGTCGCGCTACTTTCGCATCTATGCGGATTCATATCGGAGCCCATTTTAGGACGACAATGGAAAACGAATGATTCAAACTAGGGAAAGAAAAGTAGGTAATTAATAAATTCACGATTTTGTGACACAGTTAGCACCAGTCACAGCCCAAAAAATCTAAGAGGACAAAGCTCACATATTGCAATTGTGCGAGCAATCGTGTAGACGGCAGTTGTTGTCGCCTTTTTCGCCACATCACAATGATTCCTCCCATGATTTAGGGCATAGGTAAAGATCGAGTAAAACTAGCTCTACATTCACAAAGATCTATTGAAACTAGCTCTACATCCATATCTCGTACATTTGGAGGCAACCGAAGTGGCATGATTACTCATGATTCGAGGCCAATCAATACAGAAATTAATTGATCACCTGTAATCTAATATGACTGCACTAAGTCGAAACTGATAAGGAGAACGATGAATAAGCAGTAATAAGAATTGAGCCGAAACAGGCTCAACGTCATCAAAGCGGATGGCCAATTGAAGTGGGCGTGTCTGACGCAAAGCAGTAGCAGAGAAGAATCAAGTTCAGTAGGGAAGATTTCGGATGACAACTTTGTAGCATTACTAGTTAATCGATTTCTCATGAAGTACTATTTCTAGCCATTAACAATCTCAACCAATGTTTGCCACAATAAATATTGCTTTTTAACAAGCATGACAAAATAGTCAATTTCTTGTCGATGTTGTAATCGTTTCAATCGAAAGCATGGATGGACGGACGAAAGCAGTAATATGATATAGTAGGTTTGAGTAAAACCACGATATGGTACTTATGCACATAAATTACTGAAGAGAACTTCAAAGAATAGGGTCCAAAGTACAAAAACCAGATGAAAAGCCAAGGAACACAGGGCCATATTTGTGCTGGCATACGGACTAGATCCTTCACATCTCTGACTTTCTGCTCTACTTCTATAGGCCGTCCCCTTCAACAGTTCATCTGTGATATGTAGTGGTCATATCCAAGAGGAGTAATATGAGATTCTCGATGCCTTATGGGTGGAACACGTCATACACGCAAGTCAAGCCCAAACTGAAAACCACTATAAACTCATGATGGCGGCGCCTAAAGGCTAAATCGCTCTCTAACATACCCACCTCCCAGATTGTGCTTAACTCATTTCTGGGAAACTCGTGTACTGGTAGAATATTCACCGCCCAGGGAGCAAGTCTGAGGCAACATACACCAAGCCGCGATGCGACGGGTGCGTATGTGCGGTGACAGATGTATGATTTAAGAAAACCGATAATTTTTACATCTCGGTTTCCGTGGAAAAGAGTAGCTCGTATATTTTTATATCGAAAAGAGCCTGAATTAAATCAATGAAACGATGAAAGAGCCTGAACCGAAAAAATGAGGCAAATATCGAGGAACGGAACCAGTTCGGTGCTGACCGTAAGAGAGATGAGGGCACAACGCAATTGAAATTGCACGCCGGCGGTTTCGAGGTCACTGCTGCAGCGACTCCAGAAAAAGGCTAATTTGAAATATAGGAGTTGTGAGAAGTGAAGTCCGAGAAGAAATTAGAAATTGTTTGACGAACCTGCAAATGTAGAGCAATTGCTGCGAGTAGTCTTGAAACGACTCGAGAATTTGTGACATATTTTTGAAAGAAATTGTATCAAGAAAATGTTGTTACATCTATGGCTATTTTCATATTGAAACATTATAGAACCAACTGGTGAATGCTCATCCATGTAATATGTTCATCAATTACGCGTGCGGTTGCGCAGCATCAGTTGGGTATTAGGCTCGCACGCGCACGATGGTCAGAGCAGACTGAAGACGGTTATGACCGATGAAAATCATATTTTTCATGGCATCGCTTAACTTGTAATAATGCACGCTCCTTTCAATAATAAATGGGCGGATCGATACGCAAAGCGTTCGTGGTACGGCTTGGTCCTGGTATAATTATTGATTTTATGAGCGCCAAAGAATCCCATCCTGAAGAGTGAGGTGGAGAAATGAGCGGATTTCAACTAAGTCACTGGAAAACGCAGAAATAACATGAGATTCGATTAATAGTTGAATTTTTGAAATGATTCCAGTTCAATTTAGAAGCAATCCACCGGTGTTTAAAAAATGGACAAAGAAAGAATTGGGAACCAACGGATTATAAACGGCAGTGCTCAGCAAGGGTCTGGCATCTTCTCCCCGAACGGCGTGTCGCGCTTGCCGCACGCGATCGCGCGCTATGAAGGGAAAAATATGAATGCCCAATGAAAGGATACGGAGAGTCGCCACGGAACAACTGTCGCAGGCCGTTGGAATTCGGGGAGAAGTTCTGTTACCCTGCTCAGCAATGGTCAAGACATGATGAACATTGTTCTCTTCAGTTTTGAAATGCAGGAGAAAAGGTGGCCCAAGTATTTTGACAGAATTATTAGGTCTCCTCCTCTCCTTTGCAGCACTTTAAAAAATAAATGTTATAAATAGAATCACTGCGAGATACGGAGTGTTCGCTCGTAACATTCCAATAGTTCTTTGCTTTGTTGCTTTTTTCCAGACATGCTTCTCATAAAACCCACAGTGAAAACATTTCTTATTCCTTGCGGCTACCGATGAGCTGGGGCCGTTACGTCGACGGCCTGCCAGAGGAATGTTGCTTTTGTAATGAATGTCAATATTATGAATCACTTGTACAGTCTCGACAGTGATTTCGCAACTACAAAACGACTACTTGTTAGTAATGCAGCCAAAATACTGAGGGGGTGTCCATTAAGTGGCGGTTTTGGTTATATTTACTTGTTTTCTTTAGGCGTTTCCATGCAGTTCCGTAATATGATTTCCTCCGTGTTCAGTGCACTCAACCTCTTGCTCGTAAAAACCTTAGATATGAAAGGTGAATACACAGTACAATAAGCTATTGTAGTATGGTGGACGACGAAGAGGTCAAGTGTAAGATTGCATGCAAATGGGGCGGAGCGTGCGCGCACTCGCCCAATTCTGGACGAACGCGGCAAATGGCGCGGCGAAATTCGTGCTGATTTGAACGACTCTGGCACCTGTCATTGGGGACAGGTTTTGAGTTGGATAAGTAGGATCACCTGATGCTCCTATCTACCCTACTTCAAATTTGGGCCCCAGAGTCGTTTAAATTACCACAAATTTCGTCGCGCAGTTTGTCGTGTCCATCCAGAATTGACCTCTGGCACCTCCCCTCCCCCCCCCCTATCCCAAACATGCGCACAAAATTTTGGTTACACAAGGGCTCACCAAAGAAACGGCCACTTCAGCTTGCTAAAAAGCCTGCTTGCGGGAAAAGACCGCTTTTAAAAGCACCTGGTAAATTTGGCGGAATTCTGTGGGTCAGTCACTGCCGGCTCAAAAGAATGATTTGGAATGTCGCGTGTGGGCGCAAAGTGAGTCCATCGATCGGTAAAGAGGTAGCTCTTCGGGTAACTCCGAGTCTGGCCATCGTCTAAGGGTGTGAGAATGACTTTCGTTGTTGTTTTGCTTCATAACTCTGCAGAGAAATCCTGACGGGGCTGTAGAAAAAGGCTCTCTGAAGTTGGCCCAGACGGTTTTTGGTTCCGAAAACTGTACAGCCGACATTGTTTTGACGCATACAACGGTTTACATAGAGCCACTGAATGTGAAATGGCATTTGCTGACAGATTGCCGTGGTCGCTCAGTCATCGCTGAGGTTTTTTGTTCGATTGCTTCCCGATATTTTGGTATTTCACGACCTCCGACACATCATCGTCGACATTTGGAAAAGCAATATCGGTGCTGACTACTTGCAGCACCATAAGTTCATTCAAAAAGTTTCAAGATTGCCTGCTGACGAAGGAAAACTATGATATTTCAAGGAAACATCCTTAAAGACAAAGCACCACTTGTTCTCGGTGGTCTAACTGGTAAGCTCGGTGCGGAGTAAGCCCGCGTTCGAGTTCGTATCTGATCTTTGCGGTTGTACTTACATAGCGAAATGTGGCCATGTGCAGTAGAGTATGTCATTAAGTAGTTTTTATTTATATTAGTAATACAACATTGTACATAATAAATGGCTGGCACATAGTCTATGGAAAACTAGTACGGATTGATCTGCCAAGAATGCGATTTGGCCGATGAGACCGCCGTATTCAGCGATTTCCCCAATTAAAAGGCAGATCGATCAGTAGAAGCACCTGTCTATGAATCGAAATACTGGATAAGAACCTGTAAAAAGTACACTGTACACAGTAGATCACATGTAGATTTTTGTGAGCGAGCATAGAGATTTTGAGATGACTATACCAGACAATTTCAGAAAGAATTTGAGAACCATGAGGAATTACACGATTTTCACCGGTGACAGTACATAGTACATACTACAGCACACGAATGATCACATAAACATTCGATCAATAACATGCTTGATCGATTGACGTTTTATCAAGAGGGCCAGGGCAGACGGAGGAGAGGTGTCACGGTCATTTTTCATTTTTTATATCGAGTATCTTCTGAAGATTCTTGGACATGTAGTACGGTTTTTCAGGAGTTCCATCGTTTTGTTCAGAATCTTCCACTGAAAAGGCAAAGGTTTTGATCTCCACGAATCAATTGAAGGAATCAATAGTTTTGCTTGTTAAATGTCTTTTTCAAAAGGGAATTACTTACGGAAACAAATGAATGTTGTGTCGACAGCCATTTCGTAGACATCGAAGAACAAATCTGCCACGAAGTAGCTTCCTGAAAGAAATTTTTTGATTTCTTATCTTTATTAAGTGCTCGGTGTTAAGCAATCGTTTGGAATGCGCCGTAAACTTGACTCCCAGTCAGGATTGCATAAGCACTGGATTGCGTATTCTGACTGTACATTAACTTTTTGGTACTGAGCATTAACGCGATCGATGCTACTAACTTACTAAACACTATTCACTCGGTAGCTGATCGAACAAGGATTGAAAACTGGGTATATATGGAGCCGTCGTATGGGCCAGGCCATACGTGAAGTCAGCAAACCCAAAATAGTAAAAATACAAAATTTCACGAGCAGAAGTAGTAAATTCTTATTTGTCTTGATAGTTTACGTACTGTAAAAAATATTTGGAGATGAACAAAAAAGGATGAATGGAAGTTGCGGAAAGGAAGGTGCGCAAGGTAACGCGCCCCGATGCGAAACAGTGACGCTGGTGTTCTCATGAAACGGGTGACCAGTAGCTGGCAAAGAAGTCAGAGAATTTCTGTTTCTCCGGGAATGTATTCATTTAATTAACGAATTTATTTGTGAATTGCTTGCTTGTCTTTTTGGCATGAAGCCAAGGACATGTTTATCTCTTAGCCACGACGCTACCTTCTTTCAAAAAACGGAAAAACAAAAAGAAAGTAGGAAATGAGACCTGAGAAATGCAAAAACAGTTATGAGGAGTAAGCCATGGAATAGTTATAAACCATAAAAACAAAGAGAAAAGAAAAATCTCCATACCTATCAAAACGAGTACAATAGGTACAAAATAGTAGTACAATTCGACCCGAGGTATTCCGTCAACAATCCATTGACCAGAGAAATAGAAAAATGCCACGACACCTGTAACTTTGTTATAATGAATGCATTTATAATGAAAAAGACTTCAAAAAATTGAAATCGAAAAATATTGAAGTGAATTTTTCATAAAGAGTAGTTGAAAAAACGGTAAGAATTCGAAAATTTAAATTTGAAGAAATTTAAAATTGAATAAAAAAACTAAAAAAAATTGAAAATAAAAAATCTATATCTGAAATTTTTGGAGAAGTTGAAATACTTTTAGCAGTTCTTGCGGTGAGCATGCAACAATGTCGCAGTTCCTCACGCGGGAAATCGAAGACGAGAAGTTGCCGCACAGCTTAGTCGCGCGCGAAAAGCGACGAATTCCAATTGGGGCTTATCATTAATTACGACTTGTTTCAGAAACAGAAACCACAAGTAATGAAACAAGATTATTCAGCACAGACATCGGGAAGATGATAAAAAATGCTTCGAAAATTGATAAAACAGGAAGAAGAAGGCTGAAAGGGGCTTTTGGTAGGGTCCTTCAAGGTCCGGCCATATCTGACGAGTTAGCTGGCCCTGCTCACTCTTCTGATAGTTTGTAATTGAGATATTCCAGATCTGTCAAAGCTGGAGACCAAAATAATTGTGAGGAAAGAAGAGAGGACCCAATTTTTAGAGATCTTTGGGGCCCTCGAGCTGTTCCGAATGATTGTTTAGGGCTTAACATATAGCCTTTGTTGTCAGGCTGCCTTACTGGGGTTAGAACAGCATTATACTGAGATAACTCAAAACAGGAAGAATTTTTCAAATTGACTGAATGAATTTCAAAAAAAGTCTTCATCAGACCGTAGTAGCACATACAAAGATAGAAGTAACTTGCCCATTCCGAGAGTGATCAGTGCTTTTCCGATAAAAAGTAGTATTCCAGCAACTTGATTCACTACCGCAGCCCGTACACAATTTCTCACAAGAAGCAGGAAGCTCTCCTTAGCAGATGTGAAGAAGTTCTTGCCATAAATGGCCATCTGAAAATAGGTATTGAAATTGAAAATTGCGAAAATGGACTTTTCAGATTTCTTATCGAAATAGGTTATTCCTCTGAAGTATGCTCAATTCCGGCTTTGAGATTTTTCAGAGCGATCATCTTAGAGAGAACAAGTAGAAAGAGACCAAAGACGGCCCAGCTTTTGAGCTGGGCCGATTCAACTACATAGTTGCAGTTCAAGCTCTAAGAAAGGATGAGGCGTCGAGTAATGCGACGAGGCCTCTGAAGCTAGAACGGAGTTTTACAATCTCTACGCTCGGCTCTCCTCCCCATTTTCTTGCAACATTTTTTGCAACTTTTCTCCCCAGGGTCGAAGATATGCTGAATACAGAACTACATGAAATCTTCAAAATCCCGGTAGTCCTGTAATCCAGTAACTATAATCCCTTCAATTCGTCCCTGTCTCTCCCCATGTTCAAATCAAACAAATGGATTTCTAAGGTGAGCTTTGATATTTGAACAAAACAATAAATGGAACGTTTTACTCACCATAATGAAAGCATTCTTCGTAAGGAACTTGAAGAACACTTCCAAGCACCAGAAGCAACACTTGAGAGCTCTGAATCCATAACTATTTCTTGTGAACATGAGTTTTCTAGAAGAGATTGAAGGCCAAATAATATTCATAAAGAATCAACTCACGAAAGGATGACTTTGATCACAGTACTATTTGTCGTTGAAAGTTTTTTATCCAAATATTCCAGTAATACACGGATAAGCTTGATAACAGCGATTATCAAGGAGCCAAAGGCTAGGGAACCCAAATTGTACCTGAAGGATAGATAGGCAAGTACTGAAGTAATTCAGCTATGAGATATTGAAGAAAAATCCTGTGGAATACAAAAACGGATTTCATAAGATTCATGAATTCACCTAAGCGCCCGACCGAGCGCTCGTAAAACTGGAAATGATGGCACATCCTTTGGCTTGTTCCTTGCCCAGTAATAGCTGGCAAATGCACCAGCAAGGGAGATGTCACCTGTAAAAGTAGGAGAAACTTTTTTGTTGTAAACTTTTGAATCTAAAAATATGTATGTGTGAACCGGCTCAGAGAGCTGAACGGTCAGCAGTAGGAATGAACTTGGAAATACTGGGTCGAAAGATGACAGTGAATTGAAAAACTGAAATATGTAGGAAAAACAGAGGCCGTTCAAAAAACACTCGGAAACCGAAAGACGGAAAGCGGATTTCACGATATTTCAAAAGCATTTTTAGAAAACTATCATATATTGCAAGCTAGCAGATCGATTACATGAATGGAAAGGGGTAATACTCTACTTCAGGAGTTCTGTATCAGTTTTACTGTACAGTAGCTGTAGGGTGACATACCGAGTGCTGAGACGAAGCACATCATCCAGAAGAATGCAAACAGGTTATAGACCTGCAGCCAGAATATCGTTTTCTCCTGTTTGACGAGACCAAGAAACACACAGTTCGGATCCTGAATCAACTTACCAATCAGTAGGAAGGTCAAATTAAGAAAAAGTTGATTCAGTAAAAGTCATTTGGAAGGTCAAGAAATTCGTGCATCGGGATGGACTGAACAATGTCAAACATGGAGAGCATCAGCATCGAACCTTCGCCATTTTTTTTAAGAATTGGGTTTCGCAGCAATACTGGTTTCTTGTTCCAGTAATTCAGTAACGGACCTGTGTTCTGGTGGAACAATCACAGGTTGTATTCTGTCCATCATTCCGTTGGCATGTTTCAACTCCCGATGAAGCCAACCATATCGCTATTGTACCCCATAGTGCGATTACCTGTAAATTTAATTAGTAAAGTACTGGTTATTGATAACTTAGGGAAGTAAGCCACTCACAAGTAGATGAAGAATGAATGGAAAGATTGGAAAGATTAGGGTAGACATCATGTGGCCGACTGCTCTGAAATAGAAAAGAAAATGTTCTGGATGCTTCGCGCTTTTCAAAAAATGTTCATTACTTTACATTTGACCAGCAAGTTCATTGCAGTAATTACAATGAACACTGACTCTTCGCTGCCACTTCTTTGGCTTGCCACTTTTTGGGTTTAGCTCAAAAATCAGAAAAAAATCAAGTTCTTCGAAAAAACCAGTAGCGCTCAATAACAAACTTGATACATGCTTGCTGATCCACGAGGATAGCTGTGTAGAAAGAGGAAAATGTAAAGTTTCCGTCGAATGGGAAAATCGGAAATCGAAACACGGAATTCTGTTCATTTCTGGTTGCCAGAAATGAGATTTTTTTCCAGCGATTCTAGGTTATGACAAATACCCAGCAGTTCTGCATTCATTGCTTTCGTGACCACAGCGCCTAACATTCTAGTAAAAGCGGTGTAAAAGGGGCGGGCACAACTATTACCTTCACTCATTCACCACTTCAATCATTATATTTTTCATCGGTTAACATAATAACCATGCAGGACAGACAAGTTCAACAAAAACAATTACTTAATTTCAGTCAACATCTCGGTGTTAACTCATTGAAAAATTCTTACTTGCTAGATTCCTCGATCAGGGCCACGGCGATGGAGATTCTCTTGCGAACAAATAGTAGAACAAGGAGTACAATGAGTAGAGCGACGCTGACTATGATAGCTGGAAGAGTAAAAAATAAGTTTTTTTTTAATTTCAAAGACTTAAAGGTTTAAAGGTTTAAACTTACCAACAACTAGCCATGTGGTGGGCATTTCAAAGTAAACACTGAATATGGGCTGGAACGAGTAGTCGTCGACCGCTCCGGCTTTGACCAAATTCGACCACTTGAACCAGCTGTATCCACAACCTGAAACAACGGATTGAAAAGAAAACTGTAGCCACTAGTCGATGGTCACTTCTACCTGCTCCAAGGACTCCAATTATGCATAGAATCGAGGTCCATATCAGAAAACCACCGAGAATCCGTAATACCACTGTCCAAAGAAAGGCAAAGACACCAGCGGCCAAGACTAGAGTGAGAATCTGCAAGTTTTTTCTCTTTAACATTCAAATGTCTCTGCGTTTCCGACTAGGATTGGTATGCACGGCGCAATCTAAGAAAGCATAAATCGTAGTAGCTCCTTGACAACAGTTGTAGAAATATTCATAAGAATAAGAGGAAAACATTACCTGCCACCACGACTTCGAGAGATCATGAACTATTTTTGTAATCACACCTTCAGAGTTGACAACTTCTCCGATGTATCTGAAAATGACTCGCGTCAACTTGACAGTGCAAAACTTGTCCATCTCAATAGAAATAATTCTTTTGATACTTATTAACTATGTAGATGTGCGTGGGAAGCCACGCCCCCAAACTTACTTTTCGCTGTCGTTCACCAGTTTATCAGGTGGTATGGTTCCGTCATCTCCAAACATGTTTTTCAAAGTGTCAAGTGATGCATTTCCTTTTTGAAGGTTATTTATGGCGTCTCCGGCTCCAATAAGAATTTCCGGTACACATCGTCCGAGCACTGAAACAACAACATTTGCACTTCCTCCGTATGGAACTTGTGAGAACAACATAGAAAACCCATAAATTTTGAGTAAGGAAATTGCAAGTGTATTTCAGCTTTAAAGCGTTGAACTACGAATAAAAATATGATGGTGATATGATAATGATAAAAAGTCCCGCCCATTGTCCATCCTCGTGTATGGGCGGGAAGGCTTCCAGTTTCGCTACCCTCTCATTGATGGATTCCTTTTCTGGCTCTAAAGAAGAGAATACATACTCGTGGATAGGTCAGCTTTTAGCTGTCCGTCCAGACTGTTCGTCCTAACAGTATCGTCATCTTTTATATTTCACTTGCTCTTGTTCTTCAGGTCATTATGTCTACTTGCACAATGAACTGTCTTGGTTACAGGCCGCGATGAGTTAAAAAGTGGAGTTAGAGCGTGGAGTAGTATTAGTTTTTCAGTTTTTTTGGCTATAGAATTGAGGAACACCACAAAAATCACACAAGCCAAACGAAAAGGGCACAGTCAAGGGATTGAGTGTCGGTAAAATGGCGGATCGACAGTATTGATGGTAGACCACCAGCTGACGTCTACCCGGTAGAAAAGTGAAGATCAATAAGAAATTTAGTCTTAAAATTTTTATTTTGGTTCATGTAGGCATCTGCAAAGCTATTAATGTCTATCCTTATGTTCTTCTTAGGAATCAATTTGATTTAATTTAATTAATTCTTCGATACTTAAAAAAGGTTCCTCTTCCTTCTCAACAAATGATGGTCCTACAGTCTAGTGTTTCGGAGTAAGGGCATACAATAGAAAACTATGCACGCCGTTCACATAAGCGTGAACTAGTTCATCGAAAATAAATTCGCTCTTTTCATTGTTTAGGCAAAATGCCAAATTTGAAGAGTGGTGGCATAATGCAGAATTTAGAGTCCTATTGACTTTCGAAAGGAAGCAGAATGCCTGGCGCACTCCAAAGCGACATTGATCGGTACTGAGGGCTTTGAACATATCCTTTCCTTTATACTGAGCAAAAATAACCATCCAGACAGATACTGGATGTTGTTGGGGAGATGGCAAATATGTTTGTGTTCGTAAGACTAATAAATTTGGGAACAGTTTATCGAAATTCTTAGCAAAAAAAAGGCGTGCTGGATTAATCGATAATAAGGAAACGTAAAAAGGAATTACGGGACAAAAATGAATAAATAAGGAATGGAATCAACTCGAGTAATACTTACCTGGAGCTGACTTCACAGTGTAAGATGCACATTTTTGTTGTTGAATGTAATTTCGCAGTATGGCAAATGAAGTGATTGCATTCTTATCGACACTATCAAGGCAATAAAGTGAAGACATAATCTTAAAAGAAAAAACAAGTTTATTGGAAACCAGTTATGATCGGACAGCCTTGTTAACCTTACCGTATCACGAAATTCCTTATCTGATATGGTGGGACTTTGTAATTGAAGATAGGAGAAGTACTTGGTCGGGCATCGGGCTACGCACATCTGAGAGACAACTTCTAAGTTGCCGTATAGATTTACTAGTCATCGGATAATCACCAATCATTGCACTCACTTGAGGGGTTTGGCATCCTCCTAGAGCTGTTGAGTAAGATATACACTTTGTTATATCAAAATAGTACAGATATGGGCGATCTCTGAACGAGGATTTATAACAAAAACAGTAACAGGTTGATTAGTGTTTGTTAATTTTGTTTATTTTGTTGTTTTACGTTTTCAAGAAGATCGACTCGAATGTTCTGTTCATGGTTTGCATCCATGGACACGTGGAGCGTTTCTGTAGTGATGAAATAGAAGTTACTATTGCAGTTGAGTTGAGTTATTGAGTTACTTTGAGTTATGATTGAGTTATGAACATTAAATCACTCCAACTCGACAAATTCAAGTTTTCGCGCCTTTTCAGAATTTTTGCTATCGTTTTCGCTACAGACTGCAGCGCTGCTGTCGCGTGCGTCAACGAAGGGCATATTCGGTAATCAATACTCGTCACCAATGCCTATAATCTCTGTGGGCGATGCTATATTTTCGAATGATATTTAGACTTGAAACTTAAGAAACCTAGTTAATTAAATTACTTTAGTTTGAACTCTTTTCTTGCAGCTTTCTCCTTTACTAGTCACTCTTATCGGCTAGCGGACGCACGGAGTTGTTAGGTATAATTATTATTCTGAATGATGTTTGAACTCACGTAAGGTTGTACGAATTCGCTTTGAACCCCCCGCAGCGTTGTCCGGCCGAGTCCGTGGGCAATATGAGTCGTTCTCCGTCCCCCCATAGAAAGCCTAAATAAACAAATACTTGAGAAGGTCATTGTTTTTAGATTTATATAACCATGAATATCCGATTCATGAATGACAATTGGGGGGTCAGAGTGATCTCAACGGTAGTAAACACTCACCAATTGTTGCCACAACTCCCCATCCGGCAGTGAAAACAAGGAAGAGAAAGCAGCATGCCACATCTGTGCATCCTCTGGAATAAGTTTTACATTTTACAATCACACAAATGAAAAATTATTTGAAAATCCCCCGATTTCAAAAAAGCGCACCTTTCCGTGTGCAGTTGCGGATTGAGTTTCTTTCTTTGCTTACCCGGCTTCACAACGAAACGTGAAGTGTGTTCGGACGGAGATTTACCTTCGTCTATCACGTCATAGTTCAGCTCACGAGCTATCGGACCTTTTTTGTTGTGCCCAGGTGGAGGTGCCTTAGGAGGTGCCTGCCCCCATTCGGCGTGTCGAGGGCCCTGATTAGGTTGGGATGATGATGGCTGTTGCCAAGCAGACTTTGATGGAGTAGAAGAGGGAGTTGGCCATCTGGGTGGTGGGCTGAGTGGCAGTGGTGGAGGCAGGTAGTAAGCTTCTTGAGGTGGAGCAGTCGGTACGACTCCCTGCCGCTTCATCGAAGCATCTGAAGATGGGAACGAGAATGTTTGCTAACTGAACGGTGAAAAGAGACGCGAAGACGACGAATGTCAAACTTTTTCGAGAAAAAGGAGACACACAATTACGGCAAGGTATTGTTACGGTTTTTTGGCAGTAGTTGGAAATGATTCATGGATTTACTAATGTCTGGCTTTCAAACTGCCCCTACAAAGGGTGCCTGAGTCTTTTTGCCTGCTTAAAAAAGCGAAATGTCGTGTTGGCCACTACTTATTACTGAAAATGATGAGAAATTCGTGAAAAAGGCCCCAAGAATGGGTCGCGAGGGTGAATTGGCAGAGGTGTCAATAGAATGTTTGCCGTCGGATGACCTCCAATCGCACACCGATATTGAAAACCAGTAGAGCGAAGTATGACAGAGAAAAGGAATGAGGACAACGGACGACGTTGTGACGAGTGTCGTCCGTATGCACTCTGCCGGACGGTAGTGCAGTAGTAATTAAGAGTAAAGAATCGGTAACACTTCAAGGGAACTGCACGCCAGAATGATCCCGAACTGTAAAGGGCCAAAAACTGGTTCCAGTATCCAAGAGTAGTACAGTAGTCAAGTAGTAGCTGCAACAGGTAACTAGTCATCACCGGTACTACCAGTAGTTGATTTAGAGCCTGGTGTGACTGCCCAGAGAATGCAACGATTACCTTTTGCACTGTGACCTAGTACAACGGCTTTAGAGTACTCAGAAGGTTGGAATTCAGCGAGGAACCAGTAAGAATCAGCCAAAGTGGTAGTACAGTAATGAGAACATCAAAGTTGCTGTAATATGATGTCGAACATCTAAGTAGTTTTAGCCGCTTGATAAGTATGTCCGCTTCAATCGATCATCGATACCGTAAGAAAAACTGTTCATGGGATCAGCCACTTGAACACATTGATTATTCAGCAACTACTACTGCTTCTATTAATATTCAGAAGCCATTCCAATTACGAGCCGGACCTACTGGCCCTTTCCTTACATTACAATCAGGTACTCCTTTTACCCGAGTATTCGGCCAACTCATTTTTTCTGCTCAATAGTAGAAAACGCTTGGTCAAATACATAGTGAAAAAACCTTCACACAGTAAAAAAAATACGAGGACAGAAGACATGAGCAGAATGGGTATCGATTTTTTTGTGGTGAGCCATGCATTGAAATTACGGGAAAGGTTGAAGTTAGCAAAAACGATCTGAGGCAAAAAGGAGCTAAAAAGTTAACAATAGAATGACTTCTGAGAGTCAGAGTTAGTCAAAGACAAGGATTTTTAGAAGTTTTTATTGTCTGAATCAGGTTTCATATAATTAATCTGCTGAAAAGATGGAAGGGAGTTAGTGTGGGCCGGTTTGGATCCACTCTTTGAGATGAGGCGCCATTTCATAGTCTAGATTACGGAAAAGACAAAAAAGTTCGGTATTTGGGAAACTGCTTTCTTGTGCTATCGAAATTCCTCAAATTTCAGCTTCTCTGTTTTTCTTGGATATTCAAAAGCTTTTTATTGCGAATATTCACAAAAGTGAAATCAACTCATGAGTTTACATGACCTTTACCATACAAAACCTCATAACGATGAAACATCAGATAGGCCAAGAACTCGAAAAACATCAGCGAACGCTTAATTAGGGCTTAAGAAGCGCATCGTACGGAAGTAACCTTGAAGTCGACGAGATAAGTCGATGTCTCGTCGAGGTTAAACGATGAAATGCTAGGCCACGAAACCTGACTGAATAAAAAGGTGTGTAAACGAAGGACCTCACAAATAGATGAGTCATACGGCTGCTGCTGGTCCAGAAGAGAGTGACCAGCTCGGGGGGTGAGGAAAACAAACTGAACGTAATGGCTCGATCCCCGTCGTCAGTCCAGTCCGAAAATGGCGGAGGTCTCTATTTGGCCGAACCCACCCGGCCGACCGACCGGACAGATTGCGGAGAGCAGCTGGTTGAGCGGCGCTCACAGTGGAATCGCGTCAATGTCAGTTAAGGAAAAAAAACCTGTTGAAGAAGCTGAAATCCTCTACTTTTTCCCTCATCAAATGCCAAAGTAATGCCAGTACGGTAGATGAGTAGAATGGTATTGACAGCAAACTGGTTTATGGATGTGTAGAGAAATTAGGAGACTTGTTTGCCGTATGCGATTTTCTTGAAGAGAGCTGTTCATCTATAGAACTGGATTATTAGTCATCTTTTTATTAAAGAAAAAGCCTTGAAAGAAAGTAAAGGCAATGTGTTTATACAATGAGATCTGCATACATCAAGTAGTGACAACAACATTGGCTTTAGTTCGAATAATTAGTCCAAATAATGATAAATAAAAGAAGTAAAAACAATTGAATAAATAGGTAAATGGAGGGGTCCGTTGAGAGAAACGATTCTCGGAGTTCGATAAAAGTATCATCTTTCCGCCCAGTCCCCATTGAAGATTATCATGCAAGCCCACCATGAGAAGTGGGCTCCAATTGTAAATCAGTGATTTGGTTTGAGCCGTGCACCCCTTAATAAACCGGTATCATCCTTGGAATTGTGTGACTTCTCAATGTTCCTGATACCACTTTGATCTACAGCATTTACTCTGTAGTAATGGCTCACATTACAGATACGGGCACGTGTAGAGTTGAAACTTGTTCTTTCTTTCGGAAACATGTGAGGTTTGGACCAGTTCATGGGTACACACTGAGTCACGTAGTAGGGATAACTAGTGGGTCCATGTTGTAAAATGTCAATACATAAGATATAGCAGTCAAAAAACTATTTACGAATGTTCAAAGATTCGTGTTCACCGAGTTTACTCGGGTTAACAAAAAAGTTTTGCTACTAGTAAGAAGGTAAGGAACAAGTAAAGACGACGAATACGCTCAGGTGGCATGACAGAGAACTGCTCGACTTGACGTCCAGTAGATCAGGTTCTGCGCAGGTCACCCTCATCTCTCTGTTACGGGTGTTATCAGAGGATCCACTCCCCAACCAGTAATTTTGACTTGGGCCACCCACGATACCCCAGTTTATGGGTTCAATGCACTTTTTCGTTACTTTCAGGGCAAAATGCACTTTTTCAGCGGATGACTTTGCAAGTTCGCCTTTGTGACCATATTGATGGCTATGACCAAGTTCAAGCACTTCGTCCTTGACCTCCCACATGGATTTCGTAAAGTTCGGATATGGTGGTGAAAATATTGTTGCCACTGACTCCTACCCTCCTCTGCTCCCTTTTTGGACCTGGACTGGCCCTAGTTTTATTTGAATGAAAAAAACTATGATGTACAGACATGTCATCAAATCATTATCATGATCGTTATCGTTCAGGGATCGACGAAATGGAAGGAAATGGCAGTAATCGACGCAGTAAGTCAAGTTGTTGTGCAATATGATTTGTTAGAAAAAACTGACAACCAGTTACAGTATGTCGAGAGTTAACTTTTAGTCGAGGGGTTGCATGAAGTTGCTGCTGTGAAGTAAGTGACTTCAATGAGATTAGTACCTAACTGCCGATTTGGAAGGATCAATAAAATCAATACACCTTTTGATGGTCAAACACGTGCTCGGATGCGAAAATGTGAATGGAGTAACGAATGACCTTTCACGTTACTACTACCTTTCGTCCTAATTGCGTGTACGTTAGAAGGAATTAGAGAAATCGCTGACGGAATGACACACTCGAAAGGATTCTTGAGGCCCATTTCCATGTCTGTCGGAGATCGAAGAGATTTCGGCAAGAAAATCGCTCAGTCGTAGCTATTTTCCAAAGTGAGCAGAAAAATGATGGTAGCCGTACAAGTGAAGTCACAAACCAAATTTGATCAAGTCAGATTTACGAATGTTACCCAGCGAGACCGAAAAGGCGGAATGCGGAAACCGGAAGGTCAGGGGTGGCATGGATCAGGTGACGAAATCGTTTGCGCGACTTCAGAACAGAAACGGAGCTACTTCGTTTAGGATTCCCCATAACTCTTGGGAAAACATACATCGAAGGAAACCGCTTCTAGTAATCATATTTTTCTGACGAAACCGGAAATCGGAAGGATCTGACGTTACTGTCCTGGCATTTAGGACCTCAACGCTGTAGTAGGAAAAGAGGTTCCGATGAAAACGAGCGAAAAGCTACTCAAACCCGTCGAGGGCAAAGAGGAACCACCTGGATGACCCCTCCTTCCGCCTTTGATGTAAATTATCGATTGGCGCGCTAGATCTAATGAAAGATTACGTGCGACTGTGGCGGACACGCGCTTTATAAGGCGGTGGCATGTAAAAACAGCCAAGAAATCAATTACTGAGAGACGAAGCAAGTTGATCTAATTGTGGGGAGTGATTACCAGTAACAGGCTACTTGAGTTGTGCTCAAGTTGATGGCGTAACTCTTTTGATTCGAGTGGTGCTTCATGTGACAAAAAATAAAACAAAAAGTATGCCCGTCCGTAAGGCGGTGTACATAGAAACCAAACTTCACGCTTAACTTCTTTTTATGCTAGTAAAATGAACCAGTAAATAGTTAGCATAGGACAAGTGGCCTGAAGGATTTTATGGGAACGGTGACTAGACAAACGGAGAACAATTGGCTGCGGCAAACTGGATAGGGTCAGGGAACCAGTTCATCCTATGACTAGTCTCATCATGCCGTCATCTGTGCTGAGCAATTGGGAAACTTGAAAGTTCTGAAATCCCCAGGTTTTACGGTTCCGGGAAAGGACTGGGTGAAACAGGTTGCCGGGAGGCCCTGAAATGTGAAAGGGAGGTCCTTGTAAGGACTTTATCAGTGATATTAACGTGTAAAAGTGGATAGAACAGCCGCCGAACGGAAAGGAACAGAGAACGCCAAGGACGAACTGGGCCAGAGACGACGATGGATTGTACCGCTACTGGAGACGCGGCCATAATTCCCGAATTGAGGCTGAAGTCGTCATGCCAGTTGAGAACTCCTATAAACCAATCGACCAGTCGTAAATGCCTTCAAACCAGATGTAGGGGCAGATGGGAGATCCTGCTGTACTGGGCCTGTACGATACTCTGAACAGGTGGGTGTTCAAGAAAATCACACTTTGTTCAGATAGAACATCAACTGGTTAGCGAACGAAAAATGTAAATAAATCAGTTCAGCGGAATGAGGCTCCCCTGTGACGACTCTGAGACGAAAACTGATCAAAACGAGTTCTCACGCAGGTTTTAGCTGATGCGTTCTCGTTTGCGTCATCATGCTAACGACCGGGGGATATGGAGTGTTGGCATAAAGCGCCGCCACCGCCCAAACTATCCGGGGAACGAAATTCGCACGATCACCCCCTGAGGCAATTATGGTCCAAGATTTCTGGTGCAATTTTCACCTGGTGCGCAATTCCGAATGAAAGGAATGAAGTAGGACAGCTGTTACCTTCTTCATTTGCATATTAGTTTTTACTTTACTGGGTATAAATAGGTGCCTAAGTGCCTGTTTTCAGTTTTCTAGGGAACATCCTTAACTGGTTATATCCAGGATAAGAGTAAAGGCTTAAAAAGTAATTTCATCAATCACACGAGCTACATTTTAACCTGTAAGTTTGGCTTCTACTATAATTCAAGGAAAAAGTGGAGCGATCAGATGAGAGCTGTACCTTTGAGACGGCTTTCTGAACAACAGCGGAAGAGTTTTTGGAGCTCTTCGTTTCTCCCTTCCGATTTCGTAAGGAAGGGTCTTAATTGGATGAGCCAGACGTTCGTCTTAGTTTCACCTCAACTAATCAAATCTAGTAGAAAACTACTTCAACGAAGCCCAGTAGGTGGAACTGGAATTGTAAAGTCCTAGGGAATGCTGGGTTTCCTTGTATTTATCCCCGAACATTTTGATAAATAAGCAAAATAGGCATCATGGGACGGACTGTTTGAATAAGACTCTAGATTAAAATATCCAATTCCGGAAAAATGCAGTTTTTTGTCAGAAGGATCCAAGAAATCAACCGATCCAGTTGTCCCTTTATCCTCCCATTTGATCTGGAATTGACCTGCCGGGAAGGGTTGCTCTGCCGATGGGAACCCATAAATCGACTCCCTCACCATCCGTGCGGAGGAGGCATACATGTCAGCCTTCCGATTCTGCAGCTTCCCTTTTTTGAATATTATTTCTTATATCTTTGTATTCATTATGGCTGTACGTACTACGAATCTTTGAAGTAACTGCAATTTCACTATATCACAGCTACTTTTGCTTTTTTTTCCCGAAATCCCACTTGAACAATGAATGTTTCTTCGTCATTGGAGATAGCGCATTTCTTACTTCACCACATTGGAGGATGGAACCATGATGGAAGGGAAATTACATTAAGGAATTCAGAGAAAAAGTGAGCGAAGTAGCGATGCTTAACACGTTGACGACGAGCCGATTTTTCCGTGTCTGTCCCGTGGGACGACACAGTTTCTTTTTTGGAAACTTGTTATTTCTAGAAAAAATGAGTGATTACATTCAAAAACATTTGAAATCCGCAAACCTTCCAGCAGTATTCAAATTTCCCCAAGATTTGTGGCTACTCGGGGTAACTTCGAATTTGGCGGTGATAAATTTGAATTAGGGGTATATAAATAGGATCTCTGGGCGCATTATTATCCTTGCGACTATTTCTGCCATCATGAGTGTCCCGGATATTGAAATGGAAGACTCAACGAAACTTTTGACCACTGGCTGCTCGACAGCGACGACGATGCTGCAGGTGGTTTAGATGGCGGCGATATGGTTCCTGCGGTTGATCCTGTCTTGTATTTGTACTATTCATCTTGGAATTGATTTAGTAGGTGGCCGGTGCTACTTTGGACACTTATAAGCCTAAATTGAAAATCTGCACAAAAAATGGAACGAGCGCACACATTTCAAACGATGAATGCACCGTCGCGCAGCATTGCGCGACATCGTCCCATGAGACAGACTGGCTGTCGCGCACCATTGCGCGACATCGTCGTCAACGTGTTAAGTAACCTCTGCAGTATTTCGAAGAGCTTGGCTGAAGAATTCAATTTAGAAAAGGAAAAGTGACGTTTGGGTTGGGATAGCCTAGGAAATATCCAACTAAAATCGAAGACTCCGAGTTTCGATTGTATTGGGAGGTGGGATTGGCCGTTTGCTTCTTACATTACAGGATTCTCCCTATGATTTGAATTTGAAATCCAGGGCAATGCTTAGAATCTCTGAATACGGACTTAGAACTTATCTGAGATGAAAACAAGCCATCAAACTCGGACAGCAGCTGGGCGTCGAAAATGAAAAATAAGTTGTTGAAAACCTTCTCTCCAGGGATATCAAGATACATCCTTGAGGAGGTGGGCACACGTTTTTCGATGATGAAAGCAGCCTAACCAGGAAAGTTAAAGCTTAGCCAACCTAAGAGCAGCTCCATAACACAGGATAACTTTCTATGGACAGTTCAATTTACTGGCAACACCTTTTTAGAACCAGTTCCTGTCCCCCTGTCCGATTTTTCGTTCCTCTCTAGAATGTGCGCTGAGCTGGTTGCTCTGTCGTTGTCATCATCCCGATGAAACAGAAACAATAATAGAGATGGCAGTCATCTGAAGAGCATGTGCTGTGCCGATGGTGAGACCGAGAGCTCTGGGGTGGAGCATAGGTGACTATCCACCGGTCGATCCATAGGTAAAAGCAAAAATGAGGGCTGAACTTCTGTCAGCGTGCCATAGGGGCTCAGGTGAAACCTTGGTGGTCTCGTCGGCACCCTGGCTGCACACGACATGCTTAGGGAAGTTTAGCTTTCTCTTTTTGCAATACTGAGAACTCAATAAGAATCGAGACTCTTTTCGTTGATCCTGTTTGCTAGGTGAAAGTGTTTGGGTTACTTTTTTAATTAAAAGAGCATATTTGAACACCCCTTGCTGAGACTTTCTGGTTAACAACTTATTAGGAAATGTTAGTTCGAAGTACAATGAGAACAGAAACGTTGGTGCACAGACCCATCCAATCATTATGATGTTTCTCCTGCGGAATGTATGAGGAAGGCCAAATAATAAAGTATTTGGTGTCGATCAATCCCGTTTCTGAGATGCGCCCCGCATTCGACATCTTTTCAAGGACGTAATGGCTTTTGAATGCTTAGGTGGCCTATATAACGACTTGCTGTAGCTAGCAAATGTACTATAAACCAGTGCCTCTGTCCTCCCAAACGAATCTGGTGCCATTTAATCAAGCTCGGGGGAGGGGATGGAAGGCTTGGTTGGCCCAGGAGAAGCATAAATCAAAGGAACACTGTTTCAAGTGAGCTTGGAAAGAATGGAGATGATGGAATAAGACTAACATTGGGAAGACCGGCCGGCTAGTTCTGAAAGTTTCACATTTGAAATGATGCAAAATTTTCTTCCAAACTGCATTTCTACTTGCTCAATTTCAATTAGTTACACTTACGATTCTTCTTATTCAGTAAGGTATAAATCAAATTACTTATAACCAGTTCACAGCAGTTTCAGTCTCCAATCTCTTCATCCCATTTGTTCTGTAACTGGCTTTTTACTCTAATTCAGATAGAGGAGTACAAACTAAGTTTGATAGGTTTACAGTTACGAAACTGGGGAGATTCTTTTGAAGTTTCATTTCATACGGTTTATTTTTAGAAAATTTCAGAGCTACGGAGCTACAGTTTTTTTGTTCAATAGAGTACAGATCGATTTACTAGTAACCTTTGCAGTGCATTTTCAGTTTCTGTCAAGTCTACAGCTGCTATGCGCGTCGATGGCATTGAGTTTTCACAAAGAAAGTGCCGACTTTTGATTTATGAGCATTCAGAAAGGCTCTCAGCAGGCATTTGAAAAAAAGGGTATGTGAAACGCAACGTGCGATTTGTTTTTATAATGGGGCATAAATGGTGTAGTGACCGAGTGGTGGATATCACCCGTAGGACTCAGGGATCAATTCCCGGCTCGCTATCAGCGAAAGCCAACCAAGCATTCCATTCCTCCAGAGCCGGTTAATTGGTACCCAATTCGTCTGAGAGGATAGAAGAGCTAACTTGTAAGTCGGTTGGACACCGCAAGTCACTGCATAGGCAGCATACTCATTCAAATGCTAACACGATTTTGAATGGAAGTAGGATGCAGGGCCTACCACACAACGGAGTTTTGTTTAGCCCTCCGTGGTCTTTATCTGCTAGGGAAGGCTGAACACATAGGCGGACATCCGAAATATCTGTCCAAATCCCATGAGCGCATTTCCAAAGATGGGAATCCATCAAAGGAGATTGCCCATATACATACATACATAGCCTCAAAGATTCTTCACCCACCTCTCAGGGCCAATTTGCGTTTGGACTAACGAAGCTTACTTGGCAGGTGCTGCTTTTGTCTCACTTGGTAACTAAGGCTGCAATAGAACTCAAGCAATCTCCTGGTAGGGCTTCTTTCTGGCCTACGAATATGCAGGGATGGGACTATTTCTCATCCAAGAGTCCGACAACTTCAGGGAGGTCTCCACGATGGGAATGAAGCTTGACTTATGGAGCTTACCCAAGCTAGAGTTCTCTCGTAGTGGACCCTCAGAGTAGTACTGCTCTTACAGTACATCCCAAGTCATATTGATGGAGTAATAATAAATCAATAATAATCCATGACCACTTCTAGTATTCAACTTTTTAAGACTCGGAATTTTCCAGGATTTTTTAGAGCCCTGGAGCTTTTTTAGAATTTTCTCGGAACCCTGAACATTTCTAGAATTTTTTAGGGCCCGGACCTTCTCTAGGATTTTTTTTGCTGCAAAACTCCTAAAATTGTTCAGTTCTGAAGGTCTAGGTCGACTTTGTGTAGTACGAACCTAAGTCAGAGTGCAATTACCTCTAATCATAAAAGATCCCTCGTAAAGAATGTGTCGCCATCGACACTAAAATTCGATTTTGCAATTAAATCCTCCATAGTCTCGGCTCCATTTCAAAGCTAATTGTATGCTTCACTGCACTGGATTATATCCTAGCAATTACTAATAAACTGCCTGTTCATGTTATTAGATTAGATAATAATCCAATCGGAAAAATGCAGTTACTACTTCATTGCGTAAAACATATATGGCAACCGAAAGAGCCTAGTAACTACAGGAATCATGTAGTAGGCTAAATTTCATACTTACTTGACAGCGGATTTTTACTAAACTCTATCGAGGGCTCTGAGAGGTAAAGCTGTACATAGTCCAAAGGCCACCTGCAATTTGAAAGTTCCTGCCACAGAAAACTTTCATTCATCAAAGGTTTCCATCCATAGAGCTCATCCTGGTCACTTAATCCCTTTACGCTAACAAAAAAGCCATTGAGCGCACTCTGTATTGCAGAAAAATCTAATTGAATTGACATTTTTAGACTGGCTCCAAGTGGGGAATGTTAGCCATTCCTGAGATTCGAAGCATAGATTAAATTTTTCAGCGAATTTTCACACAATCAACGTTTAAAACAGGTTTTCTAGAGTTTAGCCCCTGCAGATTTTGGAATGAAAAAAAACAATGGCAAAATTCACTAACCTTTTTCTCAGGTTCGAATCGCTCATCGGATTGCCACTCTTTTCTAGAATAAAAACGATCAAAATAATTTCAGGGCGCTGGTAGAATGGATAAATTGAATCTGTTTATTTCTCATTCCCTTTTTAAACAGCCATTTATTTCTAGATTGAAAAATTTATTTTCCAATCCAGAAGTGCACTCACTGTAATATTACGCCTTATAGATTTCTAGCCAACTGACTTTTATTACTAAAGTATGAACTAATGCCTGTGGTTCAAATTAGCGAAGTATTATAGAATGGTTCGCTGCTGCAGTGGGAAAAGCGCAGTTCGAAGAGCCCACGCTTAGTTGAGAGCACTGAGTAGTTCACTTTTATACGCTTTCATCCTACGATCTTTTACTGCCTTAATAGTTACTGTGAAAATTTTGAGCTATCAAACTTCAAAAGTTCAAAAATTATGAAGAGTAGTAAAAAAGAATGGCAGCTGGCGTGAACAGTTAGTTGGACAAAAGGTCTGACGCTTCACATTCCACCATCTCACAGACACGAGTTTCAAGTTGGTGAAGTAATATAAAGCTCACTTAAGGGTCCTTCCTCTGGACTAACTAGTAACTGCGTCCCGAGCCGCTTTCGCCTAACCTTCTCCACTCAGGGGGATGCCTAGCTTTCTTGCTATTTCGGTCTACCCTTTTGTTTTCTTGGTGCCCACAAAGTAGCCGACAGAGTTGTACTGAAGGTTGTGACAGATTAACAAAGTTAGGAATAGTTCCTTCCAAGTGAGTTACCACTGATCATAAGAAAGTGACTGCATGGCGCATCCAGATCAATCAATTCACCTCAACAAAGGATGTGGCTGAACCAAAGCGTTTTTTTTACAGAAATATGATTATTTTATGTTCTAAATTTACGATGTCATGCTATTAAGTTCTTAGAAGTACCCATTCCAGTGTGAAATGTTGATTTAATTGGAAATCCCTTGGTTGGCCCCATTTCCGTATTGCATTCGCCTAATGAGAAGAAAGCTATGGCGAAAAAGGAAATAAATACCCCGTTTAACGACTAGCGAATTTGGCTTTAATTAATGACGGAAAAAGCACAAACCCGCCGACATTGCTGTGTTGTCAGAAAAAAAATCGTTGAAAATGAGATGACCGACGGTGGGTTTTAGTTTCAGTTGAAGAAAAACCAGCACAAAGAGAATCGGTTGAAAGTGTAGACAACACTCTGAAGTGAAGAAATTAATGGAACAGTAAAGAGAACTGGCTTTTATTGCTCTCACCTTGGACCAGTAAGCTTCTAACAAGTTAAAAAGTCTTGTAGTAGCCGACGGCAAAATGAAATTGAACAGGTATTCTCGTCGGCCATGCCTATGATAAACGTCACTATAGTAACCGACTTATCACAGTTATTACACACGAGTTTTTCTGATGCAGCAAAACACATTTGTTTCATACAATAGGCTGACATGATTGAATTCCAAGAAAGCCTTCTCTGGATACCAAGGAATGGAGTATTGGAGGTGGAGCAGGTGTTAATAAGTTTCCAGGGCGTCTCTATAGTATAGACGTTCTGAAAGTTTACTAGCACTTGCTTCACCTGCTACAAAAGTTCTACGGCCCTTCCTTTCCTCAAAAGAGGGAGGGGAAAAATCTGAAATACAAGGAATAAGGAAGAACACGAAGCAGGTAAACTAAAATGGGGATACCATTGAGGTTTTCATTTGTAATCCAGTCGCTTTCTTTCCAAGTCCTTCCAATTTTTACCATGTGCCAGTGCGAGCCACTGTCTTGGGTACACAGTGAAGAATGGGAAGATGCTCCGTCCGATAATGTTTGATAAACGCACAGAGAAGAGTTTAGGTCAGGTGAAAGGCACAGACATGATGGGAAGCCCGGATGAAATATCTCCCATCACCGCCATTGATACTTCCTCGGAGAGGGATATAATTTGTACTGCTGACGTCAACTTGCAATCAATGTATAGGACAGAGACATTCGAATATTGCCACGTCGCCATGAAGAAGTAGACTACTTGGCGCATTCCGTATGAGCTCGGTCAGTTGGACCATTTCTTTTGTCTTCGAAAAAGCAAAAATTGAAAGTTCGATCAGTTTGGTTACTCGCTACTTTCAGAACTCTGATGACTGACAAGTCAAGTCGTTACTCCAGTACTTTCTGATCTACCCTTGACTTCACTATACTTTATATGATTCTCGAGATCGAGTCCGGCTCAAAGGATCCATTTTAAAGTCTTCCTGAGCCGACCAGTTGTCTACCTAGGCTTACCTGAGACGACCAGCTTGTATAGTTGTGCCAAGGGAATGAATAAATATGTGGGGGGGGGGGGGGGGGGGGGGGGAGGGGAGAAGGGAGGGGGTTAACTTTAGGTTACCAGTATACTAGAGTTCATGAACTTAAAAGAAGCTTCTATGATGTATCGGTCGCGGCAGCTGGTAGATCAATGATACGAGATTTCATCAATGGACAGATCGATAACGGACAGCTCCGGGGACGCTCATTTTGCAAATGTGCACACCTCAACCGTTCGCTTATCTCCTCGTAATCCTCATACATTGGGCTTTGATATTTCGATATATATCTACTATTTGTTACATTCTTAAGATAACTATTGTAACTTGTTTCATACTTTTTTCCGTTGTTATTTTTAAATGAATTTTGCTTTTCTCATAATTACTGTCATCATTTTAAGATTTAGCGAGCCATATGTTTGGTTGTATAAATCTCTTAGAACCATTGTCCTACTTATCTCATTCCAATCAGTGCTACCGAATTTTGCTATTGAGTAATATTTAGTCACTCCGCTTCTAACTTGATGTCTCGGATGGAGAAAGTTGAGAGCTGGAATTATCTTGTTAAACTCACCATCTGCTTTACCGTGAAAACCCTGATTATTGATCGGACTGTTTAAAATTGCGTTTTGTACCTCTGTTATGCAAGAAAAGTCACCAAATAGAATGTTCGGGATAATAGGGTCAACGATTTTAGGTGTGAAATGAGAAGATTCATCGGAAAACTCCTGTCACATAGGGTTTGCTCCGGTACTGCTGGGTGGTGTAAGAGTACTAGTCTGATTACTCGATAGAGAGGATCTAGTTTATTCATTTGAGCCACAACGGCCATTGTGGGTTATTGTGGATGGGTGTCGGTAGCCGCTAGTTACTCGTTTGCGCACAATGGGTTTCGCCCTCCACCCATCCCTCCCTAAACATCCGGATAGATGGGCCGGCGGCCAAACAATAAGCGACTGTTCCTTAGCTGGTTTCATGCCACTATTTATGGAACTCTCAGAACATACATTTATGCGCTACGGCCACTCATCGCTTAGTCGGCGACGACGCAACGCCGCAGTCGCCATCTCGTCGTCGTCGTCGTCGTCGTCGTCGTTGTCGTCACCGTAGCACAAGCCCTTCGCATGGCGGCAGCTGCACCAGCCAGCCTCATTCCTGTTCACCACAAAATCCACGTAGAGAGTGAAATTCATCAAAAAAAGTGTCGCGAATATTAGCGAAAGCACGGCTTGTCTGCACCGGTCACTGCACGGATTCCATCACCACCGTCACTTTGGCTGCTGTTCGCCCTTCCTTCCGATCGGATACATTTGATCATCAATTTTTTTTTCTCTATAAAGCGGATGATTTCCACGGATACAAAAAGCTCTCCGGTTCTCAACGAAATCGTGTTTTCTGATTCCTTACCGTTCTCAATGCGCTCCCGCACGATGTTGACGACTGTTCACGCCCTCTTTGTACTTGTTGGATTAAGCTGGTGAAAGTAGGCAGTTTCTGAGATATGAATGTCCTCAGGAGTTCGACCACCATTTGAATTTCTTTTTCGTTCATTCTTTTTTGAAGAGTTTTCATTTTTGCGAAGCAATATGAAGGGGCTATGCTACTTATTAGATAAAACATATGTCAGCCCATCATTGATAACCCAACCTCTGCTCGAGGTTCAATCTCGAGGATCTCTGGATTTTTCTAAATGAGGAATTGTCAAGTGGAAGCAATCTTTCACCTAGAGGATAGCATTAAAGCTTTCTTCCAACTTTTGGCGCACTGCTGAGGCGACGGGGATCGCTTCATCTTTCTAACTAAGGTCTGGCCACACAGTCACTGATGTTTCCTGGAACTTAAATTTGTGGCAGTTCAAAAATACTCTGGTCCTATAGTACTCACTGTTTTAGATGCGGGAAATGCAGATGCGATGATCGGTACGCGGCTCATCCTCGAGGGCCGAATTGGAGTCCTCCACTCCTGAATTCTGGAGATTGTGCGCGTACACAATCGAATACTCGAATACTTTTTAGTAAAAGCCCAATCTGAGTTTATTATTTACATTCATTTGCTAGAGGGCTTCTGAACAGTGAACTTGAAATGGATTTCTTCGCAGACCATGGTTAATGTACATCACACTTCCTCCCAAGAATCGTTCAAAAATAGGTGTACTGACAAATGGGGCAATGCCACACACGCCTGGTAAGGCGATCGGATTGAGGATTGATGTCCACCCAAGCTGGCCAAGCCTTGCATCTCTCCGAAGTCGGTAAGTTGGTGCCAGGCTCGTCTGGGGAGTAAGAGCAAGAGCACTAATTTGTACATTGGCTGCAAGTCTTTATATTGACCGTATGCACATTCGAAATGCCACTACGATTCTGAATGAAAGTCGGGTGCGGGGCAGATTCCAGGATTAATTATGGTAAAAGGCTTCTTCCTTTTTATCTAGAATGCTGTTATAATGTAAAAAATTATTTATACCTTTACATCTATAGTAGGTGCTAGAAGTGGCACTTTTGTGTCGGCATAAATAGATGAATAAAAAGCTTAGTGTAAACGTTTGTAAGAAACTGAATCGCAACTGTGAGAAATTATAGATCCAGTTTCCTCACTGAACCTCCGAATGAATTTATTAATAGGAAAAGTGCAATGAAAGAAATGTCATCATCTCATCTCGGGCTTGGTAGGAGTTTCATTTCCCACAAGGCCTTTTGCGTCTGTTTGGCCAGTTCTCAGATGTTACTTCAGTTGGGTTATGTAGTAGATACCAGTTGTCATGGTACGTATCGTATGTAAGGTTTCAGTAACGGGAAAGGGCCAGATTGGACTCTGAGCCCTTTTGGAGATTATCTTCTACCTATCTACGGTCATCTTATCTCCCTTTTCTCCCTGATTGTTTTGCTGTAGAAATTCCTCACGGGGATGGGGAATGTCTAGTGTCTAGATAATACTCCCAGGCCATCCGTTTTAGCGTGAGAAAACGGTGCTCATATTTTAAATAAAGGAAGAAAAAGCCATATTCACTAAAAAATTATCCTCGACGTTTTACACCCTTTCTCCCCTACACCCCTAAGGTTTATTCCGTACCCTCTTACATAATTCCTCAGCCAATTTTCTTGAAAGGTCATTGCCATAAATGTGGTCCCCCAGTATGAACACATTACCTACAGCTTTGGAATACCAGTTTTAATACCAATATTTCTCGCTTTCGGTCATGTTCATGCCAATCGGTCTTCAACATAAGGTTCATGCGTGCAGTCATGCATGTCTAATATTCGTTAGAAAATAAAAGTGCCGATAGTTTCGCCTTTATTTCTCCAAGAGATTTTCTTATTTCGATCTTCCTTCGTTTCCAATAATAGGCTATGCCGCCTACAAGTTGATAACTGGTATTGATGCCATTTAATTAGCTAACACCGGTTCACCTCTCTTTATAAACCCCGTTATTCATTCAGAATCTCATAAGTCCGCACTGTAATTTCGCAAGCTCCCTTTGGGCGGGTTTTAAAATCTTTTCTTAGAAAAATATTATAAATCTGATGTAGATATCTACTTATATATTTGGGCCGTGCTTACAAATTTCCTATGAAGAAAATTAGAAGGTCAAAGTTTGCGATTTACATGATAATGCATGATACCATAACCAGATCCCATGGTATTACTTTCGCGTATAATATTTTTTTGTATTTCTTGAGGCATTAGCTCCAAGTTGAAAACTCGGGCTGATGAATTTCAAGATTCAAAATGTCTTTCGGTGTAATCGAGATTTATAATTACGTAAAAAATCGACTTCGATAACCCCCGAATAGCCAAAATTTATGGATGATCATTCTTCAAAGAGATCTTTGTAATTTTCTTATATTTCAAAATACTGCTATCTCTGAGCTTCATTCAAACTTGTTGTCATTTTGTGTACTTTGTGAAGCTCTTTGCTCTTCACTTTTATTGGTGAGCTTTCGGCACATAATGCCTTCGTCAGACCTTAATTATTTACGATACATTGCTACATACAATCAGTCACTATCAGTTACAAAACAAAACATCGAATCATACCAATTCAACATTATTACTCATTATATATTATCATTATCACTTGCTTCATCATCGTTACTTTACAACTGTAATTTCGTGAGCGTTATATGAAGGCTTTATACAATGTTATTACGAACATTATCCAATTTTAGTATAGCTTCTCTGTGAATATGAAGCGGGATTATCTTGAAGACACTTCAAAGAGTCTGATACCCCCAAGTAAAAATCAGAAATAGGAGCTTTATTCGAATTAATCTGAATTTTCAAGGCGAATTAGCGAATTCGTTATCAAGATGGTGCGAGGATCAATTCCGCTCGCGTCATCAAGCTTTCAATTTCTTAACACTCGATCATTCGATTTAATTGGTACCACGGAATACTGATTTGTACATCGAACAGGCCAGTAAACCGACTGTTGGGGTTGCGCGTTTTACGGAACCATCAAAATTTTGGGCAGATGTTTGATGCTTTGTATGCCCCAGAAAAGGCTTCAGCGACCTTTTTTGGTCACAGTGTTAGTTTTCAATCACCTTAAACAGGCTTTACCTGGAAAATATGACAATTATTGTTTCTTCAAATAATAGTCATAGAAAACCTGTTTCTGTCGTATCCGCGCGTAGGAAAAACGATGATTTTTGAAGGAGATTCCGTCAGAGAAGTTCACAGAATGGATGACGCAAGCTGAGCAGTGAAATAACGTCTTATCGCATTCATGGTGGAGGAATCAAATCGTGGATCGAATCTCTTCAGGCCCAACGTAGTCATCCGTCCGTGCATCAGTTTGTACCCTAGTCGTCTGGTAAGAGAGTAGTTTGATGTAGAATACGTTGGGTGGTCCTGTGTGTCTTAGAGTGTGTAGGCTAGTAGATAGACTTATCCGGTAGAAGGTTAGAACGTGGCAGATTCCGAGATTGTGATCGATAAGGCTAATACTTTTCAATTTTAGTACGTTCACTGGGCCCATTGATACAATGTCCACAGCCAGAAAGGTCGGATATTGATTTGATCGCCAAAATAATTCTTTATGTATCCGGGGGCACGGCGTATTCCCAATTCTATTGGTCAGCGCTGATATATTCTGCATTTGCAATAGTTGTGATAACGTCGTAATAATCTGCAATCAGATATTCGATATGCTTTTCAGTTTTCCCGATGTGCCACACATAGCCACTTAACCCTAACACCTTATCATTGTCACCGCCGTGGCCGATTACGGTCAGAAGACCATATCTTGGCGCTGCCGACGTGGTTCTTGACCAAAGGTGTCTACCTGATGTCTCGTTTCAGGTTTGGAACGGGTTTTACTTGCAATGTTTTGATAAGCTGCGGCTAACTGGCTCTTCGGCCCATAAATCATCTCGCCCCGTATCCGCTAACCATAGTATGCTCCGCCCACTAGCCATCCCCCAACACGCTCTGGTCAGAGGAATTTGATCAGCAGATCGATATCGAAACGAGCTTTTTTTATTTCGCACATGATCAATTACCAGTAGGAATCAGTGCTGCTATTTTTACTGTTTGAAAAAAAGACTTTTTTCTTGTTGGTAGAAGAAGTTCGCGGGAATCGAACCCCTCGCTATGTGTTTCCCAAGCACTGTAATCTCTGATTGTTCTCCTACATTATATTTCACTTTTTTCCAAGAAAGCTACATACCTTGTACACTCCTGTTCTCGAAAATTCGATGATCCTTCACAAAATGTGGGGTTCTGGTGAGAATTCGTGAACCCGGGTATCACGCCAGAGTGGAATGTTGCCCATTTCAGCTGATTTGCACCCTCAGACCGGCTAAGCGATCGAGGAGGTCTAGCTAAGCACCCCGTCTCCTCGTTGCCTTCCCCACCCATCATCCTCTACCCTCGTCTTCGCCAACCTCTTCTATGCCAATTATGGGGTAGTAGACCGAACCACAACCATCATCACCATCACGCCCGCCACTGTCGCCACCGAACCCATCGACCGACTTGAAGCCATCACACCCTTCCCATGTACTTTCTTCGATATCCTGTCCTCGACGCTCACTAGCTGCGACCAACGACCGGCCATCGTGTTGCTTACGGTTTATTCAATCCACTTGGACGAGCACGAAAGTGCCTTCCGCTAGCAATGCATCGACCGATCCTCAATTCACTCGTCCTCCCATTTGCAATATTTCTCGCCTCCATGCGTGCGCCCATGGAAGGCATCAAAGATCTTCGAAGCAGGAGACTTGTTTCCCTCCCTTCAAGCAGACTGAATTGAAATCATCAAATTCTAACGTTTCCTCTCTATTTCAAAGTACATTGCCCCTTGTTTTTTTTGCTGTCAACTTCTCGATATCTCTCTCTCCGATGACAGTTGGTTGTGTTTTTTCATGGGACTTGTTCCCTATTACGTCAAGATTTAGCGCTTCGGGAGAACGGCAACGAGAGAGAGGCAGAGCGAGAGATAACAAAGCTGCCTGTTTTCGAGCGATTGCGCAGCTAAACGCCTTGTTTCGCCTAATCACCTAGAAAATCGCCGAGATGCAAAACGAAATCAAAATGGATTTACGCCAACGGATTAAGATTTTTTCAATTAAGATTCTACCCAAAGAGATTTTTTGTCCGGCCCCTCCCACCTATCTCCAAGGAACCAAAAATGCTCTCAACCTCACCTAGATAGTCCAGATAGTCTGTCTAATTGAAGAGTTCGATGTACTTCTTCATCTACTTGGACAGTGATAATATTGAATCTTTCTTAAGATTTCCTAAGAATTTTTGTTGACGTCACTAATCGACAGTCAGCTTTTTTTGGTTTTCCAGAAAACCTTTTCTGAACTCGTTCTGGATTCTGGCAGTATTCTAGAAGAATTTGCTGGATGTGGCCGTTTGTCAGAAGGAATGATCAATGAACACCCCTTTGTGGCGAATACAGTCCACGAAGTTCATGATCAGCATTTGTCGTCGCTAACACAAACATTCCTTTTTTCGCTTTGAAGTCCCCAAAGTTCGTTTGGCAGGGTCGCTTATGCAACAATCACGGAGCTGCAGTGGTTCGAACGATCCTACTAAGAGACGATCTTCACCGGTGGGATCATCAATCTGTCACAGGTCCTACTGTCCCAGCTGGCTGCAGACGATTGAGTCGGACTCTGTCCGTTGACTGTCCACGAGCCACTGGAATTTGAGCTCTGAGCTTTCGACAGCGCATTCTCAATGACGCAATCACGGGGCTTGCGTCAGGAGAGAACCAGTCGAGTTGACTTCATTGACGATGAGCGCGAATCATCGCGCGTCTCCTCCCTCTCCCGTTCGCTTCATCACCACCCCAACGAGGCGAACCACATAAAACAACGCATAAAATTAGGCACCACTTCCCTCGCAACGTCCCTCCTCTGCGCCAACCGAATCCAGCAACCCCCAGAGCTACTTCGCTCCTTCTACAGCTACTACATAAAACCAGACGCCGACAACATCACGATGCTACGTACGCATAATATAATCAGGGCGAAGTGAATGTAACGTTGCATGGACTGTACATGCCTGGGGGTTACACATAAGGAGTTTGGCGAGTCTTCTGTACAGATGAATCACATTAGGAATGATAATCATTTTCTGCCGTAGTGCGCCGGGCAGTTAGATGAGTCAGCCGAAAATGGTGTGGAGGGAGACCAGACCGGAGTCCCATGAGCATAAATGTCAATGTCCTTGGAAGTTGATTGGCATTGGGGAAGCCTGAGAAAGCAGCGTTGTGGGTCTTTTGCAAACCCTCCCTAGGGTGGGGTCGAAGCCGCCGGCGGTGAACACAGGGATCTCCTGTGTTAATCACGTTCTGCATCCGTTTGATGCGGTCAATACATTGTTCCATTAAATAAAAAAGATTCAAAATGAATCGCCTTTTGTTCGGCTAAGCAAAACAAGATCGTCCGTAATCTCAAACTTTTAATCTCGTCAATCTGGCTTGTCGTTGCAGCAATCGAAGCCAGTGTCTTCACCCCGCACTCACAGTTGGTCGGCCACAGGAATTCAGGAACCACAGGCATCGACAATGACGGCGACAGTGAAAGGAGATCAGTCACTCACTTAAACGTACAAAAGGAGTGGTTGAGGTTGATGGTGGATGATCTGTGGCGACGTCGTATCCGGGAAGACTTCGAAGATGTGGGCCAATCCTTGGGACGCAACTCCTAATCCCCTTGTGCTTGACCAGCCTTCACCCTCCTCCCCCACGTCCATCTCAGATTCGACCTCAACCATTTTGACACTCATCGCTCGCTGCGAAATCCTACGGTGTCCACCTCTTTTCAAGTGCCGCTACCATAATCCCTGTGACAGCAGTCACTTTCAGCTCTATGGGAAACTCTGGAGACCTCTTTCTTCGATTTCGTCTCATTTCTTGAAAACTCTAAAAAAGATCATGCTCAGAGCAAAGTGACGCGTATCCAACTTGAAAAATGGCTGCCTTTTCCACACTAAACGACCAGCGGCACTTTCTTCATCAATCACGTTTTTATGAGCACTTTCTGGCTTTCTTCGTGGGGGGCGCCATGGGGTGATCACCTACAAACTTGTCACAGATGCCATGTGCTCGCGCTTCAATCAGAGGGCTGTTTCCTCCAGTTTCTGCTGTTTCTTAAAGATAGAAGTTTAATTTCCTTGCTCTGTCACTCTCAGTTTTTACCCTATCCGGCTCAATCTCGAATGGATTGTGGTGTAACTAAGGACCACCTTTGAGATCGTGTGATTTCCGCTTAGCATCAAAGGGCAAGCAAAACATCGAGATATTAAACATTTAGGCTCTGAAGGTAAGCCAGACCTACGGTATTGCTTATTTCAGCCTTCATATCATTCTGAATGTAATCTATTCTTAAGACTTTGACCTAGCAGGTGTTTCAACTATATATTTTTGAGTCCCGGGGAAATAAAGGAGAAGACCTGATGAAAACTGGCCACGATTGCCCAGCCGCAGTTGGCAAATTCCTAAATTCCTGGCGATAGCATCTCATAGCGACGTCTTGACGACGCGTTTGGCCGACGCGCCACTGGTGGTGGCTAGCAGCGGCTACGAGTTGGATCATAGCAATGCTAACTTCACTTAGTCGTATTCGGCCGCCCATGGAACACCATGATTCCGCACTTTCTGTGTAGGAACCGTCCTAAACGAACTGCAACTGCTACCAGATTCCTAAAATACGAAGTAATGCCTTCCAGCTTCTTCTGTACATCAATGACAATTTTACTTGTTGTCAACTTTCAGTAGCTCTAAGGAACGTGACAATATGACAGCAGATGTTCTTTTGTTGTTCATCAGCTTCGTATTCGAACGTCTCTTGTTTTGATAGTAATATATTATCGTATCAACTCATGGTTCACGTTTGTTGTTGTGTTTTGATCAGTAAATAACTAGTTTTAACAGTACTATGTGATGCTTGCAGTTTTTACTGCTTGTAGGTGATACGGGTGTGTACTTGATCAAGTCAAATTATCACTACCGCCAGCCAACCTACCTACCGACCGGTCAACTCCTCTCCTCATTGATTGTGTGTCAGCTATTAGTGTCAGACGGCTGCTATAAGTTGCTTCCTATCTGTCAGGCTTCCGATCAGAAGAGTTTGAGCTCAAACCGCTGTCCTCCTCCTCTGACATTTATTCGTTGTGTTCGCACCTTAGCATTGATGAAGAAGTTTTAATACGCGGTTTGAACTGATAAAACATGGCAATCATTCTTGTTTCGAAGCAGGATATCAGTCAGTCTTAGTTTTTTGCTGATCAAAGTGCGAAAAGTTTGTTTCGTCGCTCGTCGAGACTTCAGAACGAATCGTCAGCCGATCTCAGCCAAGCTGCGCAGAGCGGCCCGTTGTGGGGCGTCGTCGTCATCGTCCTTCTCCTCTTCTCCTTCATCGTCGTCATCACCTTCTTCATCTGGGTTTATGGAAGCTTTCTAATTGTGTGCATATCGTGCATTTCGCCTTCGGTTATTCGCCAAGACACATACGCCTTCGTAGGTTCGCCCCAGAATGCTTAGGTCGATGTGTCGGTGTGCTTCATTTCTTTGATTTGTTTACAGTAGCTCCATTTCCCCTGTATTACTGCTTCCACCCAACTTGTCGGTCTCGATTGTGGTGGTGTTCAAAGTCCTTGCCAGGAATTTTTACGTACTCGTTTTTTGCGAAGTTCCGAACTGGACCCTCCCTATCCTCGACCGGCGCTTTCACTTTCCTTGGTGGCCCACCTTAGCTACTCATACATAGACGATGTACCTGCCGAGCTGCCACTTTTCTCTGACAGCTAGTCGTCCTTTTGAGGTCTTTTCAAGTGGGTTCAAAATTGCTCAGACCTCCTGTACAGGCCGGATACAGAAAATTAACGATGAAGGCAAGGGGCCTGGAGGCTCGAACTGCTGCAAAACTGGCTAGTCTATACTATTCCCTTCAATTAAATGACTACGGTAATGGGTCCCATAATCGAGTGTGGCATCCCGCGTAAGAACTTGGAGGTCTTGAAGCGGTCGAAATTCCTGACATTCTCAGGCGACCAGGCATTCCTTTGCTTCCCTTTCCTGTATTTACCTGTTCATTTTCAATTGAACATTCCTATTCCTTGTTGTTCAGTTGACTCCGCTTACTCTTTGCTTCGTATCTGCCTAGCGATACTCTCTTCGGCTAGTCCATCAGGCTAAGATAGCGCAGTGGATAAAAGCTCATCGCTGACGAGTATCACTTTCGGTTCGAATCTTGCATTGACCAACTGAACCCGTTATTCTTTTGAGTGCATTCAATTGGTTTTGTCCGAAAGTATAAGACATGAACAATCGCTTTTCCTTCCATTCGTTTGATCAGAAGTTTCGAGCACGTCGAGTACGCGGCGCATCACAGGATTTCAATTGACACTGAGATGCAAAGCCTTGTATGGCAACATAAATAATGAGAATCTGTTTGCTCTGGCTGATTTTTTTACCAACTAGCATATGACTTCTGGGATTGGACTGCAAATTATTCTTCTGTTCTTTTCATTTCCCATCTCAGTTTGCAATTATTATTTATATAATATAATTAGCGACAGGTTTCGTTTTTCAATGAGTACGCAACTTTTTTGAGGAAGGACGTTCTGAAGAGCCGATCCCTCCTCTAATATGAAGGCTCATTCTCCATGTACCATTTTGTTGCATAAATCCAATCAGAGATCGTTCTGACTTTTACGAATCCTTTCAATCTGCTTTCCGTTGCTACCGCTTTTCGATTTCCGTGTGATGATCTCTCGCTTACTCTATTACAGGATGGAGTTCGCCTCCCCGTTTGTCATTGATACGTCAACTCCTGAAAGCCTAGAACGAGACTTCTACGCGTGGTTAAATGTATGTGGTTTTGCTAGATAAGGAAAAACACATAGGAACGGAACTGGTTCAATGCTTGTCTGATGGAGACCGTGTACGGGCGTCCATAGATAGAGATAGAGAAAAGGGGATAGACATGGACAGGAAAGCGCTTAATTCGTGTCTGACCGACACCAGTACTGCTCTCGTGTCACAAATGGATACGGGTGGCTAATTGAAGAGGAGCCCAAGAAAACTGACATTTGAATATCCCCACAAAGCATTTCAATGCTGTCTATCCCAATAGTGGTTCCCATGGTTATCCCAGATCCAACTTTCTTAGCGGATTTGTCAAGCCCTTTCGGAAATGCCAACCTAAACTCTAGTTTTGTAGCTCCAAATTGAGAACCGAAAAACTAGGAAGCGTGTCTCGCCTCAGAAGCTCCACTCGAGACTCCTCCTCCGTTATTTAATGAAATACATGGAATTTCGTTCCATTATTGAGAAAACCTCCTTTTTAAGTCAAGGCACGTGTGGGAATACTCCCTAAAACCGTCGTCCTCCATGTAACTGAAGTTCTGTTGACGGAAAGATAGTATTTAGCTTCTCGGAATCAAGACTCTTTTTTGGTATTACCACTTTTTTGGTATTTCCGACACCATCAGCATTTTACGAGTGGCCGCTCAGCTCATCGCATTTGTTACCTTTGTTCGGCCTTCACCACTGAGCGCTAAAATAGCATTTAGGGCTGGAATAAAATAGAATAAATAGCCCTGCGAAACGAGCCAACCGAAAATCTCATAAAATCACATTAAAACCCTCACACAGTCACATTGTCTCCCTATTTCGGCATACTATCGCGCAAAATATTTGTCTGATTGGCGGCCGCAAAGAATCCGCCAATCAGAGGAGCCTGACATCACGCCGATGAACGCAAGCATAAACGCAACGCTAGTGTTCGTTCAAAATGGACTGGAGTGTTTGTTATTGCTTGTAGAACTAATCCTAGATGATTTATTTATATACATACATATATTTACGTATTTTCGCCTGTATTTGTTTGAAATCGACTCTACTAAGGGACAGATGTTTATTTACACTCCATATCGTCTTACTCACCGAAAACTTCATGTGAGATGGGGTGATCCTACGTAGCTTCTACGATTTGAACGAGATCTATCGCTTTGAGCCAGTTCTAGTATTACACTATCAGTCGAATCGAGCTTAATTTGGGCAATAAAGTAGCATTAGATTGTAATCGAATAAGAATAAGCTGACTAGGGAAACCCTAGAACATGGAAGTGATATTCCTGCAGATCAAAATTCTCCAAAAAAAGACTGCCAGTTTTTCTCATCTCACTTGACTACTACTTTACACCCACTACAAATTAAAAAGAAACGAGTTAGTTAGAAAAATGATATCAGGGTAGGACCACTGAACATGATCTTTTCTTTGAAAATGATATTGAATATGAATAATTCTTCTACACCCAGATGGAGGGATCACAATATTTTGAGCCACAACCGTCTCGGATTTGCATCTCTCTACCGCCGATTGAATCATCAATGGGATCCAAGAGTTTTACGGAAAATAAGGAGGTATGCCATGTTCATTTCTTTCGACGATCACTTATTAAAAGAATTATTAAGCAATTATTACGAGCAAATATTAATTGTTCATATCGGGTGCCTGTTCTTGGTCTGCACCTTGTAGAAAAACAATGTGGACAGATTGGAACAGGCTTAAGAATCCTATACATAGGTTTTTAGAAAAATTGAATTTTCTTCAGAAAAAACCTGTTCATCCGGACAAGGAAGGTAGCTAGAGGTTGTAGGTGGTTTTGATGAAAGTAATAGTCGTAGAATCAGATTAATTCCGATGAGCACTCTTTTTCCTCTTTTGAAAAAGTCGCTTTCTGTAATTGAGCTTACAGAAAGTTTCCATGATTTCATGAATCTTCGAAAGGACTAGTTTGATTAGAAGCAGGTACCTTCATTTGTAATATCCAACAGTGAGGTCAAATGTGGAAGTAACTATTTACCATTAAAAACTAGTTTGCTAAGCCAAAGTTATACGATGTGTAATTACACTAGCAAATACTCGTCGAGAGAAAGTATGAAAAAAGGGGTCAGGAAGTTCTTTTGTACTACTCCGGCATTAACCAATTTGAATATTTGGAATTTGATTCAAAAGGAATGTCTCACACCACTTTCAATTCTACCCCAAAAATTCCCTTTCCATGATAAACAAAACAAGATGCGGTTTTCAACTGTCACCCAGCAACTTTAACGTTGAACAACTGCCATCTTACTGTTGTTAAAGAAGCCTCTGTGGGGTACTGTAGACCGTTCTTAATGGTCCAATCAAATATTGATCAATGATCGGCCAATAATGTGTCTCGGAGGAAGCATGCTGTGGGTTAGGTTGAAGCAATGTCATTAAAGTCACCAGTTGGTCGATAAAAGTGGAAATTAATATTAATTGGTTCTTATACGCCCATGTTCAACCCCTATCTTGATTTATAGTTAGCATTTTTGGCGGTGTTATTTTGACAACTGGTTTAGTAGCCTAAAAACAGTACACTGTTTTTTAAAAATTGATGTGGACGTCCCCTTAAACAGTGATACACTGTTTTTAGCGGTACTGCAGTAATGTACAAGTACGAAACCAGTCAGTTCTAACTATTCAATTGAGTGTTGTCAAGGCATGATTCTAATTGACTCCTGTCGATGTGGTGGTGCCCATCTCTAAACCTGTTTGGCTTGGCAACTAACTTGTTGCGACAACTCCCTGAGGTTAACCCAAATGAGTTTCCAAAGGTTGAGGTAGATGGTTTTGCTGATTCTGGTTAGCTGCCGTTGCAGTGTGGGATCTCACTGCTGTCGAAGTGATTTTCAAAAGCCAAGGCTTTATCTATTTTTCATTGTTTACGATACCTCTGCCAAGCGATTTGCTGTTGATTTGAGTTCAACTGAAATCACACTAAGTTAAGAGAATTTCTTGAACGTGACGGATTGCAGCTTGATCGGCAAGGGGACTTTCTAGAGGAAGAATTTAAGACCCTCCCCTGATGCTTTTCGGCACGATATTACTCCCTGATGAGGGCTAGCATTACTTTGATATGCACAACAAAAGTTTGAAGATGATTTTGAAGTTACTTTTCCCGGTATTATCGATTTGAACCGGCAGGGTGACTGGGCTTAGGTATTGTGCATAATCGTTTTTTTTTTTTTTGAAGGATCTCTCTTTGGCTTTTACTAAGTTATCCCTTACTAGGTAAAAATTGCTCAAATAATCCGTTCTTTCACTATGAGATGAACAAATTCAAGGTCTGTGCAAAGTAAATTGTTTCAGAAGTACCAAGTTGCCACTGTACCTGCCGCTCCGGGGATAAGAGAGATTAGCTGGTTTCCGTTTCAAAAAACGCCCTTAATGACAGCATTAGCTTTCGTTTCCTTCACACATTTCCGTTTTTTCCTCCTTCGGAGCGATTTTTTTCTGGTTGGTTTCCAGTTTTTGCGGTTGTAGTGGTCAGACTAGCTACAGTCCAGCCACATGATCGTTCACACAATTTGTCATTTTTGAAAGATTCATTCTAATCAAGACGGTTGTTCCCGCAGAAACTGATTCCGTTTCGATTTCCGGCTATGATCTACTTGGAATACTTGTTTTCGACCACTTACTGAGTTACTTGTTATACGTACCACCGATAAATCTATTCAGTGGACTAGAGGACTATAACATTCTTCATGTGAAAATTTTTGGAGGGTTGAATGTGGATACTGAAAAGTGGGGAAATAGTCCCCCTGGGATCTGAAATAAAAAAAAAGTCTGAATCAAGCCTGTTCAGTGGATCAAAGAATATTATCGCTGCATTAGAGCCTGATTAGCTTACCCAGTAAAGTAAGATTTCGAGTTAGATGACGAGAACAAGAACTCGTTTTGTACCGTCTTCTAGCCGTATGAGTAAAGATCAGCTTTTATATAGTTCTGTCCACGACGCAATAGAATGTTTTGGTGATTGCGCAACGGCCACAAGCGGCTTCCTGCCTCCGCATAGATCGCATGATCGATCCCCGCCGATCACGATAATCTTATCGCTTTTCTATAAGTTCAGCGGCTTCATGACTGATGAAAATTCTATGTATTACGAATGCTGAGTAGAACATGCGGAGCAGTATAGAGGAGATCCGGAAGAGGGAGTGAGTAGAAAAGGGATTGGCATGGTTTGGTGCATTGCGCATCCCAAAAAATGGCTGTTACTGAATATTTGCAGGCAGTGCGAAAGCATTTTAGCAATAGCTATGTTATGATGACCTTGAATCTTACAGTACTGGCTACTTGTAGCCAGTGAAGTAAACAATGTTGGTTGAGATAAAGCTAATATTTGCGATTCCAAAAATCCAAACCGATCAGACAGTGTCCAGCGCCAAAAACGCGTTTTTCATCTTTTAAAGCTGTCAATTGATGGAAATAATACGCCAGACGATGATGTATGTGAACGCGTTTCGTATCGCCATTTGAGCGCTCCATTGAAATAAATCAAATTTCTGCCACGTTTCGGAATTTTGTGTTTCATTGGGCATGTCTAAAGGGGCATTCAAATGACCGCTACTCAATCAGGTTCACACATCACACAGTTTTTTTTTCAGAAAAACTCTGCATTTCAATAGTAACTGGTAGTATTTGTACCTGCATGTCAATAGCCACATTTGTAAATCACCGGGAAAGCCTTTTTTACAGCATCGTCTAGTATGTAGTGGCTTTGAGGAATAAAAAGTGCCCAATTAGTCATCAGCCATGTTCCGAAGGGGCACTTTCCGACGACTGGAGAGATTGTAGGGCTCAGTTGGCTGTATTACCGCTTCCCATGTTTGTAGTTGACTTGTTTTCTTTCGTCGTTTATTAGAACATTGCTAATTGATGCAAACCACGCGAGAAAACATCGCATAACTCCTCTGCAAAACCGGTTCGTCTCAATGATCTCGAAAACGATGCTGTATTGCATAATAGGGGGAGTTTGGTAGCGTAATGGGAAGACATTCAGCAACAATAGGCACAGAGGCTTAGTAGCTCAGTTCCTACTTTGGTGAAGCACCCTATGACTCGGTTAGGATAGGTGCTATGAGAAATGCGTGGCGTATTTCGGGTCCTATACAAGATTTTTTCCGTTACTGAAAAAAAAGATGGTTCATATGTTCGAAATCCCTTCCCAAAAACAGATGCCAGCCAGACTTTGGATAGTTTCGACTATGAGTTCCGCAATGAAAAAAATAAAAACAGAAATCGGTTTTTAACTGTACTCGTTTTGTAAGCTCTTCTAATAGGTACATTGAGATCAAAAATCTCAGTTTCTCGGCCCAGTCCTGAAAGCCTAAACTTCTATGGACTCACATCTCCTTCTCGTGAAACAAGATGGGCCGACCAGTCGAACGTAATTGAACCAGTTAGGCATTAACGACATGGAACAGAAACAGCCTACTACATTGATAAATGACACTGAAGCCGAAAGGAGACTAGTAACTTGTCATTCTGCTTGAAATCACTGAGCAGAACGCTCTGAGAATCGGGGCAGAGCTTATCACTCCATGGGGTCTTTCTTATTGGCTGAACTGTCGAGCTACAAGTTAGTTCCTCTTGAACCCTGCCAATGAGGAATGTACCTCACTAGGTCAAGCTCCACCTACAATTTACTGCACGCCCAGCTTCACTACTACTCTTTTGATCGGTAATATGTAGATGAGGTAGAAATGTTCGATTCATTTAAATAGGCTATAATTTTTTTTAAAATTTCGTTTAAAACTGTTCACATTTCAATAGCTATTTTCAGACGGATTTATTTTCCTTTTAGCTCTGCTACATCGACAGTTCACTAGGTGACAGTCCATCGTCGCTATCCTCCACCTCCCTAGAAGACGCCATAGCACCACATTCCGAACGAGATCAAGTTCGAAGTTCAGGTCAAACACGCCGAACACTTGAAGGATCGCATTTTTATGACTAGTAGACCGTTACTAGTACATGAAACAATTAGTTAGATTTTATTAAACAATTCCAGGTCGAAATCAACTTGGGCGAACTTATAGTCCTGGTCTACCGTTGTCAATGTGCGAAAGGGAAGAAATCGTGAAGCTGTTTCAGGTAAGTGGAGTAATTGCTGGGAGGGGAAGTGCCAGCCAGGGGAAGTGAACTCAGGGAGTGCCATAGAATCATAAGATTCACAGTAGCCTCTCAGAGGCCCACTGTTTTTGACAATAGAATCGAGTTAATGTTTCTCGCTGTTAAACAAATCCGATTCGACTAGTTAATCAAGCTTACTGGCAACGCGGTGAAGTGTTTATAAGCATTCTGCCACTGTCCACCGTGTGTGCTTGGTCGAAAGAAAACTTTCGTAAAGGTGCCTTTGATATTCGCGGTCTCTGGGAACTCTGGACATGTACACCTCATTTTTCGTTTGCAGAAAATCTCTGAGATACCGTTAGCCTGTATTGGTAACTATGTTGTAAAGAATTTCAGAGTGGACTCAGTAATTACTGGAATTAAAGCAGTAACATCACATATAGGGATGGAAAACTGCTTCCCACTTCCACGTTCGTTCGTTCGAACGTTCTGTTTCTGCCCCACTTCACTCCTGATCTACCACAATTTTATGGTTTTTTAGGGGATGAACAAAAAGCGAATGTTAATAATAGTCTCGGTAGCGATCGAAAGTAGTATGTAAAGGAGTTAGTACGGCTCTAATTAAGGCCACCTCATTGCATTTATAAGATCGAAAGATTGATCTCTTTTGAATCCTTGAGTCCATTATTCTGGGGTCACTTTAGTAGGCTAGATACGCGAGATATGAGGAAACTTCCATTGAAAACGAAGATCAAAAAGAAGTCTGTCAAAATATGCCAAAAGAACGTTATATGCACGGCGCACTCTCGAAAAGCCATTGCTTAGGATATGAAGAATCGAAGCATTCCAAAACATAAGGTCGGCTAGCTTTTGTATTGAAAGTTGATGCTATGGAGGTGTGAAACCGCAAATTCCCCATTTACCTCAGTTCGTCGAGCAACATCGACGTTTGATTAAGTCGAATACGAGATTCCCAGAGATGTTGTTACTGATCATAATGAAACTCAAGAAAATCAACCGAACCAGGGTGTCATGAGCCAAACTGGCGGACGTGATGAACCTGATTCAAATCCCTGAGCTTAGCTCATCAATCATAACCAGTCTCTTGTTTTCCTAATCCAAAAAACGCTTCGCACAATAGAAAAAAACGGGCTAGGGTAATAAATAATGTTCAAGAAATGTTTGCATGGAGACATGGAATGGATAAGGGGAAGAACCGATATCCAATTATCTTCTCAGAATCTCTCGAGATCTTGTCACATTAATGCACTCACTTTTCCTTGCAAGTTTTTATCTCCTTCCATATGTTTATCAATTTCGAACACGTTTTTCTGCTTCTTTTTCGGACATGAAAAAAAGTCGTTATGTACAAATCGCACGTTCGAAGCCCGGAAGCCACTTTTTGAAACATGGCCCCTCGACACTTTCAACACTGGTTTCTCCTGAACGCATTTTGACTTTTGACTTGAACCCGATTAATTGAGTGATAATGGGAGGAACACGTGGGAATGGGTGTGGCTTGTGCGCAAAACAAGGATCTTCACGTCACTCTTAAGCTTGAACGATCCTACGTGCGAATTTGAACCTATAGACGCTCTTCCAAGGGGGCTAATTACCTTGGCATGGTATTGGTAACTACTTTATTTAGAACCTTGACACCGTAACTCCCAACTTAATTATATGAATCCTTATGAAAGAGATATCGACGTGTTCCAAAGCTAAAAAGTATAGATCCTGAAGGATTGTGATGTGGTTGTGCTCTAGTGAACCACTATGTGGATAGTAGTACGGGATAGTAGGCGCCATCGCAACTACCGCGCGCGGATCTCGGTAACCGCACGCGGCGTTCGTAACAGTGGAATAACGCACTACACGCCGCATGCGGCGGCCAACTTGGAATCTTCTGACCCTATCCAAAGTCCAGGAAACTAAGCGCTGAGAACGCGAAGCGTGAACAGCCACTAATTATGGACAATGGATAACAATATTCGATCGCTTCCTGATTAACTGTTTCAGGCTGGATGGAAAATCTGCGATATTTCGAAGCGTCTCTGTGTCACTCATAGCTGTGTGAGCAAGATTTTGAACAGGTAAAAATGGGTTTACAAGCATGCCAGCAAGGTGTAATATAGCTTAGGCTTACTCTGATTTCAGATATCGTCAGACGGGGTCAGTTCGACCGAAGGATGCAAAGGAAGGTCGAACGGAATCACCATTAGTGACAGCAGTCAGAGATTACCGGTAAGGCACTTGAACTGCATATGTTACATCTTGCTCAAAATTTTCTGAAAGGCACAAATTCGTGAATTAAGAGGAAATCCGCTGCTATATTGTATATTAATCATTTTGCGTCAGCGTAAGAGACTGACGCAGTGCTGCTAGCACGGCTGCGGTTGCGCAAGTGAGGTAGATTGACGCGAATCTTTTGCGCGCTTGTCGATTTATCTGATTGAGCAGTTGACTTGATCAAGTTGTCGCTGTATCTCGCCTCGAACAAATTTCTTCGACTTTATAGCATTATTAATCTATAAAAGTAGAACCCCAACGAACATTCCCAAACAGCATCGCTCCGAACGCGCATACATACATTACGGTGGACTGCGCGGTGTTTTTTCTGAGGGGGTAGCATTGGATGGCAATAAATTTATTACAGTGCACATTCAATCAGTAATTATAAATAGGTGTGGCAGGAAGTATATTGAGCGTACACCTTAAAGAACATTCGGCACGCAAATGATGAAAAACCTGCTTAGTGCGCTCGGTAAACAGAGGCGAAAACAACGGGGAATGCCTCCGACCGAAAATATGAAAATCATCACCGCAAGGAGGGCACAGTACTAATTAAATTGACATGTTTTTCAGGTGTACTAATTTCAAGGTTGGGAGGTACGCATAGGTGCAATCTTCCATCCACTCATTTTTAATTCTGGGGCCGAGCTGGAAATCTTGGCACGCCTCTGATTGGTGGGTTGTCGAGCTGCACGACCGATCCGCTGATGCGATAGGGTTCATCATGCGCCATGCTCTGAGTATCCATTGCTCTTGACCCACTTATGGCTTCAATAATATGGAAATCACAGGAGTTCCTTTCGTGATGCAAATATATTTGCTGATAGAGCGGCATTTCTTGTTTTCAATCCACGATACCTACTTGTTTACTGTTGTTCCAACAGGGAGTTTTTCACTAGGACAGCAGGGTAACCCATGATAATGTGAGCCCCGCGTGGTATTTGCCGCACACGCTACCGCTCGCCGCACGCGACAAATTCGTGCTGTCATTTAACATCGCAAATTCTGGCCTTAGTCACGAATTCATGACAGAATTGACGCGTTGAAGAAAATATCAATTTCGACGTGATAAAAAACAATATGTGTCAAAGAATCGAAAAATGTGTCATGAATTTAGGACACGTCTTGGAATGAGCCGACAAGGTGAAATTCGTGAACAGCTCATCAAGGACGGAATCTGCACTAGAGAGACCGCTCCCAGTCGATCCTCTATAAATCAGTAAGTAAAATATTTAGTGAAAAGGTATTCCGAACAGTGAAATGTCGTGAAAAAATTAGAATTTGCATGAAAAAGAGGACCAGCCGAATACTTACTAATACTATTGTTACTCTTTTCATTGTTAAGAACAAGATTCAGCAATAGAGAGAGCGGGGGGAACATCATGTGTAGCTCGTATGCCTCCGATTGGTGAATTATCGGTGAAGCCAATAAGAATGATCAATAGGCAAATCAATCGTTGTAGGCCTAACGCCCACATCCTGATGGTCATTTTTCAATTCTACTGCTCTTCGCCAACGTTTGTTCTTTGTAAAGCTTTTCCTGAGCCTATACCCTGACTTCACCTGAACCTTTGAGCTTTTTCGTGATGTCTCGCCCCCAAACTTTTCGAGTGAATTCTCAAATCCTTGAAAGACTTTTTCAAAGTGCCTTAATTAATGAAGTAGGCCAATGCCAGAAAAAATTGATCTGACGATGTGATTGATTTTGCGAGAAATGCTGGTGATTTCTCGGTAGTGTTGTTCGAAAAACATCCAATCCTTTCCAGCATACTTCGAACGAAACTGGATATCAAACGACGAAAAAAGACTGATTAAATTGTACGGAACAGTTTGCGAAGGTTTCCCGAAAACTCTCTCAAATCTTGAGCGGATCATCATCACCCCATGGAAGACATTTATGGAAATGTTATATGTATGCATTCGCGCGCGTACGTGCACATGTACGTGCACATTCGCATGACAACTCGTACATAAGCGCATTGATATCTCGCAAAAAAGACTCGTATTCATTGCCACAAAAGTTATTACTATAGACAATAATCATCTAAAATGCAAATGTTTTCTTCAGCTATGATTTTGGTGAAAAAAGTTTATAAGAGTTGATTTTCCAAGTATGAAGTTATGTTTACACTACACGGTACGCGATACTATGTTGGTCATCGTTCTCATCGATTTGCGGTCGCTTTAATGATCTCGTGTCTATTCGTCTTCCTCTGTTTGCCTCAGCATTACTACATTCGCCTATATAGTTATCCAAATACCGTATGCCTTTCGTTGCCTCGTTTCACTCAATGTGTGTCTTTCAAATTGAAAAACATTGTGATATACATTTCTATTCAGCTTTTTTTCTCGAGTGTTGATTACTTGTTACTTTATCGTCATGATATTCCTTAGTTTTAGTGTGATAGCAGTGAATAGAGCATTATTATGAAACAATCATGCAATATATTATTGTACGTACATATATTTATGTACTGAATAAATCTCGATCGCCAGTATTCAGTAAACTAACTCTTTTTATGAATATATTCAAAAAGGGGCGGCCGTGGTGTAGTGGTGAGTGGTCACTATCGCCCACGCATGGGCCGGGGATCAAGTCCCGGATCGATATCCGCCTAGACCAACCAAGTCTTCCATCTCTCCCGAGTCAGCTTAACTGGTAGCGGACTCGTCTGGAAGGACTTGTACATCGGCTGGCCACCGCAGGTCATTGAATAGGCCACATATGCATTCAACACGCCACAATGATTTTTGATTGGAGTCGAATACGGGGCGCATCCCCAAGACGGCACTGATTAACGCCCGAGATCGTATCCTTTATTTTCTATTATTCAGGGAAAAACTATAGCAATTTTTGACAATGTGTCCTATGGTGGTCCGATTTCCGGAGTAATTACTTAGTAGTTCATATAAGTCGATAATTGACGGTCTCGACGGTGAACGTATTTGCACTTGTAATGTATTCAGTGAGTTTTTTTATCGGGGACCGGATTGAAACCGTACATATGTAGGTTAAAGAGTCGATTTAGGTCAACTGCGATAGTGAATAGAGAGAGTGGCCATATAAGAGCGATCCTATCATTGCGACGTCAACGGGAACACCTCCCCTTCTCAACGGGATACTTCCCTCGTCACCGCCGTTACCTACGAAACAATTGGATCCATTCCAGCCTTTCTATACTTGTCGTTTCACTCCCCGTCTTCACATTTAACCACTTTTTTTCCAAATCACCCTTCATTTCAGGATGGAGCCATCCGAGGGACGGAAATCCCTCCGTACGTTGGCATTCGCCTCCGTAGCACTGGCTACTATGAGCGTTTTGTCTTGCATTATCAGTCTCCCCCTCGTCTACAATCATGTCCAATCCATCCAGTCTTATATGCAGAATGAGGTCGACTTCTGTAAGGTGAGAACTGGTCTTTTTCCTCCTTTCAGAATCCTTCCTCCAGATACTAGTAGTAAATATGATTTGAAATGAATTTTTCTAGACTCGCTCCAGAGAAATGTGGCGAGAAATGGTGACTGTGCAGTTCACAACAACTGGTAAAGTGAACCCGAAAGCTAAAAGAGAAGCTTACGAAGCTCAGCCGTTGGATACTCATTCGAATCCGTCATCAGTCGCTGGGTCCTGCTGCACCTGCCAAGTACGTCATATTTCCAGAACTTATCAGGAATTGCCCAGCGCCTCTCTCGAAAGTAATCTCATTAAGGTTGGTCCTCCAGGACCTCCAGGACCTCCTGGACGAGACGGAAGACCAGGCGCTCCAGGCAGGCCTGGAAATCCTGGCCCGCCAGGCCGAGATGGATCCCTTCTACCAGGACCACCACCGAAACCCCCATGTCAGAAATGTCCACCTGGACCACCTGGCCCTCCAGGTTTGTTTCGGAGCTTTATCGGTTCCAAAAGGCAAGCTATTCATACATATTCATTTTCAGGACCGCCTGGACCAAAGGGTCTTCCAGGACCGCAGGGAGATCCCGGTACTCCAGGACGTGATGGAATTCCTGGCCTTCCTGGACCTCCTGGCCCACCAGGTCCTCAGGGACCTCCTGGTGTCCCGGGAGAGAAGGGACCACCAGGTGAACCTGGAAAAGTTATTAATGGTGCGCCACCCGGTCCTCCTGGTCCACCGGGACCTCCTGGACCCCAGGGACCACCTGGACCACCTGGAAAGGATGGACAAGCTGGAAGACCAGGACCACCTGGTCCGCCTGGAGATCCTGGAGAGAAGGTATCGTTCCTGACTTCATACTTTACGAGTTTATGTATTGACCCCTACATGCAGCTGTCACTGAAACACTTCCGTTGTCTAGGGTGCCGATGGATTACCTGGACCTCATGGACCTCCCGGGCCCCGAGGACCACCAGGACAACCAGGTTCCTGCGATCATTGTCCTCCTCCGCGAACTGGACCAGGATATGGTCGCCTGTAAAAGTAAATTATGTGGTAGCACTTTAGATAAAGTTTTTCCGATAGGTTCACCTTAATTCCCTGTGAGGCATGATACAAAAAATTCAATATCGTGGGATTATATTCAAAAAATCTTGTAATTTACGTCAAAGTATCATAGTTCAAGTCGAGATTACTGAAGAAGAGCGAAAGCAGTGATTACTTTCAATACTTCTTGGTAAGGATCAAGTGGCTCTGAATTGTTGATAATAAATCTCGTTTCAAAGACAATATCGGAGCGAACTAGGTAAACTGAAGGCAAAAAAGTATTCAGTTTCATAATTGGGTCCAAAATCGGTGCCACTTCTTTTACTTGTTTACTTTAAACCTCAGTTTGGAACGAAGGGACCTGCGCAACGGATGGGTCTAGGTGAAAGAAGTGCTACTCTTGCCATTGATTTCTGACCTTTTGCAGTAAGAATGGGCATGTTTTGTCTCTTTTGCAAAATCAAATTAATTAATCCCATTCAGCGTGATCGATTTGCTTCCGTCCCTTCTCTTCCCCTTAGCCCTTTTGATCAATTGTCGCCGCCAACCGCCTTGATTTTGTTCAAGAAAAACAATCCGAAGTAGATGACACCCATGAGATACCGCAAAAATAAAGTAACTTACTTTTTGTTACTCAAGTAAAATAATCTTTGGAATGCAGTATTTCAGTTCATATTGATCGAAGAAGCTCTTGGCTTCTTCAGAAGGATTGTTGTTGCAACTGCACTTAATGCAGGAATGCTTGTAAGATCCACAAACATTGACCTCCTGTATCAACCTCGCTTAACATACTCGCAAAAAGTATACAAAGCAGTGACTGATGCCAAAGACTCGAAATCGACAGAAAAAAAAATTCAAAAATGTCAGTTTCAGAATAGAGGGCATGCTGAACACATGTGTATGATTTACTCACTTTTTCATACTCCTTCGAATTCGAAGGAGCAATGGTGAAGACTGCATGGAGCTCTACCACAGCTAGGTGGCGATACTTGTACGAATTCCCACGAAAGTACGAAAGCGGCAGTTGTTTTGCGGCGTCTACCGTAATCCTCCACTTGAAATTCGAATCTTCCGCGCCACAGAGTACGATTGGGTGCGGCAAGCGCGGCACGCCGTTTGGGTACAAGGACCCACCATGACCTCAGCAACATCGCTGAAAACATCAAAATCCTTTTTTCAGCTGGAAAATCATGTTCATATTTGTGTGGAAGCGGTTTTCCCTTTTGAATAGACCTATATGACACAACTGAGAACTGTGGCGCAGTACTTGTTGGAGCAACAACTGATTACAGTTGGAGCTACGACTGACAATACTGATTCAGTTTGAAAAGTTATGAGATCCTGATCTCTCCCTAGAAAGCTCTTCAGCCCTTACTCGACAGAAGCCTTTATTTCACTACAAAACTCACATGATACCATCCAATACACAAGAAAACAACGACAAGCTCAATCATATAATATTTGGCTTACAAAAAACACAAATACCATTCAACTCACAAGAAAAACAATTCAAAGCCATTACAAGTAACATTCCCAGAATTAGAGATAATATCCCGTACAACTTTAAACCCTTTTAAGAGCTGAATGAATAGATGAAATTCCTGTGTGATGCTGTGGCTGGTCTTGGGTGAATGAATGAGATTATTCAGAATTTCTCACGCTTATTTTTCCCGTCTTCACTGTCGTCGTCGTCGGCGTCGTAGCTCCTGCGAGACGACCTTTTCATCCTGTTGGCGTACTGTCCGCCATAGCTAGTGCCACCATTATCTGAAGACTCGTCCCTACCCTGCCTGTCCCGGCCATATCCGCCACGGTCAGCATCGTAGCTCTCGCGATATTCATCATCGTCCTAAAAATCCATAAAAATAACTTCTAAGCATCGTAGTCACTGCAAGACCCCTTTCTCACCCTGGCGGTGTACAGTCCGTCATAACCACTATCAAGATTTTTGAGATACTCGTCCCTATCCTGCTTGTCCCTTCCATATCCGCCACGATCAGCATCGTAGGTCTCGCGGTATTCATCACGGACCTGAAGAACGAACAAAATTAAGTTTCAAAATGATTTAGGTTTGGGTAAACTACCTGTCCACCGTGTTTTCCTCGGCCGTACTGACGTCCTTCCTTAAAGCCCGCATCGAAATCAACCCTAATTATGCGTCCATCCAGTGTAGTGCGATTAAGAAAACGTACAGCATTTTCGGCTTCATCACGAGTATAATACCTGAGTAACAAATGTAAATAACAGATGAATTCTTTGTCAAATACACAACTGGCAGGAGAGGAGGGCGGGGTGGAGCGAGCAACCGCTGACGAGCATCGCGCGCCTACCATTGGCGGGTTGTTAATAGCCACCAATCAATATGAACTCATGCACGCTTCGCTCTTCATTTCGCTCCTATTTGTAATCAATGAAGAATTGGCAAGACCTGTGCTGCAGAAATTCATTTCCGCACATTGGGCTTGCAAATGAAACCTGAAGTAATGTAAAAGATCTCACACGACGAAGCAAAATCCACATGGAGTTTTCCTGTAGCGATCGAGACCCATGATAACACGCCTGACATCCCCAGCACGGGTGAACAATTCAAAAATCTGCAAAGGTAAAAGATAATTTGCCAGAGGACGGCCTACCGAATCAGTTAAACTACAAAATTAAAGAGGAACCTGATCTTCAGTAGTGTAGAATGACAAGTTTCCTACATAGAGAGTAGTCGATGTACGAAGAGCTTGTTCCAATTCTTTTCTGGTACCCTTAAAATTGAAAATGAAACAGGAGATCATTAAGATTCCCGGAAACTTCAGAAACAAATCGATAAGTGTGCCACTCAAGACAAAAACGTACCTGGAAACGATTGTCACGGTACGAATTTTCAGTATCATCATGCACTTCAGGGTGACGAATCGAGAACACCTCTGAAAGGTGGTGAAGAAAGTACTTCATACGATAACACCCTCTTCATCCTTGTCAGGATGAAGAGGGTGTTATCGTATGAAGTACTTTCTACATCTCATTTATCACAAAGAAGTGATCCGTGTTGCTATACTAGTACTAGATCGACAAGTATGTGCGCTTCTCGCCAATTCTGCCCGACACCAATTTAAAGGCAATCAGTGACAAAAAGTTCTGCTTCCACTTTAGAAAATTTTGTACTACCCCAGAAAAAGTAGAATAAGATGAGCACGAACTGTGTCATCGGCGTTATGTAGTAAAGTCACACTGAAGATGAACTCACTCTGTCTGGCCGCAAGTTGCGCACGCTTTTTGTCGTTGAACAGATCCATCGCAAAAGCCTTTTTTACCTGCAAAAAAAATTAAGTGACCATAAAAGAAAAAGAAAACAAAAGCAGCCCCCCAGAACCACCACCGGTGCCAGCGTATGCCAACGCGCGGACAGAGTTAGAATAGACGTTTGGCATAGTGTAGCCTGCAGAGACGCAATTTTGCACAGCTCTGCTTAAAAATGCCAGTTATACATCGCATATCGACTACAAACTCTTCAATTTCCATTATTCTTTTGGAATTTTTGTTCCGAAGTAGCGTTACTCTCGTATTCTGGGTCCCAACCAATCATAGGTCGATTAGTGCAGTTCCTGGGCTGAGATAGTGCCAAGGCACTACCTGATTGGTCACTGCGGGTAAATAGGCAATCAAGTACGGTCTTTGTTCACTTCGCTGGCAATAAATGCATCGTTTGGGAAAAGGGTTGCTACTTTTTCAATTCTTCAAACCCAGGAACACCCATATTAACTATGGGCTTGGAGGACAACTGATAGTAGGGATTGAGCGTGCGCAGGAGATGGGGTGAGCACAACCTCCAGATGCTAGGCTTGGGGCATTGGGCGATACGGAATGCCGATACCCAACATAGCTTGACAAAAGCTAGGATTTTGGACGAACTCCCAGCTATTACAGCATTTTGGCGGTGGGTCCAAGCATGAACGTCCGATTGCCCCTCTGAATTGATTGGGCCGAGTAGTCGCTTGTGGCCGCGCGCTTGTTGTCTGGCCATACAAACCGACCTTGAGGTGTTAAGTGTTAATCAATTCAACTCCAGTGTGGGACTACTCAAACCTAAAACTTAACTGGTAATAATACTTCTCTTCCTTCCCAAGGTTAGGGTTTTCCTTCAGCCTCGAATGTCTTTCAACGCTATTTCATTCTAAAGTGGTGTAGAGACTTCGCTTCTCCACCTTTCACGCCCTTCATCGTTAGATGTAACTTGTACTGTAACTAAATGATCCTACCTTATACTGTAACTATCCTAATAAGTCTTACCACAATTTCTTATTCTTCTTCTTCTTACCCCCCCCCCCCCCCCCCCCCACCTTCTGTTCAAACTCCATCTGGCTACAGTGCATTCTTGGACATACATATAATTCCTAATAGACTTCGTGCTGCCAACCTGTTGTCAATCCCTTCGACTGTATAGTAACTAGTATTACTACATTTCTCACATTATACTGGAATACCAGCCGATAACCCTATGACCGTTGATATCGAGCCAAATGACCTACCAAATCAATCAGTCTCACATGCCGCTTTCTCTTACATCTTGCTGCTGTTGATGGTTGAATGTTTCACTAATTATATAAAATCATGCATACTCTTTCCTTTGTCGCCTTTTTACAGTAAAGAACATATACAGAACTCCTCTCATGCAGTTTCTCCAGTAATTGGAGTTCATTATGCTTTCCTGAGTGCGTACTAGTTACATTTTGTTTAATGTTGATAACTTTTTTTCATTACTATACCATTATTAGTATTTGTATTAGCACCGCAAACTGTAATGCGAGCCAAGTGAGCTCTAACGGAGCTCCTCTCATCGGTGGGTTGTGAAGCGGTAAGGCGGCGGACCAATGGCGTCGCCATGTTCCACAATGCCCTTGATCCAGTAACTTCTTGTGCATGGCCTGCGCTTGAACTCCTAATCTTTGAGCTCTCTTTTTTTGTAGTATTGTAGTGGTGGAGCCTGCACGGTAGTGGAGACGAGCAGTAGGAACAGTTTTGTGTTGTCGACTCGCCGCACGCGGCTGTCGCGGACCATTTGCCTCGTCATACAGTTCTAGCGTTCTTCATACAGCTCAATCGCTATGCGATTATTTCTTTGGACATGATTCTACTGTTATTTCTTTTGTTCCTGTATTTCTTACCTGCTGCTTGCTCATGCTAAATTCCCTCGCGCGCGACGTCTAACGCGACAATTTCGTTCCTACTGCATCACGCCCGCACGGTAGTCCTACAACATAGAAGATGACCAAGTGTGAGATTTCGCTAAATACCTTTTCCTCGACGGCATCACATTCTCATTTCGTAATAATTCTTGTATCCTGCATTTGGATGGGACAATAGAAGGAGCGAGTTTTTCACGTACAACATCACTCTTGAAGGTATTACAAGTAGATTATTATTTTTAAAAACCCTTTAGGACTCTATATCACTCTTTACTTCGTATTGGCTTCGACTTAGTTTGAGTTGACTAATTGCCGTTTCTCACGTGAAATCTCTTTTATAATGCCTCTTTATCATCATATTTTTTATATTTCGCTTTCAGGTTTACCGCGCTATCTTTTGATTGTTACACAAGTTCTTGCATGACCGATCCGATACTGAAAATGGAAAAGATCAAATCTGATGCTCTAGTGCGAATTTGATGAAATCTGCTTATTCTTAAGTGAAATGTTTCAGTGGTGCTCTAATTACTTCCATGACAGTTATAGCAAACACATGGCTCCAGCGCAACGCAGCCGCTCGCATATCTTCACTGTGGCTCACGTTAAAAGGCAAGTCCTTCTTTTCTGGAATGGTATTTGTTGCACTACAATTTTGAGATCGAGACCAATAACGTTGAGCTATACTTGCGCAGTTGATGATAGCGCGAGTCGCTTTACTCATGAACATCGATCAATGCCTAAAATTGCAACCATGTGGGTAGGAAATCGAATTGTAATTTTTCAAATAGGGAATTTTGTGTCTTAATCGGATCGCTACTCAGTAGCGCCCACTCGGCGTATCACTTACCCTTCAATCTGAAAAGCTGAAAAAAAACGTCACAATCGGATGTTTTCCATATCCATAAACAATTATTTTTTTTCGGAAATTCATAAACATTACCATGACCCTAAATTGGGCTCCAACTGGGAAAGTCCTGTAGTCGTCACTTCATCCCCGATCCATCCCTCGCTGTCTGCACTCTACACACTTGGCAGTGAGCAAGGATATCAATAGTTCACCTTTAGCGCCTTTGTTTATACTTATGTTTGCTATATGTCAAGCAGCGCACCAATCAACTTACTTCCTTATTGATAACCACTTAAATTACTCTCATATATATCAATGAAGCGCTGAATTTGGGGTTTTGTTAATGCTTTCCCCTTTCTTTGACTGTCAGGGCAAACAGTGACGAAACGTTTTCAGGATACGCAATTTTTTCGAAAAGATTCGGAGTTTGAGGCCTACCAATGATCTATCGGCAACGCACGACCTTTGACATTGTGAGTATTTATTTTGAATTTGATAAATTGATCATTATCAGATACAGTCCACAGCTCTAGAAAAAACGAACCTATCCAAAGCTAATCAGTCATTACGTTCCACATTCGCCGCCTCATCAATAATAATACGTCTGTTGAAAAAACTCAACATTGGCAATGTCCAGCTATGAAAAGCAAGTGATCAAACATCGTCCAAATATCGTAGTGTTTAGAAAAAAATGAAACAGCTTTTGATTCGTGGTCACCAAATAGTGGCTGGCACGATTATTGATGGGTGAGCACGATTTGCCTCCATTCCTAACTTGTTGAGCTAATGCAGAGGTTTTTTACCCTCTTGGTATTGGGTCCTCTTTTACGCCTAGACAGAGGAAAGTCGGTGGTAAGTGAGGCCTGAGGCAGAGTTCTGAGAAAGGATTTTTGATAAAATCGTTCATTGACATGCTGCCATACAGTATTCTGATGGATTCCTTCTGTAAGATTAGCACTTTACATGGCCTGAAGTATCCAGGGCTCGACCGAGATTGCTACTCAGCAAAACGGCGGTTTGTTGTTGTTTACTGGTCATTTGATGCATCCTACCGTAGATATGAGGCTTTCCTCATTCCTTCTTACAGTCGGGTTTTTTTTTTTCTACATAAAGGCTAAAGAATGAATTCAATGGCACTGATCAGCCCTTTTTTGGGATACGCCCCGTGTTCGACTTTCATTCAGCCTCGCAGTGGCTACGTGCATGCGTATGTAGCCTATAAAATAACCAAAGGTGGTCAGCCGATGTACAAGTCAGTGTTTTTATCCTCCCATAAGAATCTGTTATCATTGACCAGATCCCAGAGGGATGGAAGTCTTGGTTGGCGTAGGCGAATGTCGATACGAGGAGTCAAACCCGCGACCATGCGTGTGTGATAGTGCGCCATTGGACACTACATCACCTTCAGCCGCTCCTAAACACATAAGCTACTTAAATATTCTCACATAGTTCTCAATGCCAACCCTACTTTGTCTTTCCATGCCACTTTTTCTTCTTTGGGTTTCTCACGATATGTCTCCGGTTCTTCCATTGAAGCACATTTAGTACGAATTTTCATCAAAGTGAACTTATCTATAGTCATGAACTGTTAGACTCACCAGGAGAGGTCGATCATTTTTAATCCCAGAATATGTTTTCGCAAAATTTCGGTCGTGATCGTCACCTAAGAGAGTAAAACTTTAGAAGATTGAGAGCGATGGTCCTCATTTTCGTAGCCATTACATGGAAGCGCAGTGCGGGCCTCAATAGGGAATAGTAGCACTCCCTACTATTGGAGGCAGTTAGCCACACTCGAGGAGTCACTTGAGTACACTTGAGAGGCTACCAGTCTAGTAAAAACGGGTGTGAGTGGCACTCCCGATCAGCGCACAGCGTGGGCGATTCTATTGGTTAGTTGTCTCTCCGCGCGGCGTACCGCGCTACCGCTCGTCGCTCAGAACCTAGTGGTTGATGCAAACGGTAGACAACTAATAGGTGGCTAACTCACAACACTAATTCCTCTAACACAAAACAAAATGACTTTTATTAGAAGACCATTCAATGATTCTAACAATGCGATTCATTTCAATCAATAACCATAACCATAACAAACGAACAACAACCGGAAACGCTTTCACTGATAACAAATATTGATACAGGTGGATAAATGTGATTAATATTTTGTAGATATTCCTTCGAAGAACCACATATGGCTGTCGCTAGCTTGAAAGCGCAGCCATAGCCCTTTCCAGACTTGTGAGTTCGATAAGCAGCGCTTCCTTCTAAACTCTTCCATTATAAAGTTCATCTGGAAGGCCAAATTTGTAGTCGTTCAACTCGGTTACCTTCTCTGCGTAGGTGATGCGGACCGGTAGCGGTACCTTCGTCTCGTAGTCAGGACGGCTCTCCTGCTCCAACAATTTTCTTACTTGTGTCTCGATTTTCTCCTTCTTGCTGGCTAATTTCGTCAGTTCCCGCTCGGTATTGATGATACCCTTTGAAGGTTGGGTTATGCTCAGTGAAGCGAACTGTTAAACACGTAAAGAGCACGAATGCTCACCTTCAGAGCCACATAAACGGTACATCTCGATGAAATTGTCACATGAGCACAACCTTGAGGTATACCATCCAAACACACGTTGGAAAGGACTTCGACCTAGACAGGTGATACTGTATTGACGCATATTTCCTTGATTAAAACTATCAAAAGACGGACCTTATTACTCGAAGCGAGCGTTTCAATCAGAGGAATCAACGACGTCAAGCACTTGTGGTCCTCCTCAGAACTTACAGACGCATAAACTAAAAGTAATCTGTATTTACTCATGACAGCCTTGAAAGGAATAGTAGCGGCTTACGATCAGTCTTCGTTTTGTTCGTTAGCTCGTAGTCAGACCGAAGCGATCGGACAGTTCGGATGACGCTCATCGCAAACGCGACATCTGCTTCGATCTTCTCGTTGGGGAACGGAAACTGCAAAGTGCTGCCTTCATATTTCCAAAGTTGCCAACTCCTGATGTATGGTTATACCTCGGAAACTTCCGGATATGAGTGGACAGTTATCGAAGGAGGCTGGGACTTGCGACGAGGGAGGTGCTGCCAGAGCTCCTCGGACAGGAACGGCATGATCGGACTGATCAGCCTCAAACCGGTTTCGACGCAGTTGTAGAGTGTCGCCTTAGCTGTCACACGTGCTTCCTCGGTTCCTTAAACTCAAGATCATACGAGATCATTCATTACCAAGATATTCGAAGAATAGCTACCTGAAGCGATAACCGGCTTCACGGCTTCGAGGTAGATATCGCAAAGATCGTAAAGCCAGAAGTCATACAACGTGGTGGTAACCTTAATTACCGAGAAATGACGCGGGTCCAAAGAGTCGTCAATGAAAATCAAGACAGAGTCCAATAAAAACGTTAATCATAGAAAAGAGGATCCTTCTTATCGCCCAAACAGGAGAGTACGTTGTTTACTACAGTATGTAGAGGAAATAAAAACCGATCATGAAGACAGACCTGAGTGAAGTTGTAAGCCTCCATGCCTGCGTTGCAGCGGTTGACGGCGTGAGCAGCACGCGACAGAATCCACAGGTCCATGATGGACTCTTTACCGCTGAGCTGGAAAAAGGTACAATGTAACACAACGTTGGTGGGCAAACCCGAAGCCAACCCACCTTGAATGGCTCTGCATGGTAATCACTGCCCAGCTGCATCAAAGTGAACCTGAGAGCTTGCCATATCTGGAAGAACGAATTGAGGATCAAACTCAGCGTGAGGAATAGGAGAGTTGTCACAAAGTTGCACCTTGTTGCAGAAGAAGCGATACCCTTGGACACGAAGGACGTCCAGGTTGATGTCTCTGCCTTGACTAGTGTAAGCCAGGAGTGCGAACCGTAGCGCATCGGTACCACATTCAGGAATGCCCTGAACATTGTGCAAATGAAATGGTCCGTAGTCTAAATGTTAGAAATGGACTCACCTTGGGGTAATCCCTTGCCTGACCAGCCTGGGCGATGGCGAGTTCCTTCGCGTCCAAGTTCCCCGTCGTCAACTGATGATTCAGCTCAGCCAGTGTTACACCTCTGAAAGCGGAATGGTCTTTGGAGACCCTGAGACCTTCTCATCGTACCTGATCACATCGAGGGGATCGATGACGTTGCCGAGGGACTTGGACATTTTGCGCCCATGAGCATCTCGAATCATGGCATGGAGGTAGACCTGAAGGAGCAAAATATTTCATCACAACCTCGACTAAGTGTGCTAGCGTCCAACCTCTTTGAATGGCAGTTTTCCCGTGAGTTCCTGACTCAGGAATACCATACGTGCGACCCAGAAGAAGAGGATATCATGACCTGAGAACCGTTATGATCTGAGTAACAGAAGGTGAAGGGGCGGTGAAAAAGCTGCTCACCAGTTTCAAGAACATTCGAAGGGAAATAAAGTTGCATGTCACTAGTGTTCTCCGGCCATCCCATGATGACAAATGGCCACATTCCAGATGAGAACCACGTGTCCAAAACATCTTCATCTGGAAATGAAGCTTTGCAATACAAAACTTGTTCACTCACAACTAAGCCTACCCACCCCACTTCAACTGAATGAACTTCGGATCGACATTGAACTTCTTCGCCGCCTTCTTCCGGGCCAGTTCCTCGGAGTGGGCTGAGACCCAGTAACGATCGTCGCAAGGATCGCCCGCTGGAGTCTGGAAGGGAATATCGCCTCAGAGATCCAGAATGAAGGAGCAGAAAAAGGTAACTTACCTTCCCATCAGTTACTGTGACAAAGTAGGCTGGAATACGATGACCCCACCACAGCTGTCGAGAAATGCACCAGTCTCTGAATGGGCGTCCGAGTTCAGAAGATAGGTTCCACAAAGACAACAAAGAATCAGAACCAACTGACCTGCTACCTTGAAGCCAGCGATTCCAGGTAGCGACGTGGTAGTCGGGAATGAGCTTCAGCTCTCCGCTTTCGACAGCTTCTATGGCTTTCCTGGCCATTTCATCACATTTGACATACCATTGCGGTTTCAGAAGAGGCTCGATAATGTCTTTGGAACGACTGAAATGCTCAAAATTCCACTTCGCCAAGACTAATTAGAGTCTGCCGGGAATGGGTTTTACTCGCGAAAATGGCGCAAGTAGGGTTTTTGAACAATGGGATTCAGAAAGGGTACCATATCTCAGAAACCGTGATTAAGCCTTTTGAACTCACCTACACACTGGGACAACCATAGCATTATCTTCTGAACCTCGGTACAGATTCAGTTCCTTCAGTGCTTCCGTGACGGCCTTTCTCGCATCGAAACGACGCATGCCGGAGAATTTGCCGCAGCCGGCGGAAATCATGCCGTCGTCGTCGATGCAGGTGATGAATGGCAGATTGTGACGAATTCCGACATGAAGAGGCCGGAATGTAGTGAAGCACCAGGAATGAAATCCCCCGGGAACTTACCTCGTAATCATTGTGATCGTGAGCTGGTGTGATTTTCACGGCCCCTGTTCCGAATTCACGATCGACGAAGGTGTCCGGGACGATTGGGAGCTCACGGTCAACGAATGGATGAACACATACCTGAACCCCGGCCTTATTAGCATTTGATTCCGGAGTTCAGAACTGACTAATATAAGCTTGCTTACCTTGCCAATGAGGTGTTGGTAGCGGGGATCATCGGGATGAACAGCAACTGCAGTATCACCAAGCATTGTTTCAACACGAGTAGTTGACACAACCACTTCCCCATCTGAACGATTGAAACATATAAAAAGTCTTCAAAAGTCAAAAGTCGCGAAATGTCAGGTTTACCCAACCAGATTCCTGAGTCTAGCCCCAATGTTCCCCCTTCTGGCAAGCAACGGGAGTTAGAGGTTAAGGTGTCTGAATTACATGACATTTTAGGAGTCGAGTGTAGACCAGTTGAAGTATACCGCATGGGTAAACCTGACATTTCGCGTCCAAGGCTGGTCAAACTGGTGCTGCCGTCGAGGAGTCACTGGATTACAGCGCTCACCAACAGTCACCGCCTACGCGCTTCCAGCCTATCGACTGTATTTGTGCGGAAGAGTCTAACACCTGCAGAGCGCACTCTAGAGAAACAACTTCGGTTGGAGTGTAAAAAGCGAAATGACCAGCTGAACAGTCGTGTCTGGGTGGTGTATCGCGGCGAGTTGAGGCGTGCCGAGGAGCTACCTAAATCACGGAAATCGGGGAACCCCCAGCCCGTCGCGGGACATTCCCCAGAATGAAATGTTACCTGTTTAATTCTAGAAGTCTGTGCAACAAACTCCATCACCTTCAGTATTTTCTAGATGCTTACAACCCAGACCTACTCTTTATTACGGAAACTTGGTTGTCAGTCAAAATATCAGATTCTGAAATCCTGTCAGGTCGTCCCTATACTGTTCATCGTATCGATCGAACAGGGTTTAGAGGTGGTGGAGTGTGTTGCCTAGCCAAGAATATGATAAATTTAGCTACCACGGCTGCTCCCCGTTTGAAGTCTGAACTTCTCTGCCTCCAAGGATTTGACCTTTTTTCCTGCACAAGATTTACGGTTATTTTGATATATCGTCCTCCTAACTCAACCTCTGATGACGACGAAGGTCTTTTTGAAATTATACTCGACCACTGTGTTTTGAACAAGCATCTGATTGTTCTCGGCGATTTTAACCTCGACATAGACTGGATGACAGGGAAGGCTAAAAGTTCTGCGTCGTCAAAATTTCTTGAGTTTTTTGAATGTTGTTCATTAGTTCAGCATGTCACCCAGCCTACGCGTGGAAGCTCGATTCTGGATATAGTGCTGGCTAATGCTCCAGTCGTCAAGGATGTTAGTGTTTGTCCGCCTTTTGCTGAGTCCGATCATAGTGTAGTCGCATTCGACATAACCGTAGCGCTGCCTGAGTTCAAGGAACTTCCTTTACCTAACTTTTTCAAGGCAGATTTTGCCTCGCTCTCTAATTACTTTTCCTCCATCGATTGGCAAGGTGCATTTGAGGGATACAGATCTGTAGACGACCTCTACAAAAGATTCTGCCGCATTCTATATTCCGGATTTGCTAAGTTTGTGCCTTTTGAGACTAAGAAAGTTCAACAGGCATGGTATCCGAAACACATCAATAATTTGATGGCACAAAAAGCCAGGCTTTTTTCAGAAGCACAGAACTTTCCTTTGGCTCTCTGTCGTTATAAGCAAATCTGCAAGGAGCTGGATTACCATTTAAGAAGATATCTGGCTTATAAAGAGAGGCGAGCCGCATCCAGTGCCGATAAAAGGAAGTTATTTGCTCTCTTCAAAAACAAGATAAAATCGCTGCCGTTTGTACCGATACTTCAAGACTGCTCTGGTAAAGAGGTCTCGAGTGATTATGAGAAAGCAGAAGCTCTCGCTCAATTCTTTTCTTCTGTGTATACAGCATCGGTAGTCTGTGCGGATACAGCTTTAGAAAGCGGTTTCCAGCCAGATTCTTTATCTCATATGATATCTCCCGGAGAGGTACGTCGAATTCTGAAGTCACTCAAAAGCTCTTGCTCTTTGCCGTTCGATGGCATTCCCCAGATTGTATATAAGAAGTGTGCTCACTCTCTTCATAAGCCCATATGTATGATTTCGAACGCCTCCCTAATTTTCTGTGAAATTCCTTCTGTCTGGAAAGAATCTATCATAACAGCGATTCCGAAAGTTCCGAATGCGAATGTGGTATCGTCTTTTCGCCCGATCAGTATCACTACTCCTATCATTAAGGTGCTAGAAAAAGTTATACGTGACAAACTCGAACATCATTTGACTAGGAACAACCTTATACCCCTTGAACAACATGGTTTCCTAGTGGGTGCTTCCACATGCACGCTGATGGCTGACTGTACCTTCGAGTGGAATTTGGCTATCAATAAAAACCAAGGTGTGGACGTGATCTATTTCGACTTATCAAAAGCATTTGATAAAGTTAGTCACGATAAACTACTCTTAAAGCTTCGAGAGCTAGGTGTCACTGGAACACTTTTTGAGTGGCTGCGGTCCTATCTGAGACTTAGATACATGTGTGTGAGAGTCGGAAACTTCTCGAGGCGATACCCATGCACCAGCGGCGTGCCGCAAGGTGGTGTTTTGTCACCTCTTTTGTTCTTGATATATACCTATGATTTACCTAATCTTTTGACTACGCATCCAGAAGTGAAGGTTCGCTTGTATGCGGACGATATAAAGGTATATGCCGTTTACACTGAAAGCACTCATGATCGTATTCACCAAGCCTTAACCCAGTCCATTAATAACATGATGGAGTGGGCTGATGCCTGGGAAATACCTGTGAACTTGTCAAAAACATCTGTACTTCATATGTAGTTCTACGGACCTCCGAAGAAGTTCGTGACCTCGGTTTTCATATGAACTCGGGACTGAATTTTGATCATCACATTAGCTCAATCGTACAGAAGGCATTTGGTGTTCTTTTTGCTATTTTCCGAAACATTCGATACAACGATGCATCAATTATGACGAGACTTTACAAGGCTTATGTAGTCCCAGTTCTGGAATATGGGTCACAGATCTGGAGTCCCTACACAAAGAAGCTACAAGTGAAAATAGAGAAGGTCCAGAAAACATTCACAAGAATTTTGATGTATCGATGCTATCCGAATCCAGACTACCCTATTGCTATGCCCTGTTACAGGGAGCGCCTGCATCGTTTCAAACTCAAATCGCTTCTTTATCGACGCATCTTTAACGATGTAGTTTTCTGTTTCAAGCTTTTGAAGGGTGAACTGAAGCTGAAGCCTAGCACTTACTGGATTTTCAGGCCTTGTCGAGGGCGCGCTAACAAGCTCTCTCTACAATGCCCTAAACTTATGAAAAAACAGTACTGCAAAGCTTCTAACTCTCTATTTTTCCGAGGGGCAAAATGGCTTCAGATGGTACCACCTGAAATTCTTGCTGCCCAAAATAGCAACGTTTTTAAAAACAGGTTGAAGAAGATCGATTTGCTATCACGATTTGGAATGCAAGACTTTTGAAACTCTTCCAAAACACGAGTATCCATTCAGCATTTCGCTTGTAGCTTCTTCCCGCTGATGCTTTTTTGCGACGATTTCTTCTGGTGATGAAATAAAAAGCCCGCTGCTAGACTTCCGATTCTTTTCTTTTCTGCTGCATTATAACTCACTTCTTGTTTGTTTGTTTGCTTTGTTGGAATCTAATTTTACTTGTACCGGATTCACCTCATTAGATAGTGAGTCTCCAGTGAGAGGTATATTAAGATTGGTTATGAGTCCCCTCTACTAGAAGTAAATTTGCACTACTCTTTTTCATTCAAAACGGATGATTCGTTTAAGGCTGTGATAATCGTAATGGCGGGTCGGAGGCTGAATTGTTAGGGGTAGGGAATACCTAACATCCGAAAATTCGGTCTCCCATTCCACAGGTATGCTAGTGTCTGTCTGGGAGTGACGTTATCCCTAGCGTCATCTGCCTACTGAAATCAAAAGTAGATGCTCTTTAACTTTAGCTTTTTGCTCTTTACCATACAGCTCTTATTAACTATCTAAACTTTCTGTAGTGCACGTCTGCTTCGGTTCATTTTTTTGTCTTCTCCTACACCCCTAACTGGAGATCTTATTACCTTTTGTTTTGAATCATGATTTACTTCATTCGATTGTAGGTTGTTGAATTATTATTTCATGGAATTGTAGTTCGCGCACCTAAGCGTGCACCAAATAAATAAATAAATAAATATAAAAAGTCGCTCCGACTAGCGACTTTATAAACCACAGACCTGTTCCCTTGATTTTGTAAGCAAACGAAGTTAGAACTCCAAATTCCACTTTCTCATCATACCCAGGTACAGGAAGAAGTGTGCGACCTGTCAGCTCCTTTTTGTCTACCTAAAGAGATTTGCCCCAAAACTCTGAATAGAAAGCAGACGCGCCAGTTTCTGAAAGAGCTAATTCCATGTTTAGGCTGTTTACCTCAATATCAGAAATGGCACTTCGGAGAGCGCATGACCAGTTGACAAGACGGTTGGACCGATAGATGGTGCCACGCTCGTGCATGCGAACGAAGGCTTCGGTTACCGCTCGGACCATCTTCGGGTCCATCATGAAGCAGGCGCGATCCCAGTCTACCGAAGCGCCCATCTTGCGCAGTTGGTCGTAGATCACTCCGCCCTTTCTGGAATTCGTTCAATGAAAGCAATGGAGCATCATAAATGGAAGAGCTTCGGATATGTTAATGACTAACTCGTTCTTCCATTTCCACACTTCATGGATGAAGTGATCTCGGCCGAGATCGTGTCTAGTCAGGCCTCTCTCGCGTTGTAACTTCTTCTCCACAACAACCTGTGTAAGGGATCCCGAATCGTGAAGAATAGGGATGGGTACTTAAGTGGAACTATGTTACAGGCTCACCTGTGTGGCAATACCTGCGTGGTCACAACCAGGATTGAACAGTGTGGTCCTTCCCTTCATACGGTGCCTGAAGTTTCATGGGTTACATTGAAAGGGCTCAATTACGGACCATTACACACCATCTTGTTAAAGTATCCTCGATGGTAGTGGCTAGCGCATGGCCAACATGAAGTGTACCAGTAACGTTTGGTGGAGGGATGCAAATGGTGAAACTTCCTTTCGGATTGGGTGTTCTGAAAATAATAGGAACTGGACGATACCCTAGATTCTACGAACCGAAGACTTCCAAGACCTACGCTGCGTTCTGTCTACCGTACTCTGGCTTGAAAAATCCTTCCTTCTCCCACCATGCATACCAATCCGACTCTACGTATACGGGATCATATACGCTCGGTAGTTGACTTAGTAGATCTGAATTAGCGCTGATTTCCTAATTTCCTTAATGGTCGAAGCAGAATTCTGGGACAATCACCTTTCTTTTCACCGGTGTTCTTGCCAGAAAAATATTTCAGCTCCTCTGCAACGGTCTTCTTCTTTAATACTTTCTCCTAAAGTATCAGTTGAACTTCATCTTCTGAGAGAAAGCCTATTTATTTTTTAAAAATCTCTTTGGATTGTCCCGTAATTCCCTACAATGGCAAGTTCCTTTTTTACCTGTGACTCGTGAGTCGACTGTTTATATACGACCTCGGCTACTTTGAATCCTAGGACATACCCAAATTTTGTGTCCTTCATTTCCTATTTGAAAAATCGGTCACATAAATGTGGTGTGGTACATTTGCCGAGTTGGAATTTGTGAAGGTGGCTGGAAAGAACCTCCTCAGCTTCAACTCGGGCACCACTTACACGAAGTACACCTATTTAAATACTTACAGGCTTATGGGTGGAAACCCTCTGAGGCAGCTAAGCTGTTCATCCGGGCTCGACCAATTGGTTGGTGTGAAACCACAAGGGCACTACCTCAAAAATCCGCTTATCGCCGTCGAAGGAGGTCCCCAAAATTATCGATGCTTCCAACACGACTCGTATGTGCTTCCCAGCAAACGCTTGTACACCAGTGGGGTCTACGCCGAACTCTTGGTCGGATGCATTTCGGCCCGTGTTGGCGCGACGCTCGCTGCGCAGCGTACGGCCGTTTCCAAAAAAAAAAAAAGAAAATGAACTGAAACGCATTGTAACCCTGGACGGCGATCACTGTACATGGCTAGCCTTGAACTTTAAAAACAGCGCGGTTGGGCCCTGGTCTATGTTCAGTCATAGAGAGAACCACGAGTCAGTCACTTGAGCGAAAGATCCTGGATGGTTGTACCGATCCTACTAGGTTGTGGAGAAGTTTCCGCCTCTCACCTCACTTCTCACAATGCCGTATTTTTGAAAATCATTCTGGAGCCTCCTACCTAAAACTTATATGAAGGATAGACGGCATTTCTCTATGACAAGTTTGACTTGGCAGTTCTGGTATTGTGCTTGTAGAAATCAATCCTGACTCTAAGCAGGTTCGACCGATTTAAGACATGAACGGAAAACTCGATGCAGCAGGGCAAGTAAAACGGTGAACTAGCCAACTGACTAATTTCGTAGTAGGCACTGAATTTTTCTACAGTAACGCACCTCCTTCAGCTTTGCCGTGGCAGCTTTCTCATGAAGTTTTCGCTGTTTCTCTTCAAATTTCGCTAGTTTTGCAGCCTTTTCGGCCTCCTTCTTTAACTCCTTCTCGGTCTTTTCCTTCGGCCGCTCATCGCTGCCCATCCCTTTACTCCTAAATAAAACACTCCGTCCGGTGGTATTTATAAGCACTCAGGTAGCAGTCGTTAATTGAGCATTGCCCACAACCCGGGTATGTGTCAAGTCGTGCGCCCGAGGACGCGCGCGGCAAATTGCGCGGCGAAATTCATGGTGATAGGAACGGCTTTAGCGCCTATCATTGTGGCCCAAATTTGAAGTAAAGGAGATTATCGGGATCAGTTAATCTAATGATCTCCTTGACTTCAAGTTTGGCCAACAATTATAAACGCCGCAATCGTCCAAGTTCGCCACGAACTTCGCCGCGCAATTTGCCGCGCGCATCCTCGGACGCAAGTAAGTCCCCTCCCCCGTAGAATTAATTCCACCCTTTTGTCCTAGGGGCTATGCAGCTGGCAAAAATAGCAAGGGCAGAAACCATTTCTCATTTTTGAAAGACATTTAGACTTTTCTGTAACAACTCGTGAATATTTACTAACGAATAGATCCAGCATGAACATTTTTCATAAGAAAACAACATAACAAAGAGAGACACAGCATGACATCAGAAATGTAACAACGAAGAAACGCTTTTTTGTTAGCAATTGTGAAAATTTCTAAACAAAATTTATAGTAATAGTAAGGTGAGAGTTCTGTTGCACGGAAAATTAGGAGGATTCCTATCTTATTCTTGCCTACGGCTGAGATATGGTGCGGTTTTTTGGATTTTTTTGACTAGTTTTGTTAATTTTAGCTTAGTGCCGCCATCCTCACAAAAAGAAGCATGAGAGTATATGAAACTGTAACAGATAAGGTGATACTGTGAAACTTGTGGGAGGGAAGGCAGCCACGCCATATTCACTATTTGCACTTCAGCATTCTTCCTTATCGATTTCGGAGCAGCCATTTTCGAAAATCCCGCACGGAAAACTGGTTAAAAATAGGTTCGTGCGCAGAGACGCAGAATGATGACTTGCCCTCTTTGCTTGGATGGGACTAATAGAACCTATTTGGAACACTTGGAAAGCATTAAACTCTTCAACAAGGCAATTTATTTCAATGCGGCCTAGACCGTTCAAAACAAAACAGGTTATAACAAATAAACAACCAGAAACCCTATGGATGATATCAACAACGAGGATTCGAAATAAACAAATCGTAATAAATATTCTATCTGTTCATAAAGGAGATACCATAGCATTGACTCTAACTCCGTAGTGCAGCCATAGCTGTTTCGATACTCCGAACTTCAGTGAGCAGCGCTTCTTTCTGAAAAGTCAGATCATTCAGAAGTCGAAATTGGGATAATGTAAGTTTTTCAGTAGCCGAAACAATTGATTTACCTTCTCTGTGTTGGTAATGCGAACCGGTAGCGGCACCTTCGCCTCGTAGTCTGGCCGACTCTCCTGATCTACAAGTTTTGCCATCTGAGCCTCGATCTTCTCCTTCTTGCTGGCTAACTTGGTGAGTTCCCGTTCAATGTTGATGATATCCTTGAAAGTGATGTTATCCCAACCACAGAATCAAACCCATAAGAATCAGGTTAAACCCATAGGAAGGTAGGAAAAGAAGGTACATCGAGTGGTTGGAGGCTACCAAGCGCAGTTACCGGGCAAAATAGTGGCATTGTCGCCTGGTCTTCGGGTATATAGGACTAAGAAATAATGAAGGCAGACCTGTAGAGCCACATAAACGGTACATCTCGATGAAATTGTCACATGAGCACATCCTTGAGGTACACCATCCAGGCCCACGTTGGAAAGGACTTCCACCTAGACAGGCGATACTGCGATTGACACATATTTCCTTAACTGAACCTATCAAAGACGGACCTTATTACTCGAAGCGAGCGTTTCGATCAGAGGAATCAACGACGTCAAGCACTTGTGGTCCTCCTCAGAACTTACAGACGCATAAACTAAAAGTAATCTGTATTTACTCATAATAGCCTTGAAAGGAAAGGTAGCAGCTTACGGTCAGTTTTCGTTTTGTTCGTCAGCTCGTAGTCAGAGCGAAGCGATCGGACAGTTCGGATGACGCTCATCGCAAACGCGACATCTGCTTCGATCTTCTCGTTGGTGAACGGAAACTGCAAAGTGCTGCCTTCATATTTCCAAAGTTGCCAACTCCTGATGTATGGTTATACCTCGGAAATTTCTGGATATGAGTGGACAGTTATCGAAGGAGGCTGAGACTTGCGACGAGGGAGGTGCTGCCAGAGCTCTTCGGACAGGAACGGCATGATCGGACTGATCAGTCTCAAACCGGTTTCGACGCAGTTGTAGAGTGTCGCCTTAGCTGTCACACGTGCCTCCTCAGTTCCTTAAAGGCAGGATCGTATGAGATCATTGATTACCAAGATATTCGAAGAACAGCTACCTGAAGCGATGACCGGCTTCACGGCTTCGAGGTAGATATCGCAAAGATCGTAAAGCCAGAAGTCATACAACGTGGTGGTCACCTTAATTGTCATGAAATGAGGTAGCGTTCAAGTAATCGCCAATCAAAATTAGAGAACACAGTGGAAATGGAGGCAATAGAAAAGAGAATCCTGGGAAGATTGAAACTTCCCCCCGTTCAACAGGCAGGACAAGATGTTCAAATCATTATATCAAGGAAGGAAAAGCGATCATGAAGACAGACCTGAGTGAAGTTGTAAGCCTCCATGCCTGCGTTGCAGCGGTTGACAGCGTGAGCAGCACGCGACAGAATCCACAGGTCCATGATGGACTCTTTTCCACAGAGCTGGAAAGGAACCATGTAATACAACGTTGGAGGGAACCCTAAGCCAACCCACCTTGAATGTCTCTGCATGGTAATCACTGCCCAGCTGCATCAAAGTAAACCTGACAGCTTGCCATATCTGGAAGAACAACCCGAGGATCAAGCTCAGCGTGAGGACAAGTAGAGTTGTCACAAAGTGGAACCTTGTTGCAGAAGAAGCGATACCCTTGAACACGAAGAACGTCCAGGTTGATGTCTCTGCCTTGGCTAGTGTAAGCCAGAAGTGCGAACCTCAGCGCATCGGTACCACATTCAGGAATGCCCTGAACATTGTGCAAATGAAATGGTCCGTAGGCTTAATGATAAAAATGGAATCACCTTGGGGTAATCCCTCGCCTGACCGGCCTGGGCGATGGCGAGTTCCTTCGCATCCAAGTTCCCTGTCGTCAGTTGATGATTCAGCTCGGCCAGTGTTACACCTCTGAAAGCGATATGGTCTTTGGAGACCCTGAGACCTTCTCATCGTACCTGATTACATCGAGGGGATCAATGACGTTGCCGAGGGACTTCGACATTTTGCGGCCATGAGCATCTCGAATCATGGCATGTAGATAGACCTGAAGGAGCAAAATATTTCATCACAACCTCGACTAAGTGTGCTAGCGTCCAACCTCTTTGAATGGCAGTTTTCCCGTGAGTTCCTGACTCAGGAATACCATACGTGCGACCCAGAAGAAGAGGATATCATGACCTGAGAACCGTTATGATCTGAGTAACAGAAGGTGAAGGGGCGGTGAAAAAGCTGCTCACCAGTTTCAAGAACATTCGAAGGGAAATAAAGTTGCATGTCACTAGTGTTCTCCGGCCATCCCATGATGACAAATGGCCACATTCCAGATGAGAACCACGTGTCCAAAACATCTTCATCTGGAAATGAAGCTTTGCAATACAAAACTTGTTCACTCACAACTAAGCCTACCCACCCCACTTCAACTGAATGAACTTCGGATCGACATTGAACTTCTTCGCCGCCTTCTTCCGGGCCAGTTCCTCGGAGTGGGCTGAGACCCAGTAACGATCGTCGCAAGGATCGCCCGCTGGAGTCTGGAAGGAGAATATCGCGTCAGACAATTCAGAGTGAAGGAGCAAAAGAAAGTAACTTGCCTTCCCATCAGTTACTGTGACAAAGTAGGCTGGAATACGATGACCCCACCACAGCTGTCGAGAAATGCACCAATCCCTGAATGGGCGTTCGAGTTCAGAAGATAGGTTCCACAAATACAACAAAGAATTGGAACCGACTGACCTGCTGCCTTGTAGCCAGCGATTCCAAGTAGCGACGTGGTAGTCGGGAATGAGCTTCAGCTCTCCGCTTTCGACAGCTTCTATGGCTTTCCTGGCCATTTCGTCACATTTGACATACCACTGTGGTTTCAGAAGAGGCTCGATAATGTCCTTGGAACGACTGAAGCGCTCAAAATTTGCCTCACGACTTTAGGACCGAGCATTCTGATTGTGGGTTTGTTGGGAATGGATTTTACATGTAAAACTTTTGTGGGGAAGGGTGAATTAGGGAGTTCGTTCCATTTCTCAGTAATCCTCAGCTCACCTGCACACTGGGACAACCATTGCGTTGTCCTCTGATCCTCGGTAGAGATTCAATTCCTTCAGTGCTTCCGTGACGGCTTTTCTCGCATCGAAACGGCGCATGCCGGAGAATTTGCCGCAACCGGCAGAGATCATGCCGTCATCGTCGATGCAGGTGATGAATGGCAGATTGTGACGAATTCCGACATGAAGAGGCCGGAATGTAGTGAAGCACCAGGAATGAAATCCCCCGGGAACTTACCTCGTAGTCGTTGTGATCGTGAGCTGGTGTGATTTTCACGGCTCCCGTTCCGAATTCGCGATCGACGAAGGTGTCTGGGACGATTGGGAGCTCACGATCAACGAATGGATGAACACATACCTGAATACCGGCTTTAATAGCAACGGTTCCGGTCGAAGACTGCATGATAGACGAATTCTGACTGCATGAACAGCCGGAATTTAGAATTTAGAAATCTATTTTAGTCGGTTCTAAATTCCGGCTGTTCATGCAGTCAGAATTTAGAACCGACTAAAATAGACCTACCTTGCCAATGAGGTGTTGGTAGCGGGGATCATCGGGATGAACAGCAACTGCGGTATCACCGAGCATTGTTTCAACACGAGTAGTTGACACGACCACTTCCCCATCTGAATGGGTAAAGTAGAAAATGGCGTCCCGCATCCGCAACTTTATTATCCACTTACCTGTTCCCTTAATTTTGTAAGCAAACGAAGTTAGAACTCCGAATTCCACTTTCTCATCATACCCAGGCACAGGAAGAAGTGTGCGACCCGTCAACTCCTTTTTGTCCACCTAAACATATCTTTCCTGAATTTTTCAAATACGCACTGGAACCGAAGCAAATGGTCGAGAAAAAGACATTCTGCTAATTTCTGAAAAAGCTGAATTCGATGTTTACCTCAATATCAGAAATGGCACTTCGGAGGGCACATGACCAGTTGACAAGTCGATTGGACCGATATATGGTACCACGCTCGTGCATGCGAACGAAGGCTTCGGTTACCGCTCGGACCATCTTCGGGTCCATCATGAAACAGGCACGATCCCAGTCCACCGAAGCGCCCATCTTGCGCAGTTGGTCGTAGATCACTCCGCCCTTTCTGGAATTCGTTCAATGAAAGCAATGGAGCCTTATAAATGGAACAGGTTCGGATATGATAACGGTTAATGTTTAACTCGTTCTTCCATTTCCACACTTCGTGGATGAAGTGATCTCGGCCGAGATCGTGTCTGGTCAGGCCTCTCTCACGTTGTAACTTCTTTTCCACAACAACCTGTAGAACGAAATCCCGGATTGCAAAGAATAGTGATGGGTACTTAAAAACAACTACGTCAGAAGGCTCACCTGTGTGGCAATACCTGCGTGGTCACAACCAGGATTGAACAGTGTGGTTCTTCCCTTCATACGGTGCCTAAAAATTCGTGGATCAGATTGAAAGAGCTCAATTGCGGACCATTACAAACCATCTTGTTAGTGTGTCCTCGATGGTAGTGGCAAGCGCATGACCAACATGAAGTGTACCAGTAACGTTGGGTGGAGGAATGCAAATGGTGAAGCTTCCTTTCGGATTTGGTGCCCTACAATAGAATTAGATTGAGCGTTACCCTAAAAATCTAACAACCAAGTAATCTGAAGCCTACGCTGCGTTCTTTCGACCATATTCTGGTTTGAAGAATCCTTCCTTCTCCCACCAAGCGTACCAGTCTGATTCAACGTAACCCGGATCGTACACGTTCGGCAGGCCAGCGCCTACATCTGTAAATTTTGTAGTTACTGATATGTGGCTCCTATTTCGTGATGTAATCATGTGAAAAACCTTTCTTTTCCCCAGTGTTTTTGCCCACAATCGGTTTCGGCACATCCGCAGCAGCCTTTTTCTTAACCACTTTCTCCTAAAACATTTGGCGTTAGTTATACAACTTTTTTACATTACTTTTGGACATGATACTCTTCTTTGAGGAGAGATCCTTTGTTAAATACTGAGCTTTTCTTTTTGGTGTCTTCTTAAAGTACAAACCGCAACTTACAATTAGGAATGTGTAATGTTCGCAAGCAAGTTATGGCATATATTTTGAGGAAATCTTAACACCTTTTCCTAGAAAAAAAAAAAGGAATTGTCTGTACACTTGATATCAAAATACTGGAATATTCGGCCTGATCATAATTAACATTGAAAAACTGGCAGTTATTGGCATAAATGTTTGAAGTACTTAGAAAACACACAGTTACTTAGTTGTCAACCGCACTGAAAAAACAGAAAATCACATGATTACTGACTCGTTTTGTATTTACTTTACACTCTTTTCATTGATAACTACATCATCTGATCCGCACTGCATATGTCATCAAGTCTTAGTGTTTTTTTACAAATTTATTGCGAATATTGAAAAAATCTACGAAATGAAGGACTCCTCCCCCTAGGAACTTCAAACCATTTTCGTATATGAACTGTCCTGCTAAAAACCCACTTCTTTTGGTTTTGCCGTAGCAGCAGCAGCTTTTTCTTGAAGTTTCCGTTGTTTCTCTTCAAACTTGGCAAGCTTGGCCGCTTTTTCGACTTCCTTTTTCAATTCCTTCTCGGTCTTCTCCTTCTTCGGTTGCTCGGCACTAACCATCCCTTTATAACAGCTGAATGGGACCGGCCTCTTTTAAAAATCAATCTCAAGCCAAACAGAAATAGCGAGACGGAAACACCATTTCCAAACAAACACTACACAACACTCTCTTTGACGTTATGACTGTTTATTCGTGAGGAGTAGTAACACACTTCGCGAGACACCAATTAGTACTGTAACTACAAGTATGAATCGGATACTGATTTCAAACTTCAGTACAACATTAGATAAGCAAAATGACAAAGTATAGATTACTGTTCAGAAAGTTGTAAGATGTGTTAATCGAAAAATCCGTATTAGAATGAAACGAAATTTACATTATCTGGTTAAGATAGGGTCAAGTATCGAGCAGTAACATCAACCTATCAGAGAGTAGTAACATATCAAAATTTTCGAAATGTTATACACTTAAATATGTATACGCAGTTAATAATAATAGATCAAAAATGATGAATTAGACAGCAATCAACGGGACGTGCTTACCTAGACATCTCCGTATTACAGTTTTATAGCCGGGTACGTTTTGTTTTGGACAAATAGAATGTTAACACATTAGTCAATAGAAATAATCGATGAATCACTGAATGAATATTGAGATAGTAGCTGGAGAAGCGTAAAAAAATTTATTGGGAACAGAGGGAACATCAAAACTTGACAAAAATTGAACATGAAAGTGTTAGAACACTAATGCAACCCTAGGGCGTTCTTTGTTTCTTCGGCGAAATACCGGACGTCAAAATCAGCATCGTTGCATAAGTTCATCAAAATTGGCTTGATCTCATTTTGTAGGACACTGAAACAACCGATAAAACCTGGATACGGTCAAACTCCAAACAAAAACAGGAAGAGAATTACTAGTAATAGAGTAGATAAAGAAAAGAACGGAGACAATCGATCGTCTGCACTTTCGCGGAGCAGCGCTTACGCAGCGCATGGCATTGTTGCTGCTCTACGAAGTTGCACAATTCCAGGTGAATTGAACTAGTTTTCAAAATGAAGGAAAATAGTGAACATCTATACTGTGTTTTAGATGGGTTGATATAATGTTCGACAAACCTCGAATCCACTACTTTTCCAATCTTCATCAAACCCTTAGCCACGTTGAAGCGTACGTTCGGCACATTGTCTTCACTGAGCTGAAATAAAGGGACATCAGGGCTTTCTGGTGAGAAAGGAGAAAAGAGAGTAATTTTGGATTCGTAACCAACCTCCTTGATCACAGGCATGATCTCCTTAGCTGTTTGTTCAGGTCCCACAGCTTCGGCAAGTGAATTGAGGCAAAACAGACAAGTCATACGATGAAGGTAATTGAGATCCTGAAATACTATTTGCTTTTGTTAATGAGTAAACTAGATTCGACCCGGACCGGCGACTTACCTTAGACAAGGTGAGCACTTTCGGCATGATATTCTTTGTTGCCCACTCGCCACCGAACTTTCCAGCGAGCTCAGTGAGTATAGCCGTAGCAGCTTCGCGGATTGCATAAACTGTAACAAACCAAAATTAGTTAAGGGAGTTATACGGGAAAGTGGGCGCTTACCATGATCACAAAGCCAATTCAGACAAAGCGGGAGCATCTTCTCATCAAAGAACGCTTGTCCCTGAACACCAGCCGGTTAGTCTGTCAAATTAAAATGGCTAACATGAGGGAACTTACCAGCTGTGCTGCAAGAAGAGGCATGAACTGGACGATGGCCAGTCTGACGCGCCACTTTCCATCCTCAGCAAGTTCGACGATTGCTGGCAGGAGTGACTGTGAAAGCTGCGATGCACCGATGACATCATTGACCTGGAAATAGTTCAAGCTTACCGGAAACCCCTATACACCTTAAAACTCTAAAACAAACCTTATCGAGGCTACTGATAATGTTGAGGCGGACTTCGGCAGTACTGTCCTTCAGCAACTGCATGTAAATGGGCAGAAGCTGCGAAATGGTGTTCTCCTTACCGACCAGTGGTGCCAAGCCCATGATCACTCCAGCCAACTCGGTCTTCACGTGCTGCAACAATAAGCCGACAATTCGGGGGCGATAACCTTCAGAAATCGTTACAAAACAGAAGTTAATTCGAAAAGCGGACCTGATTCGGATCGGTCACCAATTCCTTTACGACTGGGAGAATATTGTTGAGAATAGCCGACTCTCGGGTGCTTTTCTTGAGATTAGCACAGAAAGCTGGAACATGTTACCTTCAGCTTCGGAAAAAAGAACTCAAGTAGATGTAAGCGACGTACTGTTCAGTTTCTGAGCTGCTGCGCCACGAACTTCTCCTTCAGGGTCTTTCAATAGATTGGTAAATGCAGGAACCAGCTCAGACATTGTCATGTCTTCACCAATAGCTTCTTGGATCTGTAAACGGATGAAGTGTAGGAGTTAGACTCTCCAGATCAATCCCCTATCACTACCAAATCAAGGGATACCTCGGTCAACTTCTCCGCTACCATAAATCGTACACGCCAGCTCTTGTCATCGATAAGACCCATCAGTACTGGACGGACGAGATCCCTGCGGCTTTCCTCCGACAGCAGACCTGCCATTGCGATGCAGCCTTCAACAGCCAGTAGACGAACAGAATCCTAGAAAAAGTCTTGTTTATTGATTTCGGGATAATATTGGGATACGTTTGTACATTCCAACCTGCTCATCTACTGCCAAGTCGCAGAACATAGCGTGAAGCTCGTCGACGAGGTAGTCACGCTCAAATACCTGAAATCAACGTAAATTTAATTAAAACACCTACTGAATACACTAGAAATGACAAAAAAGGACTGAATGATTACTCACAGTTACAGACATGGCTAACGCGCAAACACAGACATCACTTGCTTTTTACCTATCTAAAAGTGTGGAAAGTCCGAACGGGCGCGCATGCGGGCGGCGTTTGCCGCGCGCGGCAAGTTTCGCAGTACTCGTGTCGCGAACACATAGTTCAGTGTATTTTTTTGTTATGTAACTTTCAAGTGTTTCTGACATCGAAATGGAGGGATTTAATTAGAATGACCCGATCCAAGTTATCCAGAGGGTCGAACTAGTGGTTTTTAGCAACGGAGCGCGATTGCCGTACAGTTTCGCGCGCAAATCAATAATTCGGCTGTGAAGTTGCCCTTACGCCCCAATTCAGCTGTACGAAAATTAAAACTTGCAAATGAAAATAAACTTACTGATGAAAAGCTTGAATCTCGCTGCTAATATTACGATAAACAGTATACTAACTACATATAAACGGATAATTGGAAATAACAAATTACAAATACCTTTGCGAAATCTCCAAGTTTTGCAGCAGCTGCACGACGAACCATTGGCGTGTCGTCGCGACACATCTGACGGAACAGGCTGAAATCGCCCGGAGTATATTCGGCTTTGAACTACCGTACAAGGAAAAACTGTGCAGCTCCATAAACAAGCAATCAAAAAGCATCACGCCAAGAACTTGAGGTTAACACGATGTTTAGAATTTTCTTTTCCTTTTCTTACAACAACTAACTTACCTTCTTAACTCAGCCTTGATTGCCGGGCTAACTCGAGGATAAGCAACACTGAATAGCCCACATGCCGATGTGCGTGACGTGAACCAGTCGCCTTAACTTTCAAGATTTACTTTGTTATCAGGTATAAGTTTGACTTTTAGATATCCTTTACCTGTTGCTAGGCGTTTGAGCATCGGTATGAAGTACTCCTCTAGGGCTGCTGTGCTGTGCTTGTCAGCGATTTTCCGTAAACTTTCAACCGCCTTATCTCTGACAACCGTTTCTTCAACAGTAGCCAGATTTTCAAGCGGTGGTAGCAAACAATGAACGTAGTCGGGTCCACCCACCTAAATCAGCAGAATTAATCCCTATTTATAATCGATCATGAATGTAAAAGAGTACTCACAAGTGGAGTGAAATTTCCGAGTTGGTCAGCAAGGATTAGTAGAACTTCGTCTTCATCGTAAATTGTGTCTGAATAAAAATACATATAAACGAGATGAGAAATTCTCGTTAACATTCAGAAGGGAATTTTAGGGATCGGTTTTCTATGTAGGTTATACTTCCCGGATCGACGCTGTTTCGTGCAGGCAAACAGCGTGCCCACCAATCGATATACGTGCTATCCGTGCAATAACAGCCAAGCCCGAGCTATCATCACGGGTTTCTCAATCAATTCTCTCCAATATTTCTACTCTTTGAAGCTACCCTACCTCAAATTGAACCTCCTATAGCTTAAAAATGAGAGCGAAAAAGCCATAGCTTGTGGGTGTTTTCGCTTGACACGTAAAATAAAGGGCTCCTTCCGTACAGTCATTAACAAGTAATATGAAAACCAACCTGTTAGGAACTGGATGAGCTCATTACGAGTACGTTCAACACCGAGTGCAAGTGCAATGGTCGAGAGTTTACGGATGCTGTTCAATCGCAAGTGTACATCTTCATTTCGCAGTTCGTCAATAAGGACGGCAATCGGATAAAGAGAATCATCAGATTCTTCATGTCCAGCTGATTGAGCAACAGCCATTGCTGCCATACTAGGAAATTCTGCAAATAAAAAACCATCATACTCCCTATGAAATACTAGAGTTTATTGACTTGTATTAATCATAAACTTGTGTAAATCACTGTACTATGAAGAGAGGAAGGACAAATAAGAAGGGCTCAACACCAAAGAAGCGGAGAATAGCAGTGGGGTATGACGGTTTGAATACTGAAGAATGTTATCAAAAAAAGGGAAGGAGTGACCTTGGCAATGGGTCGCCCGAATACCAACTGGACAGCGAAATTCCCATTGGCAAATATGGTGACTATTGGTGTGGGAGATCAACTTCGCACTCTCAATTTGTTTGTTCCTAATGTTCCAATACATTACTTGAAAAATATTTACTGTTGTACATTGCTACACTTTAGAATTTCTCATCCAGCCTACTTTTATGCTTAAAATATCGCTACAAAAACCACTACCTGTTAATGGTTCAGTAAAATTCACTGATTCAAAAATCAATAGCTGATCAATTACTGCAGAGGCGCCCCCGCTCAGCATCATGCGGTAGTTCAGATTTGTTGATTGTACTTGATTACTAACTTGTTTCGTGTTTTTATTAATTTCGGTAATAGCCACTTGTTTTTCTTGGTCTCGACCTAATCACCTAATTGGTCCTTACTATTTTATCGGTATCGAGTAGCTTTCCTGATTAAACGTCCGTGAAATGAATCTCTAACGGCGAGAATTTGGTGACTTATTTGGTTTATGGGTCAGACGTAATATAGAGACTTCCTTCTAAGTTTGGCTTTCATTACTAGGCCCTAAAGGAATGACGTGGGCGCCTGTTAGTCTATACTGCTGCTTCTAATCATTACTAGTATACAACTTTTCCTAAGAGGTAGGAACTATTCTATTCTACTGCATTGCAGCCTCCAGAGTTATCATAAACATTTCCTTTTACCATCTTGGCAGTCGGTTTTATCAAAATCTTATAAAATTAATGCAAAACTATGCCAAGATTTATCGAGAGTCGAACATGGATGCTCATTTCCTTTTATTTCGAAAAAGTAATCAAAGTATGTAGTTTACTGCTAGCAATTTGAATGACTACTCATACGCAATAATCCTGCTTCAGTTTTATGTGACAGGATTATGTGTATAAGTAGCAATTGAATTTTTCAGTTGCCAATAATTGTAAATACAGTAATGCACTCTCCGAGATTTTCTCTTTTCACACGATAAAACTACTCGCATATTTGGCACTCCCAATGTTATACAGCTATGCGACCGCATCCCATTCATACTCAGCGAACGGCTGGGTACCTCGAGCTTCGTAGGCTGTGCGTCACGCTCGCGCGCAACAGTCCGTGCCAGGTCGTAATCGTGAGCCATGTAACCGAGTATTGCGGTTTGTGCATCGAATTCCCACTGCACTGTAGCAGAAGTTGTCAAGTAACTGGTTACCAGGGTAGAATTATTGAAGTAGGGTCACTTGGTTTTAAGGAAAGAAGGAAGCTGAACGGTTACTTTCCAACTTCCAGGATGAGATTAAAAATCAATCTATCATTACTGTTCACTACAATGAGCATAACCTATTCACCCACCTTGCTCACTGGATAGGAATTCTTGCGCAGAGTGTAGAACAGAAGACAATGCGCAAGGATCACTCACCATTATTTGTCAGTATATAGTCGAACGGAAGGCGAAAGCGAGTTTTCCCCTCACTCCCTTAAAGGGCGTTGAGACTACCGCAACCCAATCAATATTCCAACCGGGACCTCATGCGCAAGCAATGTGCTAATCGTTTTGAGGCGAAGAGCTTTGGCGCGCGTTGGAGCATCTTCTTGTGCTGTGGGCATTTTTTGCTTTATGATTGTTATCCATGACTTGTAGTGTATACAAATTTGTAAGAGGATTTATGCTTGTTCCATTTCCTGTAACTATTCCCATCTTCCTTTACTTTCTGCTTGGATCTCTCTTCAAAACGATAATCATTTTGACAATTCATGAATGTGATTTTTAATAAGCACGAAATTTCTTTGACATCCCGTTTCACTGCATTCATTTCCAGCGTCTAGCAAAATTGGGAACGCAGATTAAAGGCTGCGCGCAGCACCCTGCACGTGGTCCTACCACTACCAGTATACCGGGACCGTCGTAATTCTAAGACATTTTGAAGGCAAATCGCACTTATACTCTCTTGTATCCAGCTTCACATGTCTATTCTCTACTGTTTGATGTTGCCTTAGCTGTACGAGATAATATCTTTCCGTTGTATTAGTGAAGAATGTTTTACATGACATCGATAAAAGAGAAAATAAATAAAAAAGAAAATAAAGAAAAGTTCTCAAACTTTCTGACAGCAAAGTAAGCGATATTGGGTTGTAATATCAATTACTTTGCAGTTCGATTTTGAGAACTGCCCTATTTTCATTGAAGTCCAACTCGAGTATTTTAAAACGGAGGTGTAACAAGGGGGTAAGATTAGGATAAATAATAATTTTTTTCCTGAAACTATTGTTTCATCGAGAAACGTTACTTGGATAGGCTCTTTCAAATCGAGCCACAGTAAACATTGCTGATTTCACTGAAGATGGAGAAATTTAGTGAATGTTAAGAGGAGTTAAAAAAAAATTATTTTTTTATTTCTAGATCGCATTACCTTATGCCTTTTGAGGACCGCCGATCTAATCTGATCTATTCTTGCCAAAGTTCATAAATTGAGAAACTTCCCTTCACAGTCTGCATGGGGTATAGCTCACGAAAATTCCAGAAAAGTTCAGAAATGTTCAATGAAAGTTTTGGGCCGAATTTAATTTTTACACTACATATTTTAGATTTATTGACTAATGAAAACATGGATGCACGTTCAAAAACTGTAATGTGAATGTTGTAGTTGCGATCGATTGAATTCATCGATAGATTAGCACGTGCACCCACTCCTATAAAAAGCATGCTTTTCATTGTCAACTACTGACTCACTTTTAGCAAATACGACAACTCTTCAGAAATTGACTATCTTAGAAAACGGCTAAATTTTTCTCTAACGTCTTGCCTATTTAAAGGCAAAAATCAATCGCTTTTTGTCCTACACTATTCCTTATTCCATTCTACAGTTGCCTTTTGAATTGCGATATTCCTATTGTCACTGTGATTCATAATGACATGATTTTGAAATATTTCATGCTCCTTCTTACTAACAACAAGGATCAAGTTGATCTCCTAATGATTCGAGGGTGATCGTGAGTATGGGTCTTAAGTCGATTATCGAGTGTACTGTAAACCGTTCCGATGGGTTTGTCATTTAGTTAGTAAAAGGTAGCTGTGAGGTTTTATTTAACATAGCTTTTCCTCTCTTGATCTAATGAAGATAGATTTTATTAACTAATGTGTTACCTATTTGAATGTTACTTAATTAATTGGGCTGAAAGTCACTTCGAAACTCAGGGATTCCCCAGGAAATTTAGCGACGGTGTTCCTATGTTGTATTGAATCGTGATGGAAAAATGTTGTGGAGTAAGTAAAATGAAAAAAAATATTGCAATCATTTATAGTACCGAAGGAACAACAGCTGAGCTAGTAATAAATAAATATCCTTTGTTAAAAATACCAGAGGATTTGGTATAAAATATGAAAGTATTTGATGATAAGCAAAACACAATCGCAGTGTGTTTCGTAACATTACGGGTCGAGCTCGGTTGAGAAGTCCAAGGAATTTATCGATCGACTGATAACATGCCAAGAAAAGATGGGTAAATGGTAGCAAGTCAAATTGTATATGTAGGTAGTAACAAGTAACTTTTGAAAGAAGGAAATGAAATATGATGGAGGCATTTATACTTGGTTTCGATTTTCGAAACTTGTGTGTCGAAAAATGCAAGCAGGTATGGTCATGCTATGTAAAAGGTAACCATATACAATATCTTACCTGTTGTTAGTACTCCTTTGTTTGTTAGAAATGAGGATGTTAGTAGGTTTCAGCAGTAGCCGGGTCGCAAAAGTCGGAATCGATCGGAGCGCGAACTCGTCCAGCTCTTGCCGACTCTCTGCTGTGTTCTGTCCTCGTCGTCACTCTCTTCGGTTGCTCGTTTCCCTCGGCGAATCAGCGGTGCGTTGTAGTAAGAGTGATTTGAACGTGGATGTTATCTTCTTCGATGTTTTGCACATCATAGCCAAGTTTCCTGGGAATTCCCCAACTTTGAAGGGGCGATTACGGTCGATACTGCAGTAATACTTTGCAGGGTGGTCGAGGTTGTTGTACACTTCGATTTCCTATGCTTTCATACCTTAGCGTTACAATTCCTACTGGAACATGGGGATCGAACTGTTTTTTCACCATCGCTCGCTCATAAAGAAATGCGACGTTATCTGAGATTCCTGCACTGTGCATCGCAAAAGATTTCCATGTGATACTGTTATTTCGCTCACATGGTACGGTACTTCTTCGAATTTCAATGCGGGTGTGGAGTCGGACTAGATGGTGGACGAGCTGTCACGCAGGCTTGTGTTGTTGGGACGTGTGGTGAAGTTTAATGCGGTTGGCGATCTTGCGTGGAAAACCAGCCCTCAGTAATTCAGTCTCAGTTGCTTTTGTACTTTCCGCTTTCGCAACTTCAAGGATTTAGCGATGGATTTTCTTGAAGCCTAGATGTCTCCGGGACCTACTGAATTCAGGTACTCTTCGTGAAAACAGTGAGAAAACGTGCACAGGACATTTTCCAGTCTCTCTCAGTCTCGATATTCTCTTTTTCTTTTCTACTTATTTCAGTATTAACTTTTTCCATCCATTTACTCTTGTAAACTTTTCTTGTCTTTTCGAGTAATCCGTGAGCAGACGTCTCTATTTTGCTGGAATTGCTGACCTTGAATTATTTGGCTTCTTCAGAGGCTGCTAATATGGCGTCTCCTATTATCTTGGGAGGTCGAGGTTTTGGATCAGGTTAGCTTCTAGATTTTCGTGGATCTTTTTAAAAGTTTTTGGGAGCAATTTGTACTGATATTCTGTGCGTTTTTAGTTTGTCGAATAGCAGCTATTCGTGGAGCTGCTACAGCTGCTCCAGCTCAACCAGCAAAACCCGAAAAGACCACATTCGGAAACCTTAAGGATACCGATCGCATATTCACTAATCTTTATGGTCGCCATGACTATCGTTTGAAAGGTGCTCTGGCTCGGGTGAGTATAACAAGCGTCAGATTTTCCTATGAAATTCGTTTTTACAATTTTTCATTTCTGTATAGGGTGACTGGTACAAGACGAAGGAGATCATTCTCAAAGGATCAGAATGGATCATCAACGAAGTACGTAAGTCTGGATTACGTGGAAGAGGAGGTGCTGGATTCCCAGCTGGAATGAAATGGGGTTTCATGAGCAAACCATTCGATGGACGGTTAGTTTCGGACTTTTATTTTTGTGCATATTGATCAAGTTGTTTTTCATCTTTATCAGAATGATAGGGTCAATCATGGGCTCCTCATTTCTCCTCTCGTGAATGTTCGCGCAGCGTTTTTTTTATTTATTTTGGGGGGGGGGGGGTGCAGTGTTGGTATACATCAAGCAAGTTTAACCAATAGGGCTTTAAGTGGGGTTAGTAATAGGGTCGTAGAGAAGAATCAATGTTCGGTTATCATTTACTTTACTCTTATCGGTAATTACGCAGTGTTTACTACATAGTCGGTCGAATTGGAGATCTTCCTTAGCATTCACACTTGTGGAATTTGTTTACCGGTAGCGGTGGCGTTGCCACGTAACATGTACTTTTTGGCGTGAATGTCGAAATACTACGTAATGAATATGACCTTAGGGAAGGCAGTTGTTGTCTCGAGCCTTTCATCAGAGGTAGAAAACAGGGAGCTTTCGAAATCGGAGTCTCTTGAAGCAAAATATGTAGTTCCTGGTCGTGAAAAAAAATCTTGTAAGGGGGGTTGAGACCAGTTCGATCCTGGTCAAATCGAGCAAGCTTTGTCACTTGCTACAAGACTTCCATTTTCTAAACAAAGCAGGCACATGCTTATACAGACAAAAAGCTACTACCAAATTACCAAATATTTGTGAATGGTACACATTTTTGGAGCCATATCGTGACTGTGTATGAACTTTTGCAGGGTCATTGACCGGGTCAATAGTTAGGAGCGAAACAAGTCTCTAAGTAATTTACTGGAGAGCACAATTTCTTGTCAAAAGCCCGATTTTATTTGTTTTTAAAATTGGGCGCTATTTCTAGCAATTGATCATTCTTTTCAGCCCGAAATATCTGGTTGTGAACGCTGATGAAGGAGAGCCAGGTACATGTAAAGATCGCGAAATAATGCGGCACGACCCACACAAGGTTTGTTGTTTTCTTATATTTAGGAATTTAGATAATTTAGATATGTATTTTGTGTGATTTGCATTTCATTCAATGGGAATTGTATTTAGTTGATCGAAGGATGTTTGATTGCTGGTGTGGCGATGGGAGCTCGCGCAGCTTATATTTACATTCGTGGCGAGTTCTACAATGAATCCTGCATTCTTCAAGAGGTTATCAACGAGGCATACAAGGTTAGAGCGTTTCTGATTTGTCCAGTAACTGTACAACCCACCTGACAAGCGTGTTTCTTTCTGCATATTTAAAAATTTCGGAGAAGCTTGAGCTTTTTTTGTCCATATTTGCTTCTAGACTGCCAATTTGTGTTACGTTAATTGTCTTTTGAAACTCACAATCTAGTGATTTACTCTGACTCCATGAAACAATATAAGACTTACTCCGAGATTTGATATCGACTTTATTACGGGGTTATTACTTCGTCCGAATTGTCGTCAAGTTTTTGAATTAGTGCAACCCTTAATTTCTTGCTCAGAATGTCGATGGGCATGAAATTAAGCTACCTCAAATTTTCTCAATATCTGACTTGTAATTGGCAATCCCATCACCCATCGATATTTTGAAAAATTTGTCAGCTATTGCATGCATTTTATAAATAAGTGTGGAATGATGGGGGCGGGAATCTTGCTTCTTCACGCGAACACAAATATTGGTATCATTTTAAAACAAAGCTATTAGTTGGATGTTTTCGAAGTCCGATTCATTCTCAAAGAAAACGCTTTGTAATGATTCTGGTTTCTTTGGGTAAGTTTTGATGATATAGATGTTCTCAGGCTGGTTACCTTGGTAAAGATTGCCTTGGAACTGGGTACTCGTTCGATGTGTTCGTACACCGTGGAGCTGGTGCATACATTTGCGGAGAAGAAACGGTGAGTGGGCTTTGTTGCAAAGTACGCTTATACTTTTACATACTACTGTTCACTGCTTTTTGAAATGTTGACTTTTCGGCTGATCTTTTGGGGTTTAGTTAGCTATCTTTATGCGGGATTAAAAATCAAAGAACTTGTTCTGTCATTTGCCTATATAACAGTTGTCCTGTCGATCATCGATTTCCTCGTACTGTCCCCATTGCTCTCTCTCCGAGCCAATGTAGTACAGTGGATCGCAATTCAAGCGTAAGGGGTGAGGACATAAGGCATTGCATTCATTTCGTTTAGATCTTCAAAAAACAGTTATCTTTTCTAGAAACCATCTCAACTAGTCATTCCTTTTGAACATCGACGAAGTTTTAGTCAAGTACCTAGAACTGGATAAGATCTTTTGATCTGATTAATCTAACCAATAATCAATAAGTGCTGATTATTGTCACGCCGTCACTCAGTTATGGTACAGGACAGGCGATGCTAGACTCCACTCACTGTTTTAAAAGCTGGTTTCTTTAAGTGACTAGTGAAGTGTTTGTGAGATGATGATATTAAAGACTTCATTTTTTATGTCATATGGATATATAATTCCAATCAATTAACTGATTATAGGCGTTGATTGAGTCGATAGAAGGAAAGCAAGGTAAACCACGTCTGAAGCCGCCATTCCCAGCTGACATCGGCTTGTTCGGTTGCCCGACCACAGTCACCAATGTGGAGACGGTAGCCGTTTCACCGACGATTTGCCGCAGAGGTGGTGACTGGTTTGCATCGTTTGGACGCGAACGCAACCGTGGAACCAAGGTAACCATACCTCCAGATTTTTGAGATTGAAGAAGTTCAAATACGAGTTTTCAGTTGTTTTGCATTTCTGGCCATGTGAATAATCCATGCACGGTGGAGGAGGAAATGTCCATCCCCCTCAAAGAGCTCATTGAGCGACACTGTGGTGGAGTTATTGGCGGATGGGATAATCTTCTAGCGATTATTCCCGGAGGATCATCTGTTCCTCTCATTCCCAAGTATGAAATTTACCATCTTCCCTTTTCTCACTTATAGTATATGGAGAAATTTATAGAAGCGTATGTGACAATGTTCTTATGGACTTCGATGCTTTAATAGAAGTACAGTCAGGTCTGGGAACAGCTGCTGTGATTGTCATGAATAAACAGGTATTCATTGGTATTGCCTATATTTTTTTTTTTCATTGACATTGCCCTCATATTTCTCGAGCATATTTCTGTTCTTAGTCATACGTTTTGAACGTTTCAGGCGGATATTGTCAAATGCATTGCTCGCCTTTCGTTGTTCTACAAACACGAGTCCTGTGGACAGGTCAGAATAGCATTGAAATGTATTTTAAATGTAATAAATTTATGAAGTTTACGATTGGTAAGCTGCTATTTTTCAGTGTACACCATGCCGAGAGGGTTGCAACTGGTTGAATAAGGTCATGTGGCGATTTGTCGATGGTAAGGCGAAACCGAGTGAAATTGATATGCTATGGGAGATATCAAGGCAAATGGAAGGACATACGATTTGTGCTTTTGCTGACGCTGCTGCTTGGCCAGTACAGGTAGGCAACGTTACTTTTTTTACCACCCGATACGAACTTTTTGTAACGTCCGCTTTTGGTTGTAAGCAAAAGGGCTATCTATCGATCGGTAGTTCGTGGACCTTATAACGAAGTGTTTTAGTCATCTTGCAGGATTGTATGATGTATGCTCTCTGTAGGCGTATAGCAATAAATCCCTGTTCAAAGACACTATCAATCATTTTGGATAGTAATGAGCTCTTCTTTGCAATGTGCGCAGCATGGTTTTATTGATGATTGACTGCATATTGGAACGATCGATTCGCGATGATTTATCTTTCGATTTGCACTCTTCTACAAGATAATTTCCTTTTCAGAAAAAAGCTGTCCCATCAAAATATTGATCGTGGTAGATTTGAGGGTACCCTACTGGATGCTATCGGTTGGTGGTCGCTGTTCATTTTGAACCTTTCCGGAGTTTCCTGTTGTCCCTGTTCAATACAGCTTTCAGTAGACTCACTAGTAACGGTTTTTAAATTTTGACTGCAGTCAACTCAGATGGTTTCTAACCGAATGTAAAGTTTGCTTGAAGAGAGCCCATCTGAAAGTATTGTAGGGGTGGTTTATGTAAACAGGAAAAGGAAGTCGAGGCGCTTATGTAATTCCCTGTTAAGAAGTAAAAGTCTGTTTACAAAACGGTAATCTTTTCACAGTGTTGCTGCTCAAGTAGTGGTCTGTTTACAGAGCAGTAATCCTTTGAAAATGATGTATCGGAATTTTTACATTACAATGCGCTGAACGGCTAGAGCAGTTTATGGTTAGATACCTTCCAGTTTACAGTCGGTTTGGACTGTAGTCGTTTTAGAGTTGTGCGTACGATTGGTTGGGTTGTATAATTTGGTCGTGCGATTTTGCTCAACTCATCTCCGCCTGTTCGCAATTCTTCTTAGAGATGCCCACTATTCTTGAATTCGCTCATAGGTACTGGTGGGTTGATGTAAAGCTGAACTCGGTGGAGTATAAACGCGTTTCGTGAAGAGTTGCTGAAAAACTGTTTAGCGGAATGATTTGATATCATTGGTCAGGGCTGTAATAGATCACTTATTAATCGGTTAATTTCTCAAATGGTCAGTGTTCCAGCGCTTCTCCCATAAGTTTGTGCTCGAAGTAGTTTTCGAAGAATAATCAAGTCAGGCTTGGGGATATCCATCCGTCAGAAACATTCGGGTGAACAACTACCCTGGATTTCCACAGAAAGGAGCGGGTTCGATCATTCAATTTCTATACGACCCTGTTTTACCACTTCTTACATTCTGACCCTGATCTCTCAGCTCAGGAGCGATTATTCCTATGTGAATATAAAGATGTCAGTGTAGAAATTAGAAATATTTTAGCCATTCTCATGGATGGAATTTCAAGGTATTCGTAGATGGTAAGCTGAAGGTTACATTGCGCTTGGTTACCTGGCGCTGCGTTAGAAATGCTTACCATCAAGTAATGTATTGTCCCTTGCGGCGTGAAACCCACTCAACCAGTGACGTTCTGTGGTGTCATAAAATGATTGATGTTGCCAATCACAGCAGGCACGATAAACAGCGAGTTTTTATTTTCGTATTCATTTCCTGTTTCACGCATGCCGCTAGAGTGCCAAGGGTTGCCGAACGACAAGTTGCAATTTGTTTCCGTCATCCCTTTTCAGATTCAGCGTTTTTTTTTCACGTTCAAAAATAAACAGGCATGCTGTAAGGGGCGGGGTTTTTGAGAACATATTTGAGTTTTCTCATTAGCGCTTCGTTAGTCAAATGTAAAGAAAATTGTCCTTAATTGTACAGTTCACAATAATTCTGAAGCATCCAGCCAGAAGTGATGGGAATTATTTCAAGAAAAAAAATGGGAGAAAAAGGTCCCACAGCACGAAAATGGCAAAGAGAGCGGAAATCGGCGTATTCTGAGAAATACGAGTCTCCAAGGAAGCAGTGAGAAATAGGGTTGTATGAGATTGTGTGTCTGTGATCGTCTGGGTGTCTCCAACATAAACGTACTATTTGTCGGTGTCCTAACGCTTCATTGTGGATGGCACAGCTATAACGAGGCTGTCATAACTTGGCCGTTTCTGGGCGTGTACGTCGGCCGCGCCTGTTTTCTAGCTCTTGTAACGCCTTATCAAGGTTTTTTTTCGACTCGACAATGTTCCATGTGCTGCTCTTGGGTTCAATGGTTCATCCTGAGGCGAATTTTAGGAACTATTTTATCGTGAGAAATACCTTTAGGTAACCCTGCTTAATATGAGAGTTGGTTGATGTGTTAAAATCGGTTTTCTCAGGAAAGTCGATTTCTGGAGATGGCTTTGGTTGTCATGTAGAGTGCAATGGTTACCTCTTTTTGTAGTAAAGTAATCGTAAAGCTGGCCCGTTTGGGGAACTTTGTCTAATGAGGCGAAAACGGGCTTCGTTTTTTCTAACATAGCTATTCCAGGGACTGATTCGTCATTTCCGTCCGGAGCTGGAACGTCGTATGGCGGAATTCCATGAGCAAGTGCAAGCGGAGGGTGCCAGAAAGCTTCAAGGAGTCAGTGGGCAGTATTGAGGAGCTTCCATTAATAACCTTCGAGGTCTAGTACTAGTATAGTAGTTGGGCTTATAATGTGACTGACTATGTGAACGGTGTTGTAATTGTTTTTTCCCTGAATTTCGTTTGTATTCAGTCAAAGAGTATTTAATGAAGATAGTAAGTGTTGTACCATGATAGAGTTGTATAAATAAAAAGAGTCAAGCACTGCCATCTTGAGTTTGGTTCAACTACTAGAGCATTTACCTTGCCTTTTAGTATTTTATTTCTTAGATTTTTTTGAGTCACAGATTTCTTACGTTCTATAGAAGCATGACAAGAATTTTGTGTAAATTAAGTGTTGTAATGTTGGGAAAATAATTTTCTTTTCTTCCGTGGAGCGTCAGAATCTGATTAGTGTGAAATTTTTTTATTGCAGTAACTTCAGCAACGTTGATGTGAGTCATAAGCAAGTGAAAGCCACAAGAAGAAACGACGTAAAACGTCACGGAACTTTACGATTACTGATTCACATTCCGAGTTGTAAAATGCATGTTGAAATGGGCTGGGAATTGCCTATCCACTATACGTGGCAAGTAGGCTGAATGTTATAGATCGCTTTCTGAACTACTAAAAGTGAACGGAAACTGGTGGGCCAAGTGACATTTCTCTCTGTTGCAGAATGTTGTCCCTTCCTGTCGTAGTTCAGTAGGGCCAGAGTCTGAAGTTCAGAGGTGGAAAGAAAATGTGAAGAAAAGTGAACCAACACCGCTGACGTGGAAGGATAGCATGATTTGGAGGGTTTATAGTGGTTAATTTATATATTTGTATAAATATATCACTTATGTGGGTCCAGGTATCCTGGTGGGTTAAGTTGTTGTTGGTGGGAAGGCGTTGTAGCCGGGAGAATTCGGTCAAACTTGGGATGTTCATGGATGTCGATGCCAATCAAGAAGTGCATCCATAAAGACCAGAAAACAAGCGCATGTCGAGAAGGCGTGCACGTTCTCTCGGCTGCCACCGATCGCTCACGTTTTCTACCCCCTCGTGTTCAGCTCATCCTCACACGTTTTCTTGTCTGCGCCGCCAGGCTGGCTGGCGTGAAGCCGCAGCCCAGCCGGCCGGCCGGCCGGCCAGCCAGCAACATCTGAGATTGAAATGTTTCTCTGAGACATCGCCTCGGCAATATATTGCCGTACGTGATTCCATTTGCTCGACAGCACTCAGATGGCGCTTTCTCCGCTCTGAAATTAGCCTTCGTTCCGCTCAGATCTTCCCGTGGCCTACGGCTCTTCAGCTCCTTCTTAATCTTCGTTCGTGTAAAGTGGTTGCCACAGGTCTTACGTCAACGATAACAAAACGTCGTCATGTTGCGATTGGAGCACACCAACCGTCGCCCACAGCCTTCCTTCTGTCCACGCATACACACTGAGAGACACACACGCACACGCGACCACATTCGCACTTTGGCCCTCCCGTCCCCTCGGCTTGTCTAAGTCACGCTCAGCCTCGCCACCCCAAGCGCTCTCTCTTTGTGTGGGCGCGCCTGTGTTACTGCCACGCATGCATTCGTGCCATCCCTCTCTCCTACCTTGTTTACCATGGGAAGTGATGCGATTCCGTTTGCCGATCGTTGGTCTTCATTAGTAAAGCTGATAGTTGAAAAAGTTCCATTAAAAAAGCTTTTGTAACCTGGTCGTACTCAAATCTTTCCGTTTCTATCGTGTTTCAACGTTACTTTTGCAACAGAGCTCTTTGTCAGTGTCCAAAGTGTTTTCTTTTCTTTTTCAACAACCATATCAGTACAGCGCCGTATTGTTATCGAATGTTACTAGTCTCAATGTGCCTGTCATACTTCGCTGTTATGTGTCGTCGATCAGAAACAATCCGACTAAGTGCTCGTTCTCCAGTCGGCAGCCAGTTGGGCAGACGGCTGCTGCAGCCGTATAAGTCCGAATTCCACTGGAATTTCGTGCAATTTTTTGTTATTGTTGTCATTACATGAACGAGGCCAGCTATGACTTCGAGTTATTGGCATTTGTTGAGTTTTAGGCAATGCCATGATGAAGGGAACAGAAAGCAATGGAGGAGACTCGGATGCGGATGCCGAAACTCGATCTGCACCCGGGGATCTCGGAGCGCCAAGACGTAGTCGGGCCACTAAATGGTTTGTTTCAGCCTGTTCTTTGACCTATCATGTCTCCCATCTACATTTTTTTGTTGTGTATGAAAAGTCGATCAATACTACGGTTCCACATGTTTAAATAGTTTTGTAGTGTGTTTGTTGTGTTGAAAATACAAATTATTCTATTTTATCCCCTTTTCACCAAATTGTCTGCATTCAATATATGCTTCTGTCACATTGTCAATTCAATTCTTGATTTTCATCCTTGTATATCTGCCAAAATCGAAACGAAAAGAAAAACGAAAGAGCAATTCTCTTGCGACAAGCTCTGTAGCAGCCCGAGTGGGCTTCTCGTTTTGAATTAAAATCATCCTTCTTGACGGCCTTTATATTTACCATTCTATCCTTTCCATTGTAGTCTGTAGTGTATTCAAAATCTACAAACATTTCGAGTTTTCCACAAGTTTTTTTTTTCAAATTGCGTATCGTATTACCAGTACTGTTACCGCTACGAGAGTTTGTAGTGAATAACAAGTTTATTCAAACATTACTTCACTTACCAGCCTTTTCAATTTGAATGTGGTTACCTAGGCGGGACATATATGGCTTCTGAGCTTTATTAGGAGTCCCACTATCACCAAACTCGTACTTTAAGAGAAGTTTCGATAGCCTTTTTAGCCTTAAATATCCCAGTTAACCTCGGTTCCCTGCATGCTCTGTCACGAACATCAAGTAGACTTAAAAGATGAGCTGGCAGAATGGGCATGCGAGGGTAAAAGTCATAATCGAAGGAATTGCTCTTGATAAAGGTCTGATAATGAGTTGCCATAGATTTGAACGGAGTCGGAAAATAACTAGGCTGTCAACAACACGGGTTATGGTGTTTATGGCTGAATAACGAGAGCGTGACACCATCCTTCGACCCTGCTTTTTGGAGTGTGATTGGGAAATAGGAAAAGAATCGCCTCAAAAGCTTCAACCCCACTACTGCGACGTCATACCCTGTTTCATAAGTGTAGCTCCTAAACAGATGACAGGGAAACGGTGGAGTCAGGTTTAACACTAATTTCTAAACAGCTATTTCACGAAAAAAGGATGTTCAAGGGTTCTTGAGCCATTGATATGAGCCTTTGAAGAATCTGATGACTTACTGCACTATTGTGTATGTATTACTTTTTATTGCTATCACACGTTTGTCAAGTGATGCGGCCGGATGATTCCAAATTGCATTTAATTTGGGAACATTTATTTATAAATGTGTTGATTGTGTATGGAATTTTCAATGCCATACTGTCATGCGGTGGCAATTCCCATTAATGTAGATCTTTAATCGAAAACCACTGAACAAAACAACTTCCAATTTCATATCTCTCCGCCATTTGATACTTTTCAGGGTATTTTGTTATTTCTACATAAAAATGGGAAGTTTTCGAAACACTTCGATAAAGTATTTCAAATTCTGATGGTCCCTTTAATTATGTGGCTGTTCAAACAAATCCATGCATGTGGGTGTCGTGCGTGTTGTGGTCTGGTCCATGATATACATTTGATTCAGGAGCCACAGCCGGCAAGCCTCACAAGGTGTCCCCTACCGTAATGTGGAAAAACCTCGTAGAATTTGCGACATTCGCGATAGGCAGTGGCAAGTCAGTCATATTTCTTTACAACAAAACCGACTTGATTCATCGTCTTGGAATGAATCATCAAAACATTCAAAGGCATCGTTGAAGACATCGTTTTATATGATTATATTCATATAGGAGAAGCAAAATGAAATCATCGAGATGGAAATGAGTGTTCTTGTACAGGAGTCACAATGTGGACTTGGAAAATGGAGGTAGGATAGGGCTAGTATGTATTGTTGTCGTTGTTGTTGATGTTTTTGTTTTCACTCCTAGTTTTTAAGCTCCAAGCAGATCGGGAGATCGTTTTTATGAGAAATTACACTGTTCTAGATCATCAGGAAAGATAGCTGTCATAGATATATGGCTGTACCAGCAGTCCCAGACTAGTTCAAACAGACCTTGGATTGGGTTTTGGCCAACCTCATTATACGCGGCGGCATAGATTTGAGCATGGAGTGATTTTCCGACGTTTTTTAAAATGTTTCCATAGGAAATGAAACTCCTGTAGAGTACTGGATTGACGGCGTCAAGGTGTTATGTTACTCGTGAGGACAGCTTTTTATTGAAATGTAATTTAGTTGTTTCGGTTTCATCCAGCAGCTGAATCAGAACGGTGAAAAAAAATGAAGCACTAAAGATTTCCTAAGGGGGGGGGGGGGGGTGGAATAGACCTGTCTCGCTGGATTTGGGTTCGTTTCCAAGCTGGCTCAAGTATCTCTGTTTTGTTTTCTTGAACGTTCGAAGTAGCTTCCCATGTAAAAAAGTTAATGGTTGTTGTGGAGTTTGATGAATTGTCAGTAGCTCTCCATGCGGCGTAGCGGATCAGCTTGAGCTGGCAAGACTAATGACTTGTTCCCTGAGATTAGCCATGGCACGACAGCTCTTTTTCCCCTTCAATGATTTCTATTTTTAGCCTCCTCCCCCAACCCTGATGGCCAAGTCATCGAATGCTTTTTTTCAATCCGTTTCACATATGCTGTAATTACAGGCCATCATGGTTGTCATTTTTGGGTTCTCGTAGATGGATGATTACGTTATTATGCTGGTACTGTGCAGTACAAGGTATTGTCGTTAATGGTCTCGTGCCTTCCGCGATCTCATCGATAGAACGTCGGTTTAAACTCAGCACAAGCACTATGGGTCGCATCGTACAGGTACTGTTTAGGCTTAAGTTTTAGTTTTTTCTGAATTTTTTATTCTTTTCCTTTAGTTCTACGACTTTGGATACGTTTTGTTTTGCATACCTGTGTCTTACTTTGGTGGACGGCACAGTAAACCTGCCGTACTTGGTGCTGGTCTCGCTCTTATATGTATTGGTAGTCTATTGTTTTCCACGCCTCATATGCTAGCAGATAGTTATTCGGCTAATCAGGATCACAAATCTTTAGGAGCTTGTTCCATCAAATGTAAGTTCCTCGAAACTTTGTTCTAGGCCTTTTGAAATTCAATACAGCCCATACTGCAGTATTCGTTTCGTTTTTTTCAGCTTTGTGGAATTCTTCGGATGCGGACGCTTCGGCCCTGACCGCCAGCTGTGCCGCTCAAAAACAAAATCAGGTGCTTTTCTTTATTCATGTGATCGTGTCCTATGATTTCCTCGGTTGCCCAGATGGCCCGTCATCTAGCTGTTGGCCATTTTTAGCCAGGGACTTTTCGATTTGTATTTCTGTTCTGTTTGGCTCATTTTCTACATGGTATCGGTGCTACACCTTTGTTCACAATTGGAGTGTCATACATTGACGAGAATGTGGGCAAAGCGCTTTCATCATTGTTCGTGGGTTAGTATTTCCTTTCAGTATTGTCTTGTTTTTTGTTTACTGAATTGTTGCCATTTTCTAGGCATTTTTTACTCTTTTGCCGTCTTTGGTCCAGCTGCGGGATTTCTGACTGCGGGTACATTTCTGACATACCATACGGATTTCTGGCATCTTCCAGCTGAACAAATTTCACGGTAAGTTGACTAAATCTCGAGCATTGCTTTAACACGATTTTCTTGAAACAGCATGAGGCTAAGTCTTTCGGAGAATATGACAAGGTAACGGAGCCTTTGTTTCTGATCACTTTTCTGTTGAAGATTTTCGTAATGAGTGAAAGATGGGTGACGATGGTGTTTAGTTATTTTCCGTCAGTCAGCTGTCACTTGCAGCCATAGGCGTTAATTCCCAGTGAAGACACGCACCATAGTAGCGCGTTTTCCTTCCGTTATTTCTAGTAGAGGCGAGGTGATTGCATTGGGACCGTCGGTCTATGGTTTTTAGTGATAAGACTTATCGTTAGCGTTTGAGCGAACAAATCCTCAAGAAAGACCAGCCGTCTGAATCTAAATAAGCGATACCATAGCGATAACGTGTCTAAATGAAACAGAGTTCTTCATTAGAGGCCTGAAATTACGTGAGATTCCGTCTGGGTCACCTAATCTTTCCTTTTCTGCCTTTCAATTGGCTCGATAAGGGTGGGTGAGGCTAAAGACTCACAATGGTTGAGACTTGGAACGAATATAGATCGTTATTTTCTTCAATACTACTGGACCAATAAATGATATAGGGCTTCCGGAAGTGGTTGTCATCGGTTTATTGAATCCAATTTTCACTTAAAATACCTTTTTAGCCATAAGTTTTGTTTTCAGAGTAAGTGGAGATGAGACTGATCCGTCATGGGTGGGAGCATGGTGGATAGGCTTTGTTCTGGCTTCTTTCATCGCAATGCTTGCTGTGGTTCCAATTATGTGTCTTCCAAAAGTCTTACCTGAATCTCTAAAATGGCATCGGTTGGTGATATTTTACCTGATTTTGATGTTACTACTGTAACACTATTGTAATTCTCATTTAGAAATCGTTTGGTGGAAACATCCCAAGCAGGACGAAGGCGTACACCCGAATGTTGTGGATTAGCTGGTACCAACAAAACGGCAGCGCTCTATCGTGATGCACCTTTGCCAGGTGACTTTGTAGATTTAGATTTGTAATTTAACTAGTTAAATTGCTTTTGAGTTCAGAAGAGTCGTCATTGCTGTACACTTCAATTACAACTCGAGGTAGAGGGCCGTTATGGTACAAACTGTGGTTGGATGTGAGGCATATTCCCATAGCTATTTATCGGATTCTCACCAATGCTCCGTTCATGCTCATTACACTTGCGATGGCGATCGACAGTTAGTTTGGGATCGTTTGATTAAATTTATTTTTTCATTCCTTATTTATCTGCCTTTTGGTAGGTCTTGTTGTCACTGGTGCATCATCGTTCATGTCAAAATACCTGGAAAGGCAGTTTAATGTACCACCAAGCAGATCGAGTCTCTTGATAGGTGCGTTACAATGAAGAACCCCAGTATGTAATAATTATTTAAGTTCATAGGCTGTCGTTCAAATTTTTTATATGTTTACAACCGGTGCTATAAAGGTTTAGGATGCATTATGGTCCCCATGGCTGGAATTGGTTGCATGATTTCCGGTTTCATAGTACAGTATTTCCGATTGAATTGTGTAACAACACTCAAACTTGCTGTTGGTTTACTTTTCGTCTCGTTGGTACTCACCCCAATGTATCTCATATATTGCCCACATGATCCTCTCGTCGGCGTAGAAACAACATATCCGGATCGGTGAGTATATTTTTTCTATTACTTTTATTTTTAACAAAAACCGTCCTTTACGACTTCAGTTTTCCGTCGAAAATTGAATCGTTCACATTCAAATTTTGCTGCTTTATTAGTATTTCAAAAACATTTTTAATTGCTCTCTTATCCTCCGCTTTCTGACGGCCTGTATTTTCCAGAGATGGTCACATTTCCATGGGTAATTACTCGGATGTTGAGCCGTCGTTACGAAGCCCATGTAACTCGCATTGTCTGTGCAGTGAAGCTGAATTTCGCCCGGTTTGTGCTGAGTTCGTAGATGGCCGGCAGCTTTCTTATTATTCGCCATGTTTCGCTGGATGTTCAGAGCCTTACACACCTATGCAAAAGGTAAGTTGTATTTACTTGTAAACTTTGTAGGGCGATATGATTATGACTTCAATTTAGGTGTATACAAATTGTTCTTGTGTAGTGGAAACCCCACGTCTTCGAGTTAAGCAGGTAAAAAAAGGCCTATGTGAATCGAAATGTAAAGGACTGCTAGGATTTCTGATAATGTTTGCTCCATTGTCTCTTTGCACGTTTGCTGTCGGCGTTCCAATTATATCGGTAATTCTGAGGTGATTGACATATTCGTTAAACTGTCACTCTTTCAATCATTGTTACTAGTTGCTGACAAACTCGACGCGTTTTTTTAGAACGGTGGACTACAATGAGCGATCATTCGCGCTGGGTATTCAGGGAATTCTGGTACGTGTCGTAGGAACCATTCCAGCACCAGTTCTCTTTGGTTGGATGTTTGACGTGAGCTGTATTCGATATCAATCGGAACCCTGTGGTGACTCAGAGGTGATTATTGTTTTTCATCCGCTCTAACTACTTCCTGCTAATCATCGGCTTGTTGGTGGAAAACATAAGCATGAGAAAGATTAATGTCCGCCATAGGGACAGGGCTGTTACTTCCAACTAAGCTGAGAAATCATGTGTTCCGAGGGAACATTCTGCGAGTTTTACAGCAGCTCATTCTCATTTGAGCTGTTTACTTTTTGGTTTTGACCCAGCAAACAGATTTCAACTTGTACATTTTTACGTACCCCCTGAAAAAATCTATCTTTTTACCGATGCAACAATGGAAGAAAGGGAAACATATCATAACAGCTTTTATCGACTTTTTGTGATGAATATCCGGCTTATACGAAATAGTTTCGGATCAATTTAGCACTTGTAAACCTAGTCATGCTTATAATACTCCTCCACCAAGCGTGACCAGATTTATCTGTTAAAAATGGGTGTGCGACCGTGGGGAAAAATGCTTCGTGCCCTTGTTTCTAAAGGATGCCCTTTAAGCAAAGTCTGCGTTTTTGTTCTGTGCTGAAGTTATGATTACTCTGCTACTTTACTTTTCCTGTAATTCAAATATTCCAGAGTGGGAGTTGCTTGCTTTATTCCAACAAATTGCTTGCGGATCTCTTCCTGACGTTCTCTATTATTGGACAGGTAAGGGTTTTATATTTTAGTAGCGTTGGATGTTATTGAGTTGAGTTTGAAGTAAACTAAAGCTTATGATGGATATCTTCCAAAGTTGAAGAATGGGATCGCTTCCCTAAAGATGATTTTTTCCTTTTTTGAAACTTTTGGAGGCCAAAAACTTGAGTCCAAATGGGAAGTTGTCCTTTGTGACAGCAATATTTTAATACCGGGTAACGCAAAAAGTGTGTATTCTATTTTTTTTCCAAATTATGTTTGCCGACGGTTTTTTAATGAAATGCTGCCATGAATGTCCCGGAACATTCGCAGCTGACTGGTTTTTTTCTATGTAGTCAAACTTTTTCAATTACTGACATTGAAAACATCTTTGTTTCAGCTCGTATGAGCTCACAATGCTTTCACATAAGGATTCTGAGTAAGCTCTGATCTAGCCTAATTCGCGAGTATAGGGGTGGTCTGTTGGTCATTCGGACGCATTTCCGTCCGGCCGAACGCGGCTGAATTGCTAATTGCGACTGGTGAAGTTAGCTTCCCAGAAAATGTTGTTTTGTCCAATTATTCTGGCTTGGGACAACTTGTAGCATTGCTGTAACTGAGCTGACGGCTAACTCTTCATGAGCGGCCTATGCTAACTCCAAAGATATTTCTGGGTAATGAACTTATACGGAGAAATCTCGTCAACTGCAGTTCACGGCTAGGAAGGGTAATCGCCGGCTGAGCCTCAGCGGGCCTGAGGAAGAAAACGAGGCAAATTCTGTGATAAACTGATTAGCTTTATGTTAATCGCACTGAGGTATAGTAAGCAGGGGATAGCTGGGCGGAACGCGGGTCTGTTACGTAGTAATCATCCAGGATGTGCATCCTTCCCCTGTTAGGATGTTAAATTTGGTGAGTAGGGCGGAACTGATGAACTTCGTTTCAGGCACTGGCAATGGGCATCCTGACAAGTGTGCTGATGGTTTATGGCGGTACCTTACAGGACGATCCACTTCCAGACATACCACTGAAGGACGTCGATCGTGTCGTTGAAGATGCCGAACGGACGCATACCGAAACGGCTGCCCCACTTCTTCAATAGGCGTTTTCCTAGTCCGGTGCCCTTTTTCCTTTCTTTTTTGTGGTCGCTTAATCACCATTAAGTTTATATGCACGTCTCTAGTTGTAGTTGCACAGTGATCTGCAGCGTTACCACATGTTGTTGTTTGTTTGTTTGTTTGTTTTTTCATAGAAACACATATAGTTAGCGATCGCGACTTGTAATACGGTTACCATAGTCAAGTTGTTGACAGGTGCGGTGATTCAGTACGTCCTTATTTCCCTACGTCTTCACCATTTTCTACCGCCTAATTCTCCTCCTTTACAGCGACTATGTCGCTAGGATTTGTTCAACGAAAAAAGATTTTTGTTTTTTTCCCTTTTTGTAATTGTTTGCTGATCATCCCGATTGACATCCCCTTTGAATCTGTCCGGTGAATCCTATCCTTTCGTGAATTTTCAGAAATTTCTCTAGCAAAAAAGAAAACCAACTTCTAAAATGATTATTGCTTTAATCTTCTAATACCGGTAATAATTTGAAATAAAATGCTCGGTGCATAGTATAAAGTTCTATAATGCTTATAAAATGTGGTACATCTCAATAAAAATTGTTTAATGACTCTTTTAGAATGCAGTCGGACAGGTAACGAATTACCGACGACATTCTTAGAACCATCGGAACTTCAGAGGATTTTTTTTGCATTCTGTGGTCTGCTTGTTGTCGAGAACAATTCTGAATACATCGCAAACAACGAACAGGACTTTATTTCTGGGCTGAACTTTTTGAAGAATGTGTTTATACTTGGTAACAGATACATGTGGTCTTTGAGTGGCTACGATACAGTGCCACAGCGCTGACAGTTTGGAGTGATGGTCCGTAAACGACGTTACCGTACCTAGGAACTAGGTCGGTTCATTGTGACAGTACGCCTACTTCCCATCTGTATAAAACGGAAGGCCCTGACATGATTAATTAGCTAATTTTGGGGTTCTGTTGGTGATGGCATGAGTTAGGAAAAAGTAGTTCGGAGAGTTACTGCAGAGTAATTTATGGACCGTGCTCATGGGCTGAAAAATCTGTTGGCCCCTCCGTGATTCCCCCTGATAGCTCTAACTGTCCTTTTGCGCATAGCAACACTGAAGCTTGTAGCTCTCTCTCTTTTCTTCGTTATAAGAAAACTACCATCCAATTCATTTTTGAACTCCTACTACTTTACTACTTTTTTAAAAATGACAAAAATCAGTCAGACGAGACACCGGCGACTCACTTCATTGGCCCAACAATACTTATTCCACCATAAGTATTACGGTAGGACTTTGAGTCCTGCTGTTCCTTTGGTGCCACTTATTTCATTGATGTCGTCATGGTGCTGTTCTGTGGAACTCTTTCTTTTCTGTCCTAACAGTCTTCGATCTCTTAAGCAGTAACGATTTGAAGTAATCTCGATTGACGTCTACCATTACTTTGTTTTGACGTGTCTTCTGAGTGACTGTTAAAGGAATTTATCTTCTGAATCATGAGCAGATATAGCAGATATCAAAATCAGTGACGAGCATCTGACTCATTGCTAAAAAATTTGGTCGAATCATCTATCTTTACGAAACAAAACCCACGCTAAATGTTAAACATGATTTTTCCCTGATGATATTGGTCGTCAAAGTTGTTGTCCTTTACTATTAAATGTATTAGTAAGGTTAGCCACATTTTTGATGATGCCTCATAATTGCTTAAATCGAGAAGTCATCTCGGACCTGGTCACGTACTTATTACATGAGCCCTAGGCGTACGGTCGCGTTGCGGAAAAAGTACCGTAGCTTACCCAGCTCCTCTTTCTTTTCGCCCTGGACATGCCCTTCCATGTGCATGACAATCCTGCAGGGTAGGGAACTCTCCAAAGAAGGCCTTCTCGAGGAGCCTAGAGAGCAGGAGATTATTGTAATGCTGTACAATCTGAGATTGCTGGTTATATATCTCTCGGGCTGTCTTCTCTTCAAAGTTATTTTCTCCTTCGAAGTAACAGTTTGTTGACTATTACAGTTTGATGCTCGTTATTTCATCAATGGCATTTTAGCAGTGACTCAACCGACATAATGAATAGCCATTTCGTACGGTTACTGGAAATATGGAGAGGCTGGTTTGCTCTGGTAGGGATCTTTTTGGGGTTTGATCCTCGAACCATGCCTATGATAGTGACGTCAGTTGTCAATATTCAACCTTCGCCCATTTATTTATTTGTTCTGAGTACTAGAATCTAGTAATTCACCTGTATCACCTGTCGTCCCGTTGATCATCGATTTTCTCGAGCGAGCGCTAGTAACGTCTCCATTCCAGTCACGAGCCAGAGTGTTCTAGTGAATCGTCCTTGATTCAGGGACACAAGGTCTAACATTCCTTTCGTTCAGAGCATTCGTGAAGTAGTCTGACCATCGCGTTGGCGGCCGTCCTGGTCTTCGTTTGACATCTCGAGGGATCAGTCAGTAACCGCCCTGGTCCAACGGTCATCACTATATCGCATAACGTGTCTGGCCCACCTGAATTTCGATTTCTTGTCTTATTCAACGGCTTCCTGATCTTCGTTCGTTGACAGGGCTCGCAACTCCGGGTTCCCTTCCGCACTTGCGTGTATAGGGAAATTCCGAACATCGCCCTTCCCAAAGCGCGTTGATTGACGCTGACTGAATGTTCATCCTGCTTTCGGTAGAGTTCAAGTCACCAAGGCGTGCGTGAAAGCTGGGTAAAACTGGGAGGAAAGCAGTGTCGAAAATTGGCGCATCGATCAGCCATCTGAATGGTCAAACTTGGCATCGGTTCTGCACTATTTTAGTTCATTTCTTTCTCTGAACATCAATACATAATGGGAAAGGAGGTAGTTTAGCTTTTATGGCTCTGCTGTCCCGAATCGAATCCTGGTCATCCAAGTCTCTCTTTCCTGCGCTGTAGCTAAACTGGTACGGGATACGGTCTCGAATGCGAGAAGCTTCGGATAATTGTAGGAAACCCAGTTTCGGGGGGAAACTAGTGTAACAGTTCCCAATGAGGCTCGATTGCGAAGCCTATCTCGGAAAGGGATTGGCCAACACTGTAGCTTAAACTTCTGATAACTGTTAAAAGAATTGTCCATTCAGTGAGCCTGGTTACCGGTAAACCTTTTTTTAGGAGTTCAAGGAATGAAATGGCGTCTGTTCGATCTAAGTAGTAGAATGAACTGATACAATCTACTGCTTTTCTTCAGTGTTTCTTCCCTCTGTCCAGATCGACGGCTTGATTTGATAAGCAACACGACATTATTGTAGACGTGGTCCAATCTTCTGTAGCCCTTCTTGAGCATTGGAGAGACCGAGTTTGGTGCTCGGATGCCCTGCCAGACTGGCCAGCAATCCGTTCTGTAATAGATTACGGTCTCTTTACAACTGATTATTGATCTGTCTCCAATTTACGCCTCTTATTATATAGGGGCTTCAATGAAGTTTTTGTTCTTAGTCTTTTTTTTGCTCGTGAATGGGAAGCTTGGCTCGCGACCAGGCAGAAACAAAGATTCTTCACTTTCTTTTCTTCATACTTTCTACGCTCTTTCCATACAAGGCGCGGCGCGTAACCGCTAGCGTACTCGATCGATAATCGCGTTGAGGACCGAGCTTGCTCTGAACTAGCCAATCGAAGAATAAGAAAATCGGCGAAAGAAACGACATGCTTGCGCCGCTCTGCGAATTCGTTATAAGAAAATGAGAATGGGAAAAGAAAGGCACATGGAGCCGTCCCGTGATGAAGTAATCGATTTGCATCTAATTTCTCTCGCTGACTTGTCGCTTCCTACCACTCGGTTCTCTGAGTCATCAAAGAAGGAACTTAATCCATATGTATTCAAAGTTTGTTTCGCGGATTCGCCGATCCGCTTGCCGATCTGCGCCAACTTTGAACGCGCCTAAAGCTAAAACGCTCTTGCAAATGTTCAATTTTTTTTCAGACAATTTTATTCAATGGAATTCTTTCATAAAGCTTTTACCCACTGATCAGAGTTCATGTAAGGCGAGCAATTGAATATATGACTATTTTGTATTTTTTCTGAAATCTGACCTAGTAATACCAAGTACAGCATACAGACTACGAACAGGGAGCTCCTCGCAGATATATGCATGAATTTCCGCAAGAGACCCGATTTTGAAAGCCAGAACTTCCACCCCCCCCCCCTCCTCCCACATCGACACTATCGACTAATGTCATCTTTCTTTTTACGTCGTTTTTTACAAGTTCACGAGGTGCCCGGACGTTATGTACTGCTAGCGTCTGCCGGTGATTACTAATAAGTTTTATTAAATAGTATCTTTTATTAAATAATATCCTATATTACTGCTGAAATTTGCTTTTGTAACTGGTATATTTTGCGATACTGTAGTAAAATTCAATGGTATATGTGTGTACTATTCAGATATAAACATATATTTCAATGGTTCCATACTTCATAAACATTGATGCTGAGCTACTACTTAACGGCACTTTTTTTTTACTTTCGGGCGATTTCCAAGAAAAAAATCCGCTATTCAGTTTACCGAATTACAATTTTCGGGTGACCTATTCCCTAAGGCAAGCGGCAGTGATTTCGCGGCAACTACCGTAACTTCCCGCTGGGAATTCAAATCTCCTTCATGGCGCACGACTGCGCACGGTCGAATGCGGCGAGTGCGGCACGCCGTTCTGGTGGAAAACTCCGCTCTCATGAATTCTGAAGCAAGCCTGTTTCTGAGAGGTGCACAACTTTCGAACATCAAATGCTCCTTTCCTAAAGTCAGCCACTCTCTTTTGAATGTTTCAAAATTAAATGTTATTTACAAAATGATGGAATTCAACGTTGTTAACCAGTCCATCACTATGTAAGTCCACATTTTGTTTTCGAGGGAATCAACACGAACATGACAAAATGGAGCCCGAGTTTGAAAGGTCATCGCCCTCGCTATTCACAATTCGTTATTGGAATCGATCGATATGCAAAACAATCCCCCTGCACACCCATTTTGAACTGTTTCACCAAACAGACAAGGAACTTTCCTCAGGTATACTCGGCCGGGATCAACTAATACTATTTCTTTGATGAATTCGTAATGTGTCCCCTTCAACACGTGCAGAACACGTGACGATTAGGCGCGCGGTCACGAAACGGCAAACCGCACATGTAAGGACGCGGAAACAAAGAACTACTGTCCTCTTCTTTTCACGTAACATATGGTCGGTCGCGATCAAATTTCACGTTAACTTTTTGTAATTCAACTGTATTAGTTTTATAAAAAAGTTGGGTTCCAATATTATTCGAACCTCTCAAATCCGATACGTGCTGAAAATGGAACCCGAATCTGATAGGCGTAGTTGATTGATTGAGCAAAAGATCACTTTTTCCTGCAATTCATTTGGAGTTTCGAATTTAAAAAATTCAAATTTTGAGTAGTTTTACTAGTGCACTTGGGCTTAGGCCTATTACTTCTTAAATGCAAGGTTGTTTCCAAATACTGTGAATGGGAAAGCACATTGCCAGCTTCTACCTTTATAATGTAAATTGCAATGATTCTATAGCCCAGAAAACTTCAACAAGAAGTGGTCATTCTGAAGGGGGACGCCCATGGAATTGCGAAATTCAACATCGCATCCGTTTCAAATTCGTAATATTTCTATGTAATTTTACTCAATGCTAATGTTATAAGTCCCACCGTCGATTTTTTTTGAAATCGTCATTAACATAAATAGTGTTTTCCTTGTCTGTTAAGTAGGTTATATATAAAATTTCGCTTTAATTCACATTTTTTACTACGCTGCTCGACATGTCGAAACAACAAACGGAAGGCGCTCATCTTCGTTCTTTGTGACAGTCGTCGCAGCAAATTCCTGTTGACAAAAAGAAGTTACGACCATATATTTCTATAAAATGCGATTGAAATTGTTTTGTATTTGAGAACTAGGTTAAAAATTACTTCTACTTTTGATGGAAGAAGTTATTGAACTTAAGAAGGTTTCTTGAAGCAAATAGAACGCTCATAAGTGTGATTGTGCGAGCAACGTATGATGGAACATTTAGCAGTAAGATTTGTTTTGTACATAGTTAATTCAGTATCAAAGACTGTATTTGTCTTCTGTATGGGTGTGTGGGTACGTGAAACTTTGATTTGCCATTTCTGATCGTGGCGCATCCTCTATGTATAATCATAGCGTTGGCCGATTTCGTCCGCTCGTTGCACTTCGTATACCGATCGATTTGTCGACTTTATTGATGTCTTTTCACACTTTTATGATTTTATACGGGTGGTCGTAAAGTGGGAGCTCATTTTGGCTATGCTTAACGGTCAATTTTGTTCTGAAGGGGTTTTCAAGGCATTCATATATTCCCTTTTCATTATTAGCCATTATAGCTCAATACTGTTTCATTCTTGCCATCTGTTTTACCGTTTCTTACGATGTCTTTTACTTCAATCGAACTGACAGATAGAATGCTTTCCGGTCGGTTTACTCAATTGAGTAGAAGCCCAGGGTGCAATGTTTTAGGGAATCTCCTCAGCATGCTCGTATTGATGTTCGTGATTCTTTTTACTTTGGAAAGTTTTGATGTGATTGAATCAGTTTCTTCGTTTTTTCAAAGGTATGCCTCTTCCCATATTCGGTAAATCACACAAGTCTCCAGCCGATGTGGTGAAAAATCTGAAAGAGGCTCTTGTTGCTGTCGAGAAGGTGACGTCATTGTAGTTTTTTTTTGCGAAATTTCTTTATTCATCTGACATTTTGGTTCTGAATTTACACAACTTCTTATGTATTTTTAATCCGAAACTGTGTTAATTATTGTGGTCCTTCACAAGAATCCAGAATTTTTTGGGCTGACCATCTGGAAAAGTGCCGGACAGTACAAATAAAAGAATGGTGATGTTCTCATAAATCTGCACAATATGTTAGACACAGTAAAAGTTAATTGGATGTCCACCGAAGTTTACGTGCTCAATCTCGCTCTGATTCGATGCAGACCAAGCCACACCCCAGCTCATGAAATCCCCTCCAAATGGGTTAGACTCTGCGTATGGCCCCTAGTTCGTTTACCACTTCATTATTCCATTGTACTACTGTGGTAAATCGATGTCTTGACTCATGAATCGATCGGTTAGTATGTCAACAAGGCTTAGATGAGGACTAATTATCTTTTTTGTTTTACAAGTGTATACAATAAAGAAGCCTCCCGAATTTATAAGTTAATTGTGAAGATCCAGCACTGTGCTTGGTACCACAAGATGGCGTGTACGGCATTTTCCTCCGCTTCTTCAAGATGGTTCTCCTTGTGAAAAGTTGTATTATAAAGTGATTCCAATGAAGGTAGTTACTTTCTGTAAACAGACGCTTTTCAGACTCAAGGCGATAAAAAGGGCGATAAAGCCGTTGAAGAGGTGAACAAATGGTTGCAGATGGTTAAAAGCATTATTTACGGGTCTGAAACGCAGGATCCTCATAGCGAGCAGGTATTCAAAACTGAAACCGATCGATTTGAGATCATTCGCTATGAAATTCTTTATAATTTTCTGCGTTTTGATGTAAAGGCGCTTATGTTATTAATGTAATTTTATTATTAGAGTTTTACCTTGAGTTTAGGTTGCACAGCTCGCTCAGGAAACGTATAATGCTAATGTGCTACCGATGCTAATAAAAAACTTGGCCAAGTTGGATTTTGAAAGTAAAAAGGTAAACTTTATTGTTTACTATCCATTTTCTATTACGATTTATCGGAGCGTTTCCAGGATGTTGCACAAATTTTCAACAATCTTCTTCGAAGACAGATTGGAACTCGTTCACCCACTGTAGAATACCTAGGTGCCCGTCCCGAAATGCTAGTTCTTCTCGTCAATGGGTAAGTTTTTCTTCGAATTCTCTAACAGTGTGGTTTTTTGCCGTTTGTTAAAGATGTTACACTGTTTATTCACTGCAGTTATGGTGTTATTTAGCTATCAAAATGGTGACATTGCTGTGACATGTGGCCACATGTTACGTGAATGTATTCGTCATGATCAGTTAGCCAAGGTCTCCCATATACCTTCTCGAGTTGCTTTAGTTTCATGAGTTCAAAGGAATTTTGTTTTAGATTTTGCTACAGCATGAATCCTTCTACAAATTCTTCACGTATGTCGAGTTATCCGCTTTCGACATTGCTTCAGATGCCTTCGCGACGTTCAAGGTGTGTTCGAAATTTCTTTCCACTATATGAGGGTATGATATAGGTTTGTTATAAAATTCGGTATTATTCTGTTGGGCTTTGAGTAATCTGTTCCGACTCGTGGATCTATGTTGTATTTGATTTTAAACAATATTCATACTGTTCTAGTATCGAGTTGCAATTGATTTTGATGTCACTCAAGGGATTCATTCGCAATGAACACATAGCTAAAGGGAGGGCTCTTGTGGAATAGCTTTCGAAAGTCTGCGACATGTGGCTTCATTCTTGTTCCAATTTTATTCTGTCCCATTGGAAGGTACCGTTTATGAGCGTGCTGCTATTGAAACAACAACAGTAAGGCAGGCTTTAGTAGGTATGGGTTCTATGACGCTATAGACTATTTTGGGTAGTATTTACGTCTCCGATTCATCGCCTTTTGTGTTCCTGTTGAGAGGTTTCAGTGCCTCTAACCAAAAACAGTCTCGAAATAACGTTTCCTCAATCTTGGAATGGTAAACTAGTAGTGGAGCTCGTCCCAGGGCTCCTCAGTTGCTTATGCTAGAAACATCGAACTCCGGACTGAAAACTTACTTGCGCTTTATGGGTACGACCGAGTCTTCATTTGCCCTCAGCTTCGTGGGAGCTTTTCAGTCGTAACTCGCCAGTACTCACACGTATAACATAGTACTATGTCCAGCTGAAGTTGGCACCGAACCATGAAACTGAACGCTTTTGATGTCACTTGATTTGATTCATTATTTTTTCTTTTAATCGTTGTTTTTCGCCGCACTTCGCGAAGCCAAATGGAATACCGCTAACGTTATTTTGAGACTATTAAAATGTCTTTAACTTATTTTTCATTTATTTTCTCTTCCTGACCCTACTATTTAGTAACATTTTCACATATCTTTTTGGTAAACTGGTCTCATCGCCATTTTGTCCTCATTTATTGCGTGCATTTCACGTGCTGTAAAGGCGAATGGATTTTCGACGGTGCCTGCATGCATTGAACTCTCCGTGACGGAATCGAGTCTGAGTACATGAAATTCAAATGTTAACATGGTAACCATGCTTCATGACAAATTGTTGACAAAGACATCAATTTTAGGATTTGATCACACGACATAAGACGTTGTGTGCTGAATTCTTGGACGCAAATTACGACCGTTTTTTCACCGAGTACCAGAAACTGCTCAACTCTGATAACTATGTTACAAGACGACAATCACTTAAAGTAAGTAATTTGCATCGCAGATTTTACCAAAGCAAGCGTTTTTCGATACCTTTTCAAGTACAATCAAGATTCCGTTTTTGAATTAATAGTATTTTTCATTTTTATTCATAATAAGTTTGTCTACATTTTAATTTGTTCTACTGAGATGATCCCTTTTTTCGAGCTCTTCCTTGTTGCTTTTTGTTGAGTATTGCTAGATACTCATATACCATGGTACCAAAGCATGGTTTGTCTATATGTATGTCATTTTCTATTTGTTGTGCTCTTGGACCGTAGTCAGGGAGATTGTCTTGTGCAATATTGTTCCATCTGTCCATCCCATTGATCTATGTTAGCCCCCATTGCAACGATTCGCTTTTGGGACCCATTCTAGCTCCCATTTCTCACCGACAACCATTATTAACAGCCGATCATGTTGGTTGGATTCGTTTACCACAGGAAACATGCTGCAACTACATCGAACCGTAAACTTCAAACTGACTCTTCCTTGACCTGGCAATCTTGTGCCTCAAATCCCTCTTTAGATTGTATCAAATTCAAGGACTTCTACTGAGGGATCATTCAGTTCTTGAGCTTGTTCAAGTTACAGTGTTGTGGAAAAGTGAATAATGTTCCGGGCCTCATTCCAACCGCGAATCTGTTAAGATTTAAACATAACTCTTTGATATTTGCTTACAAATAGAAGTATTGATACTTTGAACGACACCTTGCTCCAACAGAAAATTGAGAATTCATGTCCCCCCCCCATTATTTTTGAACCCTTTAAACATGTCTCACCTGTTTGAATTACCAATTATTCCCCTTGGTACGTACCAAATCCTGGGCTGGTAGCTCTGGTTCGCCTACCATCCTTAATTGACTTGCATGTGCCCCATCTTTGTAGCAGATTAACAAGAAATGAAAGCCTTCATTACTGTGAAATCGAAGGTTGTTGCACAAAATTCATCCAACCCTCCTTTCCGTTGAGCCTTTCTTTTAGCGCAACAGTCTTTTAGTTTGAAAAGCATTTGTACATTTCATAAGAACACCTTTCAATGCCAATGTTATAGCTGCTTGGCGAACTGCTTTTGGATCGACATAATTTCAACGTGATGACCAGGTATATTTCAAATCCTGAAAATCTCAAGTTGATGATGGAATTGCTACGAGAGAAAAGCCGCAGTATACAATTCGAAGCGTTTCATGTGTTCAAAGTAAGTTCAGCTTTTTCTTCGTTTCTTCACCATGTGCTATGATGCGAATAGCATTTTCAGGTTTTTGTGGCCAATCCTAACAAACCTCGGCCGATTGCCGATATTTTGTTGAGAAATCGAGAAAAACTGGTTAGTGACGTGTAGCACTTTTCGGCTTGGTGACAAAATGTTTCGTCAAGGCCGACTGATTGTAAAAACTGGATGGATTATCTGGAACAAACGAGTGTTTTGGTAGTAGTTTACTCGCGTCACAAGTCGATCAATGGGGGAAAAGCCAGGCGTCCCGTGGAAATTCGCGAGCCCCCAACTCCTTTCATGGCTCAATAATCTTTGTAAACAGTGTGAGTCATGGAGGACTGAGGCCACTAGTCAGTGAAAGGCGACATGCTCACTTTCAATCACTAGCCACCTCAGTTTCTCCTTAATCATTTCTGCCCTGAGGCTACTGCTAAGTACGTATAAAATAGTTTAGTGGGACGTGCTACGATAGTGTTTATAGAAATTTTTGTGGCCATAAGATTCGAGAAAAGCCATGAGCTGAGGTTTCCCACCTTAGAAGTTTATGGAAAGCTTTTTTTCAGTGAACATTAACATTTTTTGAGAGGTTCATGTAGTATATGGCTTGCAAACCCCTTGGAAGTACTAGAACGTTAATGACTACTTTAAAGAAATAAAAGGGGTAAACCCTCGGAAATGGTCCCTGCTCTCTCTCTCTCTTTATTCACAAAGAAGGATCCGGTATTTTCAATCTATCAACAAAATTTAAGGTCGATTTTCTTGCACAATTCCATACGGAGCGTACCGATGACGAGCAGTTTAACGATGAGAAGGCGTACTTAATCAAACAGATTCAAGAAATGAAAGCTTGAGTGCCTCAAGCGATGTCCCCCAAGTCGTTTTTGTATTACATGTAAGACTACTATTGTGTTTTATGCAATTTTTATATCTAAAGCGAGTGTTTTTATACCTAAAAGAGGTTGTAAGCAACATTAAAGCCTCTAGTCCCGTATTCGTGATATTACATTTTTCTAAAGAAGGAATTGATTTTGATTTCAATCCTTCCCTATACAGTTCCTATACCCTTTTCCCCCCATTTCCGTTTCTCTTCTCGTTTGTGCTGAGCTCCTTCTTGTCGCTTCTTGTGTGATTCAGTGTATCACATGAATCCACCACTGAATGCGCGTCAGATTTTCTCTTTTTCGGATATACTATAGGGTCAGCTATGATTGAGAGAGGTAACGTAGATAGTATAGTATCGCGTCATCATCGAATTTATAGCACATTTTGTGTTGATCTATACGGTTCATAATGAATATTTATGAGAATGAGAAGGCGAAGAACAACAGTCACACAACCAATATGAAAAATTCAGATGAAAAAAAAAATTTTAGCAATATGAGATTATGACAGCGGTCGCGGGCAGCTCATATGAAGCCGACGGTCCAGAGCAAGCGAGCGAGCGAGCGACACCGCATACAATACCCCGATATCGATTGCCGCCACGACTCGCTCGCACCACTTGCGTCCGGTTTCGATTAAGCCCTGACCTGCTGTCTTGCTTGCTCACTTGCATTGGCATTGCTCGGCATTTTCCCCACAGTAAGGTCCTACTAGCATTATTTTTCGACAAAAATTCATTTGCAACGTTAAAACAACAGCAAAATTTGAAGTAGCCTTGAGATGACGTGAAACAGTATCAGTGAATCTACCATAAACTCGGGGTTCAACACATAAAATAGCTTTGAGATGATGAAGCAAAATAAGTGGACCAACCAACCATGCACACGGATTCAATATAATCTTCTTCTCACATACATATTAGAGGAGAAAAAAAAAAATAAAAGCAACAATGAGTTAACATCTCACAAAAAAATAACTACAATTCGCAAGAGATGAGCAAAAGGAATAAGTGGCTACCGATGCTTTAGTGGTTAAAGTCACCGAAACCAGCACCGCCGCCAAAACCCCTTCCAGATAACTCCAATTGAGAGTCGATCATCTAGAATTTCGATATCATGCCCTTGAATTGCTCAAAAAGCCTCTCTTGCTTTTTTGGGAGAAAACTAGCGGAAAAAAGGCAAAATTGAATTACTGAAGAGTAAGAAATCAACCTGCAAAAGTTCCTGCGGAGAAGGAACACGGCCACTTTCGAGTTTGCTCCAGATCTGTTCCTTATCCAGATAGATTTCAAATGCTCCAGTCGACATGAGCGTGCTCTCGACCATGTTTGTCAATAAAAACAGCATCATACAAGCTGAGATCTGAATGTAGACATCTGGAACTCATGGCGAACCGTTTCCCCACACAGAATGGCTAGCCAAATATTGCGCATATGCGAACCTTCATTCCTCCTAGCTTCAGATGAAAATATAACTATGCTAACTGATTACAAATAAAGTTTGAAGTCACTAAATGTAATACCTTATTAGAGTGAGCCCATTGCATGACAGCAGGTTCACCGAGACCGAGAAGCTGGAAGGGATTACTACCGCTAACAATAGCTGCGATAGCGGTTATTTTCAAAATATTGATTGCCTAAAAATAATAAAGGTACACATGTTCTTTAGTAACATAAACATAACATAAATTACATGTGCAAGATATTCCTTCCATTTTGCAGGTGGATAATTGCTGCCCTCAATAGGCATATCGGGATATTTGTCACGTACTGCCATCGAGAATTGCTCGTACGCTTGTTTATAACCACATGAAACACTGAAAAACGTAAAATGTGAGCGGTTCATGTCCTACGTGATATGACCGTTTAATAAAGAGAAGTTCAAAGAAAATGTGGAATAAGGAGATCGAAAGAAAAATGAAAAAATCAGGCACAGCGTTCAAATAGGTTCACAAAGCCGCTTGAAAACATTTAGATATTGTGATTTCTGGTCAGATTGAACGTCATTGCAATGAAACGGAACCCTAGATGACTTGGCATCAATCAATTCGTATCAATGACTGCCGTCGAAACAGCACACGTAGTTCTACAGTTAATGAAGGAATCATCACTATCAAGAGGAATCATAAATCACCGTACCAGAACAAAAACTTCAATGTGGGGAGCGGCTTCCCTCCCATGAGAGGCTTCGGTTTAACATCACCAAATTCAGGACCATCTCGTAGCTCTATGTGATCCTCCTTTTCGTTGACCTGACTTCAAAACAACAACAAATTTGCAAAAAAAATCGAAGGAAACTTTTAATTTTTTAAACTTACACACCTAAGACCTTCGTGCTGCGGCTCGTCACCAAATTCCTTGCGGAATTCTTCGGAATCGTGCTCATCTTCAGCATGCGCTGGAACTGCAGATATAAACATAACTGCTTGCTGTGTTACGAAGACATGTGTGAAAAGGTAAACCTCAGTAATGACAAAAAGCATTCTGACCATGTAGACAGTAAGTAATATGAGACGAACTTTCTATTAATAGATGTTAAAATCTCAAACAAACCTTTCACAAACACCTCTACCATCGACAATACAAACAAGCCAAGAAGGAATATAAACCCTCCTCTACCCGTCATTCTGTAATAAGAATGTAAAACGTAATAATTCAGTAGAACATTTGAAAATGGACATTACATCAAAGACGACCACAAAACTGTCTACCGGAATAAACAAAAACAAACCGCATCGAAGTTGTTATTGCTTCAGGGTCATCCCTGAAAAAGTACGTAAGAATACTGCGGAACAAGCAAGCTACAGTAAGCAAATATGCGATTGAGACAAGACGGGACGGAGGGACGAAGCAAGTATTAAGAGCAAGGTTCCCCATGAACCAAGTACTTGTTCACTTTTTCATAGAAAGGTCAGAAAAGGAGAGATGATCACAGTCCCCGTTATTCTTATTCTTTCCAAGCGATGTAGGGAATCTCAGAAGTCTTATGAGTGTCAAACTTTGTGACACTTACATGCTCGCTGAGTCACAAGTGCTTTTTCCCACTCATAGGAAGGGCGGGACTGGTCGCGATTCAGTGATAAACCGGCTTCTACTAGGTAAACCCTTATCAGTAATTTGGATCAGCCATAGGTACATCGTAATTGAGCGTAGATCAGAACTCCCCTCCCGTGCCCGCTCGAGCCGCTATTGTCCTCGTGACGTCCGTGTCGAATTGTTCCTCTTCCGGCTGTCATTCATGCCTCTTTCCTCACTCTTACCTTCTAGTAGAATGAGTTTCTCTCCTCACTGGTCCTCTTGCCTATACCATCTAAGCGATCCTGGATCGCCCCTGAACACTTAATGAATCATCAGTCTTACCTTTGTTTCTGAAAAACAGCCCCGAATAAACACACGAAACTTTGATTTTCCACTTAAATGTCTTTTTCGGCTCGAATCTATTCAGCGATCGTTTTACCATCTGATTGACCGTTCAGCGAAAATGTAGAGTTCCGGCGCTCCGGGACCTACCTATTCGAGCTCACGTAATCACCTATATCCCCATATCCCATTTTTGATCGATAGAGCCAAACTAAGTTGTATCTATACACCTTTAAGCCCAATGGATACTTTTTGACCACTCCAGAGTGGGCTATGGTTGTAGGCATCCGTTGTGGTGGAGACTGGAGAAGGGGGTACGGGAATATATTTTCGATCGCACCTAATCAAGCTCGCCTCGCACCTAGTCGCGAAGTGACCTTAATAAGGTGCGAAGACTAAGCGGTACTTATGCTTCCCGCACGAGCTACTAATCGAGTAAAAACTTGTCAACTAAAGAGGATAATGACAGTTAACAAAAGTGGAGTTTACATTGAAAAAAAGGGTTTCTTGAAAGGGAAATTACAATATCAATTCCAGCGGTTTTGAGAGTTTTATTTCCATGCATAATTGATAAATTCAGTATGTCTTATTTCAAGTTTCCGGAAAATGGGGTGAAACAACTCAGTTCACTTCTTTTTCCGATATTTTCGCCTTTTGCGATATCAAACAGCCTATACAGAGGCGATGTAGTTCTCTAGAGTTGTTCAATATTGGGATTACTCTTCATTGTTGAGCCATTGAAGTACTACGGCTCAGCATTTAGGCCATTTCATAGTTTTTACGGCATATAGGAAGTCTTCAGGCTAAGTTCAGCACTTTGAAGAGAGGTCACCGAGGACTATTTAAAAAGGTGGGTGAGTCCTTTAACTACCACTACTTTTTTTATAAGACAATACCATGTATTCTAGAGACGCACTGTACCGTTTCGATGAACTTACAGGGTGTCTTCCCGCTCCAAATTATTCAGGAGTGCGCGGTCCATGTGGCCCATTTCCTCCATTGTCCAAACTTCTCACTCTTGCTCCGGAAGCCCAGCACCACAAAATAATTTTTTCGGAAGTTCTGCGTCTACACAGCCTTCTCCGATGCAGCTGAATTCCGTGCACAGAAATCACTTTGCGCGTTTCCTACACCTACACAGCCTTCCATAGCACAGAAACTTTAATCACAAAATACATTGAATTTAATGATAATGCGTGGAAATAAAACTCTCGAAACCGCTAAAATTGATATTGGAATTCTTTCTTTAAAAAAAAAAAGCTAATTTCCAGAAAAGAACTCCACTTTTTTCAACTGTCATTATCCTCTATAGTTGACAAGTTTTAACCAGATTAGTAGCGAGTGTGGGCAGCATAATTACCACTTTGTCTTCGCACCTAATTAAGGTCACTTCGCGCCTAGGTGCGAAGCAAGCTTGATTAGGTGCGACCGAAAATATATTCGCACACCGCTGGAGAAGGCCATGCAGCAGGTCCCTGTCAGCTGCCAAGAGTTCCAACTCCTTGCTATGATCACACGATATGCTACTCCCTCAATGTTCTAGTAGGGTTCGGGACAAAAGGGGCTAATGGGGACGTACATTGGAAGGGGATCAAGTCAGAGAAGGTCTTTTTCTCAACCCGAGAATGAAACAATAGAATTTCGTGCAAGATTATGCCCATGACCCGAAAAATTCAGTCATTATTCAATCAGTATTCGGGGGTACCCAGGGTACGAATTTTATGTCATTTGAATTCAAGTATAGGACATTCTGTTTTCCGGTCCAGTTCTCAGCGCAATGTCTGGCTCCCACAGACCTATTCGATGAGGCTTACCTGTCAGTAAAAGCACTAGGAGTAAACCTATCGAAGAGGGAGAGCAGTAGGGGCCTCCAACTAAGCAAAGGCCTAATCGCCATCTGTCATCCAGATTTGCAGATTCTTCAGTTATGTATGCAATTAATCGATGGTTTTTATTGCGTCATCAAAGACATAAAAAGGTCACAGGTAGCTAGTTACTAGTTCCTTGCTGTTATTTTGGAAGAGATTCCTGTATTTCAATGTTTTATAAGAATTCTGAGAAAGGAGTTTCAAATGTAATGGATGATAGGAATACAAAGTAGCATAGGTCCACCTCACAATGTCACTCAAACTCGGTACCCAATCTGTTTTTTGTCCTGACCTTTTTTGTTTATGTGAATAGTAGGAACGTGACCCTTTTTTCCACAAGGTTTTCTTTCAGCCTGCAGTCAACAGGTGCAGCTGGTCGCCATCATACTCTTAGATCGCTTGGCTGGATGATCTTTCTTGGATCTTTTATTTGTAGTCCGAAAAGGATCGCTTGGCGCTTAGGTAATCGCTGAACAAGACAATTAAACCTTCCAGCTTCTCTTTTTTGTTCGTTGTTTACTTTGTTGTTGTTGTCAACCATCTTTTTAAGCAGCTGGCGATTTTCATAGTTGATAACCCTATAATCCCAATCTGTTTCATTTTTGTGGAACAGTTTCTCCTTTGTGTTTCCGCGCTGTCATTTATTATTTTAGTTGTAAGTATATTTCTATACAGTAATTCTTGCAGCTATATCTCTAATGATGTTAAATAGTTAATTAGCTAGCGAGAGCAGATTTGTGAACGGGCTTAATTATGAGATTTTATGGGAATTAAAGGTAAATGCAAGTTGATTTTTCCTGTGACTCCTCCTTCACAACAGTGACAGCTCATTGATTTTGTTCAAGAATCATTTTGAAAGCTTTAAAATAAATTCGAAAACCTACCTGGGAACAGATGGGTAACCCGTCCGATATGTTGTCTGTCTTATGATTAACAGCAGAGTAATTTCATACGTATTAGTACGTATTTGATATCCACAAAGAGGGGTGGAACTAAGGGTGCAAACTGGACGAGTAGGAGCCCAATACATAATGGACAATCCTTAACACCTTGTCCAGGGCATTTATAGTCTGGCTAGAACTAACGTTTTGTGAAATAAATGGGATCTTTTTTGTATGCTGTTTGTATTAGAACAATGAAGATTTTTCAATGCTTTATACATAACATTACCAGTCACATTTTCAAAATCACAGTATTGGACGGATGGAAACAGTTACGACATGAAAAAATGATATTGAAATCCAATGTAATAGTTTACTCCATGCCTAAAATGGGAGAGGAGCAGTTGAATCGGTTTTGTGTAATTGACCGGCCGCACGCGGCAGATGTGGACTAGTTGTCTCGTTATTACAGTCCTAGCATACTTCATACAACTAGATCGATATGCGATTATTATTTTTGGCATGGTTCTACTTTTACTTTTGTACCTGTGTCCCTTACTCGCTGTGCTACCATGCCTCATTCTTCTACATTCCTTCGTGCGCGGCGTCGCTCTCGCCGCGAAGCGATCATTTCGGTTCAACTGCACCACACCCTCTACATGGCTTTCATACAATGGGGTCATTCTCATCGGTCCTGCCCTGCCAGCTAGTCCTATTAGGCGGTTCAGGTGTTATGCATTACTGAGTGAAATGCTCGTTCCCAATATAAACATACTGCCTCGAGTTCTCCACACGATCACCAGTAAACTTGACTTTGGTGACAGAATCCCAGGTATCGGCGAAAAGTTGGGATAGTATTAGCCTAACGAATCTGAAGTCCTAGTATGAGACGCGCGCTGTCGCGAAGCGGTCATACAAAATGTGGTGATCTGAAGGCGCCCTCGAAATTTCACTTGATTAAGGGTTCCTCTGATAAGGGACTATTTTTATTACTGATACTATAAACAAAGGGAGCTTCGCGACCTCACGCGTCTCATGATGTCGATTGTTTCACTGGTGCGTAGACGGCGTAGTTAACGCATACTCGTTTCCTGATACAGATACATATTTGAGGCGTAGGCAATAGGTGAAACCCTCCCCTTTGGTTCTAGGAAGTTCTGGTGATCCTCACGCCTTGAGTCCGCAAATAAATAAAAACCTTAAACTCTATGCATAGATTCTCGAGATCCTGCCAGTAGTGCCCTCTCCTGGGCCACGTCCTCTGACAAAAAACAAACGACGAATAGATACACAGTTGGTGAAGTGACTATGATGAGAAATACGAGAGCCATGATGTAGTCCATTCGACGAGATATCTGTAAAAACACTGTATTTGACTGTCAAAAGCCCACTTGATTTCACAAAAACTGATGTAGTAGAACAAATTGAGATACAACTTAGCTAAGCTTTATACCAGTTTCAGTGAAGTTTTCCCCTCCCACTTTCGTTCCCCTATAGTATTTAATGGGAGACGGGCAGTAAGATTGGTTTTGTGTAGTCGATTCGGCACTCGCGTACCATTCGGCTCGTTATTACAGTTTAAGCGTTCTTCGTGTAGCTCAATCTATACGCGATTATTATTTTTCGCATGCTTTTAATGTTAGTTCTTTTGTTACTGCGCTCCTTACTTGCTGCTGCATTCTGCTACATTTCTTCGCGCACGGCGGCTCTTGCCGCTACGCGACAGTTTCGATCCTACTGCACCACACCCAGCAATTAAATACGGGTTTGCTGCACGGACGCACCAGGCTCGGGAAACGGTCGTGAGGCTTCACCATGACCACAGTATGTGACCCAGCATGTGCATTGTGTGCGCTCCGTAAAACCCATTCGGTTCAAGTTGGCCGTATGTAGCGTGCTGTAGCCACGATGGCAACTTGTGACCCACTTCTTGTGCCTTGACGAGTAACCGCAACCGTTGGGAAGGTTATAACTCCTAGGGAGAAGGAATTAAAGGCCAGTTTTAGGCTGTGCGGTAATGGCGATTGCTGTGCGTATGATCCCTTTCCTTTGAGGGTACATTTTGAAAAATTTCGCAGATCCATCTTACTGATTCGACGCGCGCAGCAACGCGAATTCAGACAACTCTTTTTGAATGTCAGTTATTCAATACAAATCTAGTATCACGTACTTCGGCCCATTGTTCTGCTACCAATTGACGCGTCCAGTTAGCTGCATTCTGAAAAATGTTAATCTGAAAGTTTTCATTGCAGTTATTCCAGCAGAAATGAGCCTTCAGTCTCTCTTCGGTGCGGTTCTACATGTAGTGCAACCCACTTTGCCACCACTTACTGACGGAGGACCAAATTCAGCTTTTCGAATAAACAGGTATCGTAACAGCCATTTTGGAGGAGGTGACGATTTGGAAGCAGTCCCCTGAAATGAGTTGGAAAAGATAGGCTTGTAGAGTAGGCAAATAAATTCAAAATACAAAGTAAATGGAACTACATACCCTTGAATGAACTCGCATCACAATCGATGTCAGAATAGTGGCCAGAGTTACCATAATAATATTGTAGTGGAAATAAACAACTGGAAAAGGCATTATACTTCGAAAGAGTCCTTTGTATCATCTAATACATATGTTTAAGATTGGTTGTATCTACTGGTAATGGTTACTATCAGCGAGTAGCCGTACTGTAGCTGGCCGGTACGTGAAGGGTTTTAGCGCAGTAAAAACGCAGGTATGTTGGTAAAAATGTTCATATCTCGAGAGAAATGGGCTCTTGGTACTTACTTTTTTTAAGCCCAACGTCGAGCACCTCGGATGTCAGGTTGCGCGCGAAACCATATAATCATCCGCCTCGCGACCGCTCGCGCAGTTCTCATCTTTAGTAACCTTCAGGCCATAGCTCTGACAACTGGATATTAGATGAACTCACCTAACAATGGAACTCCTTCTGAACTGTGTGGTACCTTTTCCGTGACGACAAGTGACAATACTGCCATACTAAGTATAGCCGTTACTCCAAGAGTGAATCGCTCCTGAAGTGATTGCTAAGCTTTTTAATCATGGAGTTGTACTGCAAGTAATTCTACCTGTCGTTCGTGTTTTGTAGAAAATCTTGCGAATAAGCCAGCTATTGATAGCATGCATATAATATAACTTGGTAGTACAAGACTTATAAGGTAGTAAAAAGGTTTTCGGGCTATAACGACAACATAGCGTGCCTCACTGACAACCACTCCTTCATGATCGTAATGATCTTGTCTGATGCTGACGTTCTACAATGGTACTGAGATTTATGATTACTTGGTCTTCAGTATTAAATTACTCACATGTAAAGCCCATTCTTCATTTGGCGAGTAGTGCTGGAGATAGGGCTTTCTGGTGGCGTTCAGTCTCAATTTTTCTTCTCCGTAACCCCATGAAGCGATCTGGAATGCACCTCTTCAAGCCTTTTTCAGTCGGGGAGTCTCGGGAGTGGTGCAGTAGGACCAAAATTGTCGCGTCGCGGCGAGACACGCCGCGGGCGAGGGTTTGTAGCAGAATGCGAATGCAAAATGCTCAGCAAGTAAGAAATACAGGAGCAAAAGTACTAATATTAGAATCGTGCCAAAAATTATAATCGCATATCGATTGAGCTGTATGAAGAGTGCCAGAACTGTAATAACGAGGCGAATGGTCTGCGGCTGCCGCGCGCGGTGAATCGATTACACGAAATCGATCTTACTGCCCGTCTCTCAGAAATCTCTAGCTCGACTACGGTTGTGACCATGAAAACTTAGTGACTCACCCGTAGTTCACATGTCTGGCTGTCAAATGGAAATTGTGCGATCCCTGAAAAGTTCTGTTTTACTTGCTTCGCAGTCCGTTGGTGAACGAATTAAAGGGTTTTCAGAATCCTTCCCGAATTCGGTTCCCCATTCGGCAACGTGGGTCTTCTTTTGACAGCTACCAACCCACCTTATTTTTTCGGCTCACAGGGCTATCTTGCTCAGCTTTTTCAAGCTATCTTTTCTTTCTCAGCATCGCCGGTGAAAAATCACCTGGCATAATCATTTTCATGCATTATCATCATAACCCAGGCCCGAGTGAAGAGGAAGGGCACCAAATGGTCCACTCAGCTATGATTTTGGGATTATCGCTCAGGTTAAGATAAACTTTGATTTGTTCATTGGTATCGGAGTCATCTGAAGGGATAAGCATAGACGCCTAAATGTACAGTATTGGTCTGTTTGGGAAAGATTAAGAAAGTAGAAACAAAAGTGTTACCTATCCGACACATGACGGAATAAATAGCTGGATATGAGAATGTTACTCGTCCAGTGTACTGTACTCGTACCGGAGATCTCACGGAGTGCAATAGTTCCTGATGATTCAACCTGAAAAATGTCTTATGCAGCTATGTTCCTTAGAATGAAAAATAACTCTGAAAATTGTCAATTTCATTGTCTGACGGTGTTCAAGGAAAGACATGCAAGGAAGACGTATGGTCGTGCCAGGTAGCTGATAGAAGATTTCAGGATTCCGGAATCTGTTACAAAGTAGATTTTCACAAAATCACTTGTGTTCACTGGATGGCAGCGATCGGTGAACGGCAAGCCCATCCAGGTTGTTGGTGGAGAGGCATGAGGTATGCAAGCTCGCAATGTGTGGAGGACGGTAGTTCTAGAGCGGCGGCGAGGCAGCCAATTGAGACGACTCTCTAAGAAATGGCGCGCGGCGAGGCAACTAGCTAAGAAACGCCGCGCGATGATAGCGGTTCGGAACTATTACCGGTCATCTCGCGGCGAGCGTAATAGTTCCAGGGGGCGACACCCTGCAGCCAGAGACTCATCGCGAAATTGCCAGTCTTCGTTCCCCGACCTAAGGGTATTCCTCGTGGAAGGGTATTTGTGGGACAGTTGTTTTTGTTTGAGCTTATTAGATAATGGGACACTATGGAAACTAGTGCTACGTCCCATTGTGCAGAGTAGGAGCGGAAATACTGTTTGCCATTACGCTAAGTCAAAAAGTATGTCCTACAACATTGACATTATACCAACATGTTGAAGACGATGATGTCTGGTACCCAGATAGCCTCTTCTGGAAGCCATGTGACACGGAGGCCAGAGAAATTTGTTGGATCCCAACTCAGGGTTGGATCATCCCATTCCTGGAAAAACTTGTTGTCGGCCAAAAATATTGTAGAACCAAAAGCAAATGGCTTTAGAAGGTACTGGTATCTGACCACCTCAACAACATAAACAAGAGCAATCATTGTTTGTTTTAGTTCATCGACGGTATGAATGTGGACGAGTTCCATTTCATGAGTGATCACTACAACACCATCTGGAGGAGCGCATCTGAATAACAACTTCTTTTAAACACTTTGGATTATGAAAAAATGATTGTAGGTAAGTAATCACGAGAACATGCAAATGCTTAATTTACTAAGACAGCGGGTGGTAAGAAATTGTAAGTCATTTTCAACAGAAGCTCAAAATGTAAAAGTTTCCCCTCAAATAAGAACCCCCGCGAAGCGATTGGGCCACTAGAAAGCTCCTTGGGAGCAGCAGCGGGTAGTCCAGTTTACTTATTGCGCGAATGGGACGTACCTACTCGGATACCTAGTAGTAATGTGAATAGCATGGAACTAGTAGCCTTAAAAAGGTATCTGCGCTAAATTCATTTTTGTAACTTCAGCACTTAGATAACATCAATTACAAACAGATCAAGTGGCCCTGTGGCCTAATGGATAAGGCGTCGGACTCCGGATCCGAAGACTGTGGGTTCGAGTCCCACCAGGGTCGGGATTTTTGCTTTATGATATTGTGATCAGGAAGGCTCCCTAATACTCGAGACATGGAGGGGATTTCAAATTCCGGTTTTAGATGTGAATGACACATAGTGCTTTCGGTGCTTAAGTGCATGTTTTTCGTTCTCTACTCTCAATCAGCGAATGTTTTGTGGCCCTTTTCCTCTTTCCGGGTTTTTCTAGAAATGTAGCTTCTTCAAGGGTTATTTAGGGTTACAAGGTTATCATTACTCAAGCGGACGACGTCCAAAGAATAGGTTTTTATTTTTTTTGTGACAACTAACAAATTTCTGGTGGAGGAAGCGAAGGAATCATTGTGATGCGACATAGCACAAAACACATTCGACTTACTTCTCATGCTGTTTTAGTAAATGTCGTGTAAGCCGATTTGACGGTCCTGAAACAATAATATGAACTTTGAAGAGTCATCTTCTCATTTTTTCTAATATCCGTTACATAGCATTAGTTGACTTTTTAGTGACTCTCAAAGCTTCCCGATGACTTTTGATTCAATTAGTAGTTAAAGAGTGGAGCGGGGGCGGGGATTTTATGTCATGGCGGACTTCACTTTACCCTAACAGCCTCTGCACTAGAGTGCGTGCTTCTTGGCAGAGAGGGGCACCGTCCTAAAAGCAGCGTGTCTGTGCGGTAGAATGATTCTTAAAATAGCGAGTGGTCCGTCGCACTGACCGCGCGGTTTTGTCGCTCGCCTAACGCGACAAATCCGCGTCCCAATCGAAATTAAGCACGTTTACGCAACCCTGCCTCTAATTCCTGTGTCCTCATTCTACTTTCAGAAGTTGCACTCCGTGCTATTGTTTACTATAGATTTTAGTAGAGCGCGTTATTGTCATGAAGGCGAACTTGAAAATCTGAGCTTGAAAAAAGGTGGTGCCGGAAAAGCAATGCAATGCCACTCAAAAATGACAGCACTCTCAAATTCTCTGCATTCTAGTTTCCCATTTTTTGGTCCCGTAATTAAGTCTGGAGACGTACTACTAGGGATCTATCAACGGATTCGAAAGTTCCTTATATGTATTTCCAAAAAGTTATTAGTTGTGTGAGGTCAAACGAATTCTGCAAGCCTGTGCAAGGTGATTTGAAGGTTTTAGGGGGAGTCGCAATGTTTTTAACGTCTATCCTAGATTCAGGATAAAGTCTTAATAAAGTCCTGGGGCGTTAATCGATTTCGTTGGAGGGATGCGCCCACGCATCCGGCTTCCATTCAGAATCGTAGTGGCATCTTTCATAGTCCACGACCGGTCGCTAGCGACTGGCGACCTGTCGCGCGACCGGTCGCTCGTGAGATGGGTCCCGACAGGTCGCCAGTCGCTAGCGACTGGTCGCGCGACCGGTCGTGGACTATGAAAGATGCCAGTGGCGTATTGAATGCGTATGTAGCCTTGCGGTGGCCAGCCGATGTTCAAGTCAGTGCTTTTATCCTCCCAGACGAGTCTATTACCAATTTTACCAATTAGCCAACCCAGGAGGAACGGAACGCTTGGCTGGTCTAGGCGGATATCAATACAGGGTTCGAACCTGTGAACATCGTGAGTGAAGTACGCCACTTGCCACTACACCTCCTCCATCCTATTTTGAGGTTTACATTGAAAAAAATTGAATTAGAATTCAAGAAATGTAACTTATGTAACTTGTATAACCCAGAACGTATTCTGAGTTGATGGATCCCACCTTAACCGAGAAATCCTATGAGAACTCTGAAAAGCGTGGAACCAGTTCGATGATGCAGGGTCGAATAACGCACTTTAGTAGACCACTGTCCAGCCCATATGTAAGTTAACAAGTAAATTTAATTAAATTATTGGAGAGGGTGTGGTGTAGTGCAAAGTGCCGCAGTATCGCACGTGTACTCCGAAAATTGAATCTGGAATTGACATCCGTCTGGGCCAAATTAGCCTCCCATCCTTTTCGGGCCAAGGATAAAAGCAATGACTTGTACATTGCCTGACCACCGAAACTCACCACTCAAACACTTCTACATTCTATTTGGAAATCTAGTGCATGGGGCATCCCGAGAACGGGAATGATTAATGCTGAAAAATTAGTTATTTGCTTTCTAATTTATTTACCATTCGATCCTGGATGTCAGCATGTTTTACCCCCAAAAAAAGTTCTGCAAACCTTGATAGCCGACGATGTAGTGTGCAAATGTGAAGGCAATAAATAACACCCCGTTCAGCATTCGACGTCAAACAGTGGGCAGTATTCTCTGGAATAAATGTGATCCGATAAGTGGACAGACACAAGAAAAATCAAAGATTACGCCCGTAATTCAATGTTCGTTACAAGTTGAAACTCGGTATGGATCGGACCAGCAATGGATATGGAAGAAAAAGTTCGTGTAAATAATGTCTAACTGCAGGGATCAATTAAATTTGGTGAATTTTAAGAGCTAATCTGGTCCTACTTTTCTACGAGAGACCATATGGAATCCATACGTTTCTCATGAACGTCGCCTCTTCCTGGATTTCATTGGAAAGGAGAAGATTGATGATGGTTTCCTCGAAGGTACTTTTGAATCAGCTGTTTCTCATACAGCTCTATCACGGAATAAACGTGGTGTGTCCTCTGAGATGAACGGAAAATGAATTTGAATTGAATCCGGTTGTATATGTTGGAAGGAGTGGCAAAAAAACGCGTAGTCCGCGGCCATCTCTCCACAGTTGCGCCATGTACTTGGTCTTCTCTCGGAAAAGCAGACGTCTAAGTGATTCGCTTAGCGGTATATCAGGTCAGTTATTGTACAAATTTACGTTATTCATCTTCTAAACGGATGGGTACCGATACATCCTCCCTGAGTTAAAGAACTAGTAAGTTGGAGCGGAATCCGTGTACATAAACTTGCCATATATGTATGTATAGCCTTTGCTCTCCTCTGCCCTTGATGAGGGGGAAGGGGGTTGGGTATCTGTAGAAAACCTCGTGAATTGAGAATGAAATTGGAAAAAAATTATATTATCAATTTTATGAGCAATCTCGTGAGGTTGCCTTAGAAATGGGGCCATCTCGATTTTTTTAGTAAAAAATACCGCAGAGCTGATTAAAAAGTAATCATGAGGAGAAGCAAATGAGAAAATGGAGAAGATGGAGAAAAGAATATGAGGTGGAGATCTCTTCGTAAGGAGCGTATGCCTCTCAGCTACCCCTCTTTTCTTCGAAAATCTCATTTACGCTGGCATTTCGATGTCAAAGTGGCTTTGTCCGGCTCAATGAATGAAAGTGGTAACACCCGAGAATGGATCAAATGAGAATTTCAAAAATCGGAAGGAAAAATCGTCCCACATTCACATTCCCGGATGGGTCACTTGATCAAAACATTAATTTTGATCTATCATGGCTAAGTAACTCGATAGGCAGTCTGTCGATTGGACAAACGTTCATTCACGTCAAGAGCCCCCGTTTTTACTAATCTGTGTAGGTTTTACAAGTTTGATTACAGATCTTTACATTTTTCATTTTGTTAGGATTTTTAGGTCCCAAACGATGCTGGAAAGTTTGATGCTCTGGATTCCGTTGAAAATTTTAGCGAGCAATTTTTCAAAGCAAATTTCAGCGGCCCCGTACGTCTCCTGGCAAAAAAGTAAGTCGGGTTTATTAAAAGGTATCATTTGATATTTATGCCTAAATTGAGCGATCGTAGCAGATGGCAAAAATGATTGTTACATTTGTCGACGATTCAGTAAGTACATAGCAAAGGGGAAAAGGGCAAAGTCGAAGGTATTACTTCTTAGTTACTAGTTGGAAAGAGGAACTTTACTGCATTTTCGTGTCCATAAATATGCAATGAGAAGATTATGACCGGAAATTATGTGAATATGATAACAGGTCTACATTTTCTTTGCTGTATTCACGGTAGCACATTAAATATATTTCAGAATAATTCAAGCAAATATAAATCAGCTCTGGTTTTCTGTATCGCATTTTTACTGTTACCGTAACAGCCATTACCTCAAAGAAGGATGTTGACCAGTCAATAGTGGTGGTCAATCAATAGTAATGTGATGAAGAAAAGGGGGGGGGGCTTAGATAGAAGTTCTGGTTTGGTTCGTTCAGCTAAAAAACTGCATAGCTGCCCCGTCAAACTTCGGATTCGATCGACTCTATTGATTTATTTTTTTTTATGTATGTTAGGTCTTGAAATGTAGTGGTCTATAAAAGAATGTAAATAAACAGGTAGATAAGTAAATAAGGTCAAGTGCTCATTCAACAAATAAAATAGTAAGCAAATGCTTATATGGGCGAACAATTTCTGCTCGAATTTGGATACTGATTCAGGAAGGGTGAAGGCATGGTTAAAAATAAATGAGCATACAAATAATGACAAATGATTATATATTTTTATCCAATAACTAATTTTATTTGATTTTATTTTTTACTTCTTCTTTACCGTATAACATTAATTCTCATACTGTAAAAAAATCCAAATTACCTTTGAATATGGTAAAGCACTATAGGTAAGGCCTACAAAATGACCCTGCTTGGAACCTATACATTTATTACCATGGTTCGCTGAGTCCTTTCATATATTAGGATAACTTGCCAAAAAAGTTCTTGGATATGTAACCATGGAGAAGTGTGACAAAACACTGAATATAGAACCCGAAAACTGACCAGAAAAGGAGATTAAAAGTTTCAAGATTTCAAGGAATTTTGAGAGAAGAGAGAGCTCAAAGTTAAGTTGTAAAAAAAGTAATTCAGGTGAACAAATTTTGAAATGGCAGGGACGACAGCAAAGGGCATGACATCGTCGAGATGCCTTGCTTCTCGTCATTGTCGGAATTGAATTAGGGAAATGAACAGCACAACGTGAAGAAATGAAACTTGAGCCCCATTTTGTTTGTTCGTTTCGATGTAAATGCTAGTTTTAGCCAAATAAGAAATAATTTCGATACCGATAGTGCTTAGGAACAAAGTGGTTTACCATCAGATACGCCCGGTCCGAGGATAGAACTTTGGAATCGATATCTGCTTAAGCCAACCGAGATTTCCATCTTCTGGAGCCGGTTAATTGGTACCAGACTCTTCTGGGTGGGATAAAAGCACTGATTTGTACAGGGGCTGGCCACCGCAAGTCATTGTATAGGTCACATACGCATTCAATACGCCGCCGCGATTCTGAATGGAAGTCGAATGCGGGGCGCATCCTGAAACGGGATTGCTTAAGGTTCAAAACTTAATCCTTTGCCTCTTCCCAGCGTTGCATCGATTTACGTAATACTTGAATAAATTCATTAAAAAGCTCTCTACCTCCCTACATGTGGAAACTGTTTCGAAAAAAATTGGTGTTCCCAATTAATTAGTTTTTCGAAAATCGATCATTGTTAAAAACACAATGATAGATAAAAATTTTTTTGGAGATGCTTAAAACGGTTATCTGAAAGCGGGGTTTTTAAGAAAAGTCTGAGAGCAGGGAGTGACTACCCTGTCCAGGGCTATGGCTTGAAATCGGCATGGATGAACCTCCTTGTAGCCGAGATGAAAACCAATATCTTCTGCCTCTCATGAAAGAGCCTGATGAAAAAACCTGCTCGAAATTGGAGTAAAGAATAAATGAGCTCTTTTACGTTCGTTATGTTCAAAATTAAAATTACTGAAGAGGGGACCGTGGGAGCCACGTAGAATTTAGAACGGAATAAATATTGGGATATAGAGGTGATGATATTGCCATCGAATTTCAATCGGCCAAAAGCTGAGGAGCGCTATTACACATTTAGGAAATAGCTTCTCCTCTTTAATAGTTACTAAACTTTTCAATCAATTTAGTTGTCAAGAAAACAACGATCAGCTGAAGGTAGTCTGAGGATTCACCTAGATACTGATAATATACTTCAAATGAATTTGTAACAAGTTGTGATCAAATTATGTCAACCAAGTATCACTTAAAAAGTTTGGGTTTCCCGAGTCAGCTGGCTGAAAGGGGCTGAAAATGAAGTGTCTCCTAATTAAATTTAATTATATTTTTTCAATGCCGTACGCCGTCCAATATGAAAGGGGCTACGTACTCTAGCCGCTCGAAGAACTAGTAAGCACTTGTTAATTTAGTGCTCCACCCGAATAGTATTGGCAGCGCCTTCTACTATTAAACTGGAAACTTACTATTTCAGAAGTAAAGCACATAAGTAAGGAACAATTACAGACCGTACTGGTTGACTGTCGAGTAACTGTTAAATCGGAATGAAGTTCACCACTAGGCGATCTCGAAACAAAGCCATCCTCCCCGAATGTTTGACACCGATCCAAAAAGTGAGCTACTGAAGTTACTTACAATAAGTTTCAAGTTATTCTTGGGACATGTCAATCCAGCTCAGCAAGAAAAAACATGAGAGTGGGCAATTAGTTGATTGCCTGACAAGATTGCGGACCATTTTCGATACGCTACATATTGGCGCTAGAAGTTACTGTAGATGGAGAGCAATAGTTCAGTGGGTGGTCGCAGTTGCTGTTGGTATCCATGCTTACAAGTTGTAGGAGTTTTGGCTGTTTATCACGGTTCTCTTTACCTTGCCCTTCAACAGTAAGCGTTTCTTCCTGACAATGTTGAACGCTGAGGGCTTTTCGACTAACTTTCCGTTTTATCAATATTTTCTGTTTTTTCTGTTTTCTATTAAAATGGATCATGAATTCGTTTTTGTAATGAGGCCATAGACAAAATTATATTGTTTTTCATATTGTAGTACTATTATTTATTTACTCTTTATTCTTTACTTCTGAGCGTCGTGAGAAGAAGAGAAGTCGGAAATTGAGATAGGTGGTAGTCAACAACGGAACACTTACTTGTATAAGCCTAGTCCAGAACGGAGTTTTTGAAGGTTCTATAGTCAGCGTGGGGTATCTATAAATCAAAATGAGTTTTTCATTTGTAAGAGAATTAAAGGATAAAGTGGTCGTGGTAATATTTCCAGCCGAGCTGCACATTGCGCTTCTGCAAGTTCCTGAGAATCGCCAAAGCTCATTTTGCCTCCAAATGGCTATCAGAAACCTAACCTTTTTCGAACATTTACTTTTTTCCGACCAGACAAGTATTGCGCCAACTTGCGAAGCTTAAAAAAAGGGAAATTCAAGACCTGAACTAATCTAAATTACTCAAGTGCAGTAGCATGCTCTATAGCTCCTACGTAACCCTCACATCAGTAATTCTACGTTCCTCGAAGGATTTTGTGGCGGCAAAGATCGAAAAATACTTAAACGGTAGTTCTTATAGTCTGAGCTACAAGTTATATTATATGGTATGTATGTATATATTTGAAACCGGAAAATGTTAGGGATAAGAATAACGAATAATGAAAGCTCCATTCTTCTGAGGAACATGACGTAGATTGCATATCCGCAGGAAAGTCGTATGTCAGTAAAAGTTGAGTTTGTCAGATGTTTAGTAAAAAAATTTACTCGAGTAATACTCGTTACGAAGAACGTTACGTTACTAAAGAAACTACCCAAAGAAGTGGCTATTAGTATTTGTGAAGGGGTTAGAGGCTAATATAGGGTTGCAGAAAAGGACTAACCAGCATTGAAGCAAAAAAATCTATTAAGTTGATCGATCCAGTTTGCAAAATGCGCCATGCATCTGTCTTCGGTTCAGAATTGTCGTGGCGTTTCGATGCGTACATATGTGGCCTTTACAGTGACTTGACATGGCCGACCGATATTCATTTCGATGTTGTCATCCTCCCAGACGAGTTTGTTACCAGCTGGCCAACCGAGGTGAGATGGAAAGCTTAGTTGCCTAGGCAAGATCGGTACGGGATTTGATCCCTTAATCGTGTGAGTGATAGTGCGGCACCTGGCACTATACCAACTCTTCCCTTAGTTGGAGTTGTAAATTGGAAATCTGGTAGGAAATGAAGTTCAGAAACTTCCTTTTTCGACGAGGTATTTGTGTAAGAAATAAATAACGTTATGCACATACTTAGCTGTCTTACTCATGTTTCCAATGGCAACATCTTTACCTATGCAAAAATTTACTAAGTTTCAGCTTTATGTTTTGAATATGTGCTAAAAGTAAAAATGACAAAAAAGTAATCCCTACACTCACGTATCGCATGTGCTCAGCCAGTACACAATATGATCGGAAAGTTCTGCCATTTCAAAATTTGAAGTTTACTTTCTGAGTACGGTATTCGCAACAAAGTAGTTGCAATGTTTAATCTAAGGGCTGAATCTGCTGTGCTTTTCTAATTACATAGGATGTGCTAGTACAGAAAACGAAAAACTTCGCAAGAAGGATCAGAAAAGTCATTAACCACAAGGCGAACTTATAATGAGATGGTTCACATTAAGTTTTTGGGTATCATTAGCGTCCTCAAGGGTTCATGAGAATCGTCTTAGCAACGGCCGAGATTAAATGAACCCAAATGGAAATAATGAAAATTGAGACTGGGCCATCGGTAATCAAATTTGGGATTACTCCATGAATACGTCTTCCTTCTAAATGGGCAAACACCCACATGCAGTACTTTCTTGGAGTTGCATGCTCTATTCAGCAAGTCGATACATATCATCAAAGAACTAGTAGCTACTAGCAGGTACTTTGAATCAGAAATCTATTGAAAACTATGAAGATGTGATTTCTGTGAAAATTCTGTGAAACCATGATTATACTGATTGAGTAAATGCAATAAATGCGCTGCAGTAAGTAAATAAATCAAGTAGGGCTGAACTCCTTACGGTCATTCCGAAAAGCTGAACTTATGGTGGTGCGAGGTTGAGAAAAGGATCCTTTCAACATTGCTCTCTTTGATTAAGAAGGAAATCACCAACCGTTCTTCACCCTCAGAAACTTAGTAGGGGCGATGTGAAGGAGATACTAGTAAGTGTATTGGTTTGGATTCTACTGATTCCTTGTCACAGAACAGAAATGAGGTATAAAAATTGGAGTGCCCAACCGCTGTCAAGTATCTAACAACCAGAAGGAATTAGTATGGAAATAGTTAGACTTTGAACAATGAATCAGGATCAGAAACAAGATGTATACATCCGAAAAATTTAATTTAATGAGAAAGGCAGCGATAGCTGACGGGAAACGTTCGGAAACGTTTTTGGTCTATTAATTTGATTGTATGAAGCAGCGACGAGAAGAGGCAGAAAGGAGATGGAGCAGCGCTACGTCCATGACCAAGCTTAACAACCATCTAGGGCTGTATGATTGTAGGGATTAGGTAGCGTTAGTGACGTCCTGAAGGGAAAATGAGTTGTATGAATACGAAATTTTATCTTGAGAATTGTTACTGGTAAATGAAGACGAATTTGAGCTGAGTGTGAGCGAGGACTCGTTAGTAATCCCAGTGGAGGAGTCCTAATTATGGGCTAATCTACGGAACTTCAGTTTTATCCCAATTCGCTTTCGAGAGCTTCGCCCGCAGACTTGCTACTACCTTTAGGAAGGTCGTACTTGTGACCAGTAAGTGCCTACTTACCTACTTCCAACCTGACCACCATAGTTGGGCTATAGACTAGAGTATAGAGGAGGAGAAGACTATGAACTCTACTAAAAGAATGCAAAATAGCTGAAAGAGCTGGAACTTGCCGAAGAGGTCTCGGAAAATGTTGATAGGCTGGCTATTGAAGTAAATTTCATTCCAAAAGTGTTCAGACAAACACATTCAACATTATTGTTTAAATGTTTTACTATTGAAAGTACATTATAGACAAGTGGATGCTCTCAACATCGAACAAGAGGCCTTTCTCTCCACAGCCACCAAACATAACAGCTGAACTAGTAATTAGACTTCCCCTGATAGGCATTCCGTTAATTAAAACTGCTCAAGGAAAGCTATTGAGTGTAGCATCATTTTACATCCAATTACGACGTTTTACCTAGCAGTAAAATATCAAGTTTTCGGATGCAGGGAGGGCGACAGGCGAGTGATGGACTGAACTCGCAACTATAGTTTTCTGACTACGGTATTTCATGAAAATGGAGTAGTAATTGCAAGGAGTAATTGGAGTGAGCATTTTCATTAGAGGGAGGAGAAAATTACGTGTGGACGAGGTGGACTCCGATCTCGTGCTCATCTTGCGCGTAGTTTAAACAGGCCATTAAAGCCAAGATCAAAGGCGGTTGGGAGTTATAGGTTGGAGCAGCGTCGGAGGCGTCGAAGATCTCGCCGTTTCAGTCAGCAATTTCCTGTCAAACAGGAACATTCCCAAGAGTAAGGAACCCCAAAAGGAAATTACCCGTCTGGGTCACCTCAGAAATCGTACCCATGCACGTGATGGAACGTTTGTTTTCCAGCTTGAAACCAGAAAAGCAGCTTTTTCTAACATCACTGACAGCCACAGAGCGGCTCTTTCGGAATTGCACCGTATTTGTATAATCAGTTTATTTGTAGAGGTACATATCATTAATTTGGGCCAACCGCTGACTGACCGAACTTGTAAGGATGGAACGAAAGAATTGTCTCGGTGAGGCTCGATCTCAGAGCTGGTCCTCTCACCATGATTGCGGTAGAGGAGCTTTCTAGAACTCTATTCCTTGAAAAAGGTATAGGTGTGTATGCTAAGAAAAGACCGAAACTTTAAAGCAAGCTGTTGGTGCTTGTCTTAGCTTTAATTTTACAAGAAATAACTTGTCAAAGTGAAGGTGCTTCAGTAAAAGTTTCTCTGGTGATCCAAGAAAACAGTTGCCAGGCGGGGTGAAGCAATTCGTTGAAAAGGGACCACTTTAGCACCAGCGCTATGGCCATTCACGACAATTAATGACCATCATGAAATGACGTGGGCGAAATCACATCAAACATACGAATTCCCACAACTTTAGTGGATACTATATTATTCGTTACTATTGAGTTTATTTAATTATTTACTCAGGTAGTCATTTGTGTCGATGTAAAGTAAGTCTACCTCGGGGCGAAGATCGGTTTTAGAAGAACTCTTAATTCAGGGCTAAGTTGAACCAAAAAGGGTGACTAGAGGAAATTGAATTTGCAAACAACGGAAACCGAAAATGGAATGGCGTGAGTTTGATCTTCCGCCAAAGTCTGAACTCTTCCATACAGTAGCAAAGAAAAGTTGTGAATGAGTAACGATTGGACTAAGTGATCATTTTTACATATGAACGATAAATACTAGTCCATTTATTTGGATACACTGCCTTTCAGAAGTGACTAATACAGTTTTGGGTTGCGACATGCATTCGAACTTCAGTGAAATTTCAATTCATTGGAATGCATATTTGACCAGTTGCTCTGTCTTGACAGTCTATTCCGTTATCGATAAATTGGCATGAAAAGTTAGAGGGCACTCATATGGACAATTAGATAGGGACTAAAATCTGCTAGAAACGAACGACGATTGAGGTTTCATTCTCGGACTGTGATGGTGGCGGCTCTTGTCTGTGGTGGGGGTCAGGGAGTATGCGAGCGTGGATATCCTAGGATCAAGCTTTCTTCTACGCCACTTTACTGGAATTGTCTGCGAGTTTTTGTTTTCACTTTGAAATAATCTGGCGATTGAACGTGGAGGGAAAAATCGAGGATAGAAGAAGAGCTTCATTTTCGGGTTTTCCATACCATCAGTACCATTTCTGCATATTGTCTTTTAATGAACCTTATTTCAATTTTAAAATTTTTAACTCTCCTCTTCTCTTTCATCCCTCGATACCCTGTTTGTCTATCTGAACAACTCCCTTTCAAACATCCTGGTGTGGACATTGGCGTTGGCCTGAGAGTTTCATTTCATTATTCAATAACAAGCTTTATCATTGTACAAAAGCAACTACGGCTGGCGGCCATCATTGTCCAGCAATTTTTGTTAACGTTCAGGCAGCAAGTAGATGCCCTTCTTCCAAAATGCAGGCTGGTGCGTGGCTGAGTACGAAATCAAATTATTTCCGAGCAGAGCAGGACTTGAAGCTTCTTCCGTCCAGGTGATGAGTTGAATGGGAGACAACCACTGTCGGATGGAGGGATGTCTGGTCTAGTGAGGTAGTACTTTCCAGCAATACTGGACGATCTATGACTTCACCTCTATCACAACGCACGGTGTAGAGCTTGTCAGTTGTAGTATTTCACTGTTAGAGCAGTTATCGCTATACTAGTGCATGTACGTTCCACCAGATTGACAGCGTCACTTTCATGGGATGAACACCCCATGTAAATAACCTCTTTCGGGGTTTCTCCTTGACCAGCTCACGACGTTTTCCTGTGGAACTTGTTGTAGTGGATTCATTTCACATCGCTAGTGAAGATAAGTTCCTGGTATCTGTTTCCTTTGTGCGATTTGGGTAGAGTTGAGCAGGCAGACACCACACAAACTGTCGTGACACACCCACACACACTGCTGATCCCACACAGTGCAAAAGGTGACTGTTACAGTATTCCAGCTACCTATACCCTACTTGAGCCGTTCCAGGTATGCTAGCAAAAAATGTAGAAGTGGTTTTGAGCTACGTGCTGGTGGTCCCAACAATTCAAACGGCAGGGCTCCGTACCGAGATCAGTTCTACGAGTAACACGGGCCCTGACATCTTTGTTAGATACTCAGGCCATTTTACATAACAGAAATTATGCGTTGTACATATCACATATTATTATATTACATTACACATTTGTACCTAACAGGACCTGTCAGAAATTTTAAACAAAACTACCCTACAAAAACGTGGGCCTTTGGGAGACTTCACAGCCATGGAGGGTGAAGAGCGTAGGCGAAATGGGGAGCAGAGTACTATAGTAAAAAAGTACATATGTTGGAATTTACGAGGAAGATCAAACTTGGCTGTTGATCGAGAACAAGGATCAATCTGCGGTATCGCTCCCCTAGCCCCCCAGTAGTGGCGACCTGGCGCCCTTCCGTCTTCCCCCTTTCACCCTTACTGGTAGTGACCAGCACTTTTTGCTCTTTTTTGTCTACACAGAGCTTTTTTTCCTAATCAACTGACTTCAGTGGCGGTCGAAACTTTGACGGTCTGGAGGGACCGGTCCCTCATCCTTTCCTTGGCTGTGTTCGTCGCTGACCCATTCGAATTGTGTGAAGTTTTCGATAAATTCCTTCGTTTTTTTCTATGGCTGCAAAAATCGAACTAGCAATTTCGTTCTTGCTCCATGTTGATCTTAACGTTGTTTGCTGTCTGATTTTGGAACGTGGGGTTCCGTAAGTGAGGATTTCTCCGTCACAGCAAAACCACTTTACAACAGTCGGTAAAAAGTTTGTTATTTGGAGGGTGGATTGTGATTAGTTCTTATACGTCTACGGTAGAGCGCAGAGACCTTGGTCGGTTTTGAGCAAATTGTAAATTTCATGAGACTTCTCGGGTACCAGTAAGTCGAATGTTCAAACAATGACAAATCAAACCACGTTCCTGAGCGTGTAGAATGTAAATTCGAAGGTGTCAAAAAAGTTCGATAGATAGATCACATTCAAGACACAGTACTTGCGTTTCTTCCTTGTTTTATCTGAACGAGCTGAGTTTTCGAAGAATCCCGATGGGAAAGGGGATACAAAGGCACAGGCTTGAACGTTATCTCGCTTCATATTCATAGGAATCATTAGTATCGTGAGACTCTGATAGAGATGGCATTTCCTGAACCGGAAAACTCGTCCACCAACTCGCATCATTGATATCAACTACAATTCAAGGCAATTTAGTTCTTCAAAATAGTAATTAGTTTTCTTAGTTCGGATTTCCTTCCCTTATAGAAATCCATCCTCATGGTTTAGAAGCTGATGTCTAGCTTCACTTAGTGGCGAGTTGCTTTGGGCATGAAATCTTCCCAAGCTATTTGAATCCCAAGCTACATATTAACTGTTTTTTGAGTTAGATAGAAATACAGGGCATATGAGTAATCGTCATTTTTGACCTGATGTTTGAGAATTAGCCCAGCGTCTTATTTCGCAACGATGAATTCCAATGCGATGGCGATTCGTCACGTTGGGGGAACCCCTTTCAGAGTAATTAATTCTGACGTGTTATCTTCAGTCACATTTCTCCGTTCCAACAATATATTATGAATGAGCCAAGTGTCAGTGTTTTCGGAGTGGAAAAAAACACGAATCCCTTGAGAAACTGAAAATAATCTTCGACTTCCTGCCGTTGATCAAATTAATCTTTTGCAAAATACAACATCTGCTACTATTTTCATCCATTATAATATACTCAACTACATATATATGGTTATATAATATAATATAATATAATATAATATAATATAATATAATATAATATAATATAATATAATATAATATAATATAATATAATATAATATAATATAATATAATATAATATAATATAATATAATAATAATATAATATAATATAATATAATATAATATAATATAATATAATATAATATAATATAATATAATATAATATAATATAATATAATATAATATAATATAATATAATATAATATAATATAATATAATATAATATAATATAATATAATATAATATAATATAATATAATATAATATAATATAATATAATATAATATAATGTAATATAGTTTAATATGATATAATATAGTTTAATGTAATATATAGTAAATATAATATAAAATCTTTAGACCACAGCCGCGGAAGCTACACATATAGAATGGGGAATTTGAGAGTAAAGGGTCCTGTTGAGTGTATAACCTTCGTGAACATTTACATTAAAATTTCTTTTCATTATTATGGGAAGTTGCGCTTTAGGGATGTAGCAGGATGGAAATCAGCCAGCATAGTGTTTGATGATGCCGATGCAAAGTGATGCCGATGTGGAAGATTCTCTGCTCTAGCTCCTCTTTTCTGAAGGTACCGTCGACGTGTGATTGAACATAACCTAATAAGAACCCGACAAAAAGGATCGATATAAACAGTACCAGTAAACTTCCTACTTTGTAACACGTTTTTCATGTAGCCAACGTGACATTTCGCACTCTTCATCGCGCCTACGTGACTTTTCGCGGACTGACACGCAAAACCGCATAAGTACAAACAGACACCCGAAGTTAGCGCTTTATACATTACAGAGAATAATACGGAAGTGTGGTGAAAGGGGGTGGATGGCAAGAGCGCACTGCAACACATGCGCGGTACGAGTTTGAATCCCAGACCAATACTCGCTCAAGCCAACCATCGAGCCTTTCTTACCTGCGGGTTTGTTAAGGTCACAGTTCAGAATAATTTGGAGGTACTCTTTTCAAGGTAAAAAAAAGAAGGGTTGGTGACAAATAGTGAAGAGAGCAAGAAAATCCTCGTAACGCGCGGATTTTATGACTATTTAGATGTAGTGCGTAGAGGGGCTTCGAGAGCACCATAAGGGAAGTTCTATGGATGAGGTATCTGGACGAGCTATCTGTAACTGCGTGAAGAGGTGGTGACTAAGAGCCAGAAATGCTGAAGGGTGCCTTGTACTGTGGTCGGAGGTTACGGCTAGCATTCAGATTTCTAGTTGTGTGCTTCATTGTAAATGGTACAGCCTCCACAATGCCGTTGAAACACATAAGCTCTTCGACGGACGAAGTCGGTCTTCAAGCCTTTATTGCGCTCCGTCTAGCCAGTTTTCCGACTCGACATCACCACATATAGCTACGTGGGAGTCACAGATTCGACCTAGATGGAAGCCTCAGAAACCTTTTTCTCCTAAACTGCGCCTTTGAAGGATACCAGACTGTCTAGGAAGACGTAAGTCTCAATTTGCACATCAGCTGACGACCGCAAGTCTTGTATAGACGACCAATGCATTTAAAGCGATTCCGAGTTGAAGTCGAATGAAATTCGATCCTAAAAATGAGATTTATTCAAGTCAAAGACTTTATCATCATCCTTACAGTAATATTATTCAATATATAGAAGCAGTAGCAGGGTTTACTCTTCCATAATGATGGGGGTTGGTTGGTCGTTGCATTATAATATGACACATTATAATGTATTACATCATATATATTATATTATATTATATTATATTATATTATATTATATTATATTATATTATATTATATTATATTATATTATATTATATTATATTATATTATATTATATTATATTATATTATATTATATTATATTATATTATATTATATTATATTATATTATATTATATTATATTATATTATATTATATTGTTATTTTATTCTATATTATAAATATTATTTTATATTAAATTATTCCAGCGTGATTTAATGTTAAAGGAGTGGCAGTAGGCTAACAGCGCTTGACGTGGTTGGCCTACCGTCTTCTTTCCATCGCTGTAATGGATGCAAATCAGAGTCACACGATAATACCTGTTTCCAATGGTGATGGGTGACTTGTGAGTTTGAATAAGATATACTGCGTTTGAATTGTATTCCATAGCCTATTTCTCATCATTTGTTTAGATATTCTTCAATGGGAGTGAAGTTGAGAGGGGGAGTTCTCTTTTGGCTGAATCTGAAGTGGTGGGTACATTAAATATTGCTAGTGGATCTCCCAGAAGTTCGCTTACTTACTGCTAATCCCTACAACGCAAGGCTAGGAAGATTTTCATGAGTTTAAACCGCCAAACATAGTGGAGCACCGAACAGGAGTATTTTTGTTCGAATGTGAAACGTGACCGTTACCAGTTAAGACTGATGTCTCGCGTGCCACACTTGTGACAAGTCAGCAACAGAACGCAAACGCTTTTTTCTGTCCTGAGAGATCGTTGCTAAACACAAAAGGTCATCTTCCTTGAGACTGCTGTAGTAACAGACAATAAAAACGGAATTCTCTTGCGACTGCATATGGCAACGCAATCAGAGCTCACTGTTCAAGAACACGAAGTGTGGAACTAGCCTAGTTTGGTAGGTAGTCTGGTAGGCAGCTGCAATACGCATCTATGGAAAAAGGGCTTCAAACATATTAGATTGTTTGCAATTTTTTGAGAGTGCAAGCCTGGCTAACGAGACAGTGTTGGCAGTAGTTAGCGAGATCTGCCTTTACTATAGTGCGCAGTAATCGTGCTCTTTGATGCCTTATATCCAGACATTATATTCTGTTACAATTCTGTTATGGTTGAGGATAATGTGGGTGATAGAGATTGTCGGCATTACAATTGTTCCATACGTTATCAACTAGTGCGCTGAGCCCTCGAAGTCCGCACCACTCTTAAAACTGAGTTAACGGGCTTCTGCCTTCTGCGCATATGCGATTGTTCAGGTGTAATGCAGCTCGTGAATCCACGAATGAGAGCTTACCTAGTTCCTTCACCATTCGCAGTAGTCTTCTCTTACTCTTTTCTGAAATGTGAAGTGTCCTTGTTACTTATGAAATCAGTTGTCAAGTTGTTCCAGTCATTTTTTCCTAAACCGAGAGAAACTACGTTAGAAAAGACTTTTATATCCGGATTGGCCGAAGATACGTGTACAGTTGAGAGACCTCACGTCGAGAGGTGTGTTGGGACGTTAGATTTTTGCCATTTTAAGCCTTACTTCAGTTGAACAATAACTGAGCTAGTTCGAGAGCACAATTGTCTGCTGTGGCTTTTTTTTCTCGACATGTTATCTCCCCATCTTTCAACTTTATTTTGATTAATTTCTTAGAGCCAGCTAAGCCACCAAAAGAAATTTCGTCAAAACATCTTCAGTTACCAGTCCTTTTTGAATAGAAATCCGGTTTAACAACACGTTGTGTATGATACAAGAATGAAGCAAGAGGCAGATATGGGAATCCGAACAATCCAGCAAGTCTCAGAGCATTTTTTACAGAAATTAAAAAGTCATAGCTGGTATTCTTGTCCATTAAGATGTTTTCAACCGGACGTAAAACTGTTTTTCGAAAACTGAGAATTTTGGTCAAGGATTAAGGCCTTCTCTGGAATCATTGAAAATTCAAGGAAGCTTCCTCTGCTTTTCAAAAAGAATGTAATGGACAAATCAATTTTTGTAAGTGTTATAAAACATAGTTTCGAATAAATTCATGAAATTTTCGTGAATTTTCAAATATTTACGCTGTTGGTCTGAGAAGATTCGTTGAAGCAGTTGCCCTACTCGTTAAAGCGAGAAACCAAGGGTTTCATTTTTCGAGCCGGTTGAGGATTCTTTGATCTAATTGACGTCTATGTTCGTAAAAGTCGCCGTTATACAACGACCTTTTTTTCACAGGGACCCTTCTTGTGAGAAAAAACTCTCTATTTGCTGTGAGAGTTGTGAGTGGCTCAGCGGTATGGGAGGTACATTTTGTGATCATAAGTATTCATATTTACCAAATTTACTAGCAATGACCAGAACCTTACGTGATCATCCGCAATATCGTACGCTATCGGATTAGCTCAGCATGTAACAATCCGATCCAACATGTGAAGGCGTCAGCCATTGGCGATGAATTTCTGGGCTTCTTTTTCCAATAGGGGCCCAGTTGTTACTGGAATCGTGGGCATGGATTAGCATTCCCATCTTGCACTAGGTTTATTTCTTTAAGGCTGATCCTTCATTCTTTCAAATCTTTTTCGTTTTACTATATTGTTGTATTACAGGATATTGTGTTGTTGTTGCTTTTAATTATTTATTACTTTACTCATCGATGTTCAGTGTTCTCTTGTCTCTTTTTACAGAAGTAAATAATAAATTTTAAATGCTTTGGTCGTAGTGTTAATCGAAATTATTTCAGGAATTTGAAATTGAATTCTACGATGATGGCATTTCAAAGAAATCCTGATTGAATCCATTGTCCCCTTCAGGTTGGTTTGCCACTCTTTTTGATTTCTAGTATACTCAATTAACAACTACACATCTTTGCTGACAAATTCTTGAGTTAGTTTCGTTAGTTTGTACTTTTACTTAACTGCCTGTTTTGCGGTGTCCACATTAAAAGTCCTAAAAGCCTGGTGCTTGTAGAGTTTGGGGTCAGACAAAACCAACAAATTCGAATGAAATACCCATTCTATCCGCTCTACTACGATAACATTGCACTGTGAAGTCTCTGAGTTAAGAGGGATAGACTGCGAATAATTTTTGTTCGAAGTTCTCGTGGATGGCTATGTTCATAAATCTAGTGCTCGCACATCAGCAAGGGTTGGCTGAGACTACTGTCATTAAAAAATTGCTCAAAAATAAGGCGGGTTCATGGAAATGGTAGACACTTCTTGGGTGTAGTTAATGAACTACAGTATTGCTAAAGTATGTCGGTCACGCCGGCCTACCTTATGCAAAAACTTTAAGTTCCCTCTTTACTATGGAGTTATCGTTCCAACAGTGGCGGGTTCCGATGGTAAGGTTAGAAACAACTTACAAACTTTTAACTGTAGGTTATATGGTAAACCTGAGACCGCTGAGTACATTCAGTCTCTGGACTCAACCGACTCTAAAGCTTTCGTTCCCCATGAGCAGAGTGTTCTCTTTCCAAAATGGCATGTTCAGAAGTTTTTCTTGGTGATGAATCTTGAACTTGCGATTTTCGCACTGTGGGTAATTAATTGAAGTGTAATGTACAAATATGTGTGGTTCTGGTAGAAATGTTATATAGGTAAGTCACGTGCTTAAGAAGTTATTGATAGCACGTGGCCAGTCACCTGCACCAGTGATCGGTGCATTACGTGGTTTCCCTAACGGAAACCTACCTGTCATGCACTGGGTGTAAGGTGTCGTCGTTAGTGCAATGCGTGACCAAGAAATTAAAGTGTAGACATTGAAGATTACACAGTTTAACGGGACGAAGTTCAGGATCGAGAGAGGAGAAGGTAGGATCCCATCCTTACGAAGGAATTCGAGGGTTGTTGTGGCTATATCTCCTTTTGAAGACAAGCCCTTCCCCATCTGATTGCCAGAGACGGCACATCCTCCTCGTCCTTTTACTATGCAGAACAGGCGACGAAATGGACTGATGCTCGAGTAACCTACAATATCAAGCAAACTTAAATGCGCAGTTCACGATAATTTTGAGGTACCCGTTTTTATTCGAGAAGCGGAAGTATAGATTGAGAATAGTTCATCGGTAGTGAAGAAAGCCTGAAAATTCGCCCATTTCTGGGAAAATATGGCACTTCAAAAGTAGGGAAATCCTAGTTTGGACGAGATTGCCATAACGGAAATAACGTGGAAGGGGTATTCGGACGAGATTTCAGTTACTGCGATTGCACAAAGAGCTGACTACATCGAGCCAGAACTGTACAGAACTACTTTTCGCTGTCGCTAGGGTCATGACGAGTTGTTCGAACTTCCTACATGGGTTCCCTTGTGATCAGTGCAGCCTCTACAATGTTGGTGAAACTCGTCCGAGGATACACACGGGCCAATCTTTGAGCCTCTATAACTCCCTAAATAGGCGGTTTCCCACCTAATAGTGCCAGATATGGTATTTACGGGGTCCTCAGATTCATTCTGTGGGGGAATCTCAGATTTTTCTCGTAAACTGTGCCTTTGAAAAATTAATTTCGTAACATTTACCCTTCCTTGTAATGCCGACCAAACGTGGCTCTTCAAAGACCCCTCACCTCGTGTTCAACTCATTTAGGACTTGCCTGCTTTTCAGGGCCAACAGTTCAGCCTCAGTTATTCAACGTTATCGCACTTCCGATCTGCTTCAGTCTATTGCGTCGGGTCACTCGATCTTCTTCACATTGAAAATCGGAAAATGATGAGTGAATCAACCTTTAGGAGACAGGTGATACTTCGGCCGAGGTGAGCCTCTTGCTTATTTCTCATTTGTTGCACTCTATGAAAAAATCCTTGAATATCTACCAAACATATTCGCCTGGGTTTCTGACCGATATCCATTCCTTGACAAAGCTGTAACTTCAAACCAGGGTTCCGGAGAAGGCACTTCGGACTTCTTCATTTCTGGTGAAGGCGTCTAAGATAAAGCTGGGTAAAATGGTGATGGTCTTTACTGATTTCTACCGTTCCCAACTCTAACATGGAGCAGAGCGTCATGAATTTGCCTCACTCTGACATGAAGGTTTTCATAAATCTAGTAATAAATCTGGTTTAATTTAATAAAATGATGTTTCAATAATGCCGATTTGGTAACGCTATACATTTGCATGAATATACATATTTTCTGACCAGGCTATTCTGTCAGGCCTGTATGACCATGGAGATGGGTTCGAATGTTGTCGAATCTTGAATGAAAGTCCATCATAGAGCATCGGTAGGGGTGACTCAAAAGTGATAATTTTGTAGTACGACTGATCTATGATTCCCTGTCCACAATCGTCTTGGAATGTTAAAGTGGAACCAAGAGTTTTTAAACTGTGTCACTATACCAGGGTAAAAAGCATTGTCAGCTAGCTTCAATGATGCAATTCGCTTTTACTTTTACCCGTATGGGTTTTCGGATAGAAGTTTCAATTTTTGAACCCCTGTCTGTTCTTCTGATGACCACCATCGTATGTGCGTACGATTGGACGACAATCTATTGTGGGATAGTTAGAGTCGACGTCGGCCGTCAGTCACCCCAACGAATGTGTCCGACGGTGCTAAGAATAGCCGAGGTCGGGACATGTGATGTCGTTCAACTCTGATCTATTCTTCGCGAAATACCTTGAGAGAAGCTGATGACAATGATGGAGCGATTTTTGCCCAGGCTCACCATGATTGGGGTGTTCGAACCGCGCCCGCTTGGCATCACTGATCGACAGGTGAAATGACTACGGGATCGCTACTGGTTTTCCACGTATGGAGTACGGTAGTAACTACAAAGGGAGTGATACGGAGTCTTTGAAAATGATGAAACTTTTAGGCGACCAGCGAGAGAGAGTGAGAGAGAGGGCGCTAGGGTGTGATAGAATGTGCTGTTGTTTGAATTCTTTGGAAAATAGCGGCCACAAAAGAAAATGAGAATTCTCCATATGAGTCGAATCCAGTACACAAAGATACACTGTCAACCCACCTACTAGTATAATAAAATCAGATCGAGCACTCTTTGGTCAAAGTTGCAGCACATAGCGGCCAAGTCCCAATATTTCCTCCTTAGCAGGGGATTGATAGTAATCCAGTGAAACTCACATTCCCATCAACCGACAGAAGCACTGGAACTGGTAACCGTCTACCTGAAGGCTTAGAGGTGGATGTTTCTGATGACTTCACAGGCCTTCTTGAGGAGGGGGATCTCCAGCAGTGCTTTTGCTCTCTTAGTTGAATTGTATATAGGGCAAATGCCATGCTTTTTGAGAATAGATCTTTGAAGGTTCACAGGAGTTTATTCTTCCCCGGGTGAATTTCGGGGGAAGTTGTATGGGAGCCCTAAGACGATGGTTCATAGCAAGTTTTCCTCAACCGTTGGGGAGAAGTGAGACTCCTATAAAGGAATTGGCCTTTTAACAGGTGAAGTCTGACACCACAACTAATCGCAACAATTCTGGAACAACCCCAAGCTTTCTTCTGTGATCTTCTGACTTTTGGTGAAGACGGGGAAACGTAAATCGGAACTCGGCACTCGATTCAGTGTCAATCTCTACTGAACAATATTTTTTAAGTCTGGCATAGGCTTGGAAAAGACTTTCCAACCGTTCAGTGTCTTCTCCCCTGTTGTGTATCCGTCGTCCTTCCATAGACTTGCTTTGCAAGGTTTTTTAATAGTCTGAAGAACATGTTGAACGTTCAAAAATGAAAGGGCAAAGTCAGATGTTTCAATCGCTTGGGTGTAAATTATCTCAGCAAAGTCGTCGTTCCCGATTATGTCTCTTCACCGTTGTTTAGCTACCGTATTTCCATGACACTACCATTTTGGTTCGTAAAAACGGTAAAACCCCAAAACGGGGAATCCCTTTAGTAATGTGTTGATAGCATTCCTAGTAAATCACGGATAGAGCCATTAAATCATGCATATTCTGCACTACGCCGTTGGTTGCTATCATCGACTGACAGCACAGATCACAACGTTGTAGATCTCTGCTTTGCCTACACTATTTCCCTGAGAAAAAACCAGTTTCAGAGCGACTTCTATTGGGAGCAATCTTTGAAGGTGATTGAACGAATTCGTCGTCGCCCCAAGTCGTGTCTCATACTCTCCGCACCCATCGCACTCTACCCATCAGAACGCGATATTTTTTTCAATGATGATTTTAAATGGGGATGAAGATCCAGGCGATAAAGTGTCAAACGGACATGCCTGACGCTCTTTAAAGTCGCTCTGTTGTGCGTTCCCCACCAGGGAAAAGAACATCTCTGATCAAACATTCACACGTTCAAACAACGTTCACGATAGCTGCTTGGCTTGCTGTATTCATGCTGCAAAGAGTGTCTGCAAACAGAGATTCCTCAGGGAATCCTTCACTCTAAGGAAGTACGTTGTTGAGTTGTATAGGTAGACTGCACGGCTACGATTCTACTGGTACATCAAAGGTCTTACAGGTGGTCACGTGTAGGAACGGGCAACGTGACTGGGTGAGCGTGTCCGCGGTACGGGAATTCCCCCCATCGTGACGTCGTCGTTTTTTCAAATTCGTTTTTTTGCATATTTATCAGATACCGTATGCAATGTGTTCACCAAAAATGGACGACTTTGAGAGAGCGGAGCGCTGCGCTTTTCTTACGTTTCGTTGACACGCGCGAGGACGCGGGCGGTGGCCGCCCGCCAGCAGGCGCCGCCGCCGTCGCCGCCGCCGCTGACGGCGCGACGCGAAAAAGGAAAAGACACGCAAAGGGAGAGAGAGAAAGATATTTTCGGTTTGACTTCTTGATCGCATAACTCCTACGACTTCCTACAGAAATGATAACGCGCACCATTTATCAATGATGTATTTGTGACCTCAGTACATTGACACCATGGGACTGTCCTCGACGACGTCGAACAACGGAACACCACAGCGGCTTACGGTGATGTCGACGGCGACAAGGCATTGTGTTCAGTTTACACGACGTCGTACGTCTACGGCGAACAAGCCGTCTGATTCATAAGCGACAATAAATTGGCTAGGCAAACTGAAGAGATGTGCGTTCAGAGTGTAATGGTTGTTTAGTTGGGGCAAATATCATGGAAAACATTTATAGAAGAGTTCCAAGCAATTTTATTACGGTTCCAATTGAAACGGAAAAATTCCTGGTGATATCGGTGTCGTAGAAGGTGCCAAAGGTTACGCTCACCATACGAAGAACGGACTGGACTAGCATCCTAGAAACTGACTCATTTTTACTCCATAGTAGCAACAAAGAAGTTAGTAAAGTGACAACCAATCACCCTACGCCACATCTTTCCCCCGATCGGTTTTCTCTTACCGTCTTAACGAATGGATATGCGAATAGATTTCCGAATCGTTTGGCTACATATGATCGACGTACTTGTTCTCTGACCAATGACGTCACGGCTTGAAAGTAAATTGTAATAAACTGTAACAAATATGTACATATGTTGATATGTTGTTAAGTATGTACATATGTTGATATGTTAATATGTTTATACGAAGGTTGTAAAGCAGCAACATCACTTTGAACGTTAATGACGTTCATCTGCAAAGCTGATGCAATCAACGGAAATCTTCCGGATGAGCAGCTAACAGTTGAAATTCTCGAATGAGGCTTTTTGGTGATTAACACAATTGAAACTTGTTTAAAAAAATGCAATAAGTCGGTTAATCGAATGGTCAGAATCGTCGAGACTCTACGTTAACTATAGTTTGAACGGAATGCTGTAGAGTAATTAGAAAGTTCAACATCAGAAAGTTCTCTGGGGCTCTAACTACTACTAGTACTATTCTAATCCCAGAAGAGGCAGCCGAAGATGATTTTGATCAGTAACGTCCTCTTTACTACGTCTAGGTCAGTTCAAAAATGGGAAAATACCCGGTGTCCAAAATGGTTCTTGACACTTATTGAGAGGGGGTATTTCGGAACTGATATTTTCCAATGCAACATTCGGATTCGGATTTCATTATTGGTACATAGCACGTACTTTTGTCAGGGAAGCAAACAGGGATATCAGCTGAGACCTGTTGGCCAGAGTCCGGAGTCAGGATTAGGTTAGGGCAACTTGGGAAGGCTCTGCGACTTTCGATCCCATGAGGTGACCAACATTTCGTTCTCCCCCTTTGAGGCTCCAGTGATTTTTACGATTTTCCGGTCCAATCCTAACAGGGGGCTTAGCTATCTGGAGAATGCCCCCGGTCAACCGCACCCCTACAGCCTTGGGTTTTCGTGGAAATGGTAGTGGATTCCCGGAGAATCATATATCAATTTGTTGGCATCATAAGCTAAGGCTACTTTCCGGAAAAGTCGTTCGAAGTAACATTTCAGAAATTGATCGACGATCTTCAAAGTACGGCACAGTACTATTTATAGAGTCTGTGCACTATACGTACCTTCGTACTTTCCGTTTCTCTCCTCTAAGCTCCCGTCATTCTTGGGGGTGACAGTTGTGAACCCCATGGACGACTATACAGTAGTCAATGAATGACGATGAAATCGCGCAAACACCAACAAGTCGACGAATGAAGAACGAGAAGACCCGAAAACTTGCCGATATTCGTTAGCTGATAGAAACGCGACGCGCGACCATACGGATTGCCGCGCGGACGATTTTTGGGGTTCGCGAATTTATCGCTAGGCTTTTTGTGAGTCTGGTCGGTCCCACGGTCGCTGCAGACAATGGCATTCGTCTCCATTCAACGATGAATGCTTGAAGCCGTGCTTTTATTGTTCGCCACTCTTCAAACATTTTTCGAACACAATAAAATGAAGTAGAAAGTGAGACGAGAACAGACCATTGAGGTAAAGCGAATAGAAGTCGAACTATCGAGAATCTGGCAAAGGAGATGGAGGAAGTGAAGTGAAGTGAAGATTTTGGACATGAAGTGGAGTCTACGGACAGGGCAGGCGCATAATTCTCACGGGCAGATTAAGTACGGATTTTTTCTATCCCTGACGTGGGCTCAGAGCGCCTATTGCTGAAAGCCTGATCGAGTTTCTGTATGTACATACATCCTAGAGTACGGTAATAACCTGTATTGCTAGTCCTCAGAGGAATTTCTTTTTCGTCATACCATCTAACGTTCGGCAACCAAGCGACAAATTGCTACAAGTTGTAGCCACTCTTTCATATTCAATCCATTTTCCTCAATATTATAATCGCAAACTTTGAAGTTATGAAGAGAGAAGTAACTGGTAACTCTGCAAAAAAAATGAATCAAACTAAACGACATCATAGGCATCATAGTTCGAGTTCTTCTCTATGCGAGTTGGTTCTCGAATACTCATCGTGCTGGGGAAACTGGCGAAGTTCAGATAAAACTGAGCGTCATCCAGGTGATTGTTCCGTTTTAAGTGGCTCAAATATTGGGGAGCTTTTGCCACAACACTGAAGTGTCAATAAACACTCGGTTTCTTTACTTGTCTATGGACCCGATTACTCAAATCCGTTTGCCCCTCCGAGGCAGCTACTGGTATAGAAACAAGTTACGGTTTGGTGCACTTCTTTGGCGAGGTTCCTTGTAAGATTAGCGATTTTGATGGCTCCACTGAGGGTATAACAGTCCGAGAGTATTAGGATTACCGTGACGGACGTCCTCCACGATGTTTAAAATGAAAATAGCTTCTTTTATGAGAATACGGTAGCCTAGAAATGAGGTTGCTGAGAGTGAGGTTCAATTTTCATTCAAAATCAGTCCATAGACTTCAAGAAGGTGATGTGACCACTCCTATTTTGAATGTTTCCAATTTTGGCATCATTGAAGCAAAAGCAATGGCCACCCACAGTGCTCATGGTCGTCGTCATCATTACCACTTCGAATTCCAGACATCACATGCCATCAAAGGGGGGTTCGTCGGGTCCTTGGCGCCAGCGCTCATCATGAGAGATGCCATTATGGTGGACGTCGCGCGAGCGCGAGATCATGATCGACGGTCGAATCTCCTTCACACGGTGTTGTTCATCAAAAATCCTCCTCCGTTCATAGAGAGTAACACATTCATCACAGTCACCCCCACTTGTTTCTCTGTGCCCTCAATCTCCTCACGCCGTCCGTCCAGTCGTCGCCGTGGTGTCGTCAGCTGCGGCGTCGTCGGGTGCTGATAATAACGAATAGCATGTTTTGGACAAAAATGTGCCGTCCTTGACAGTTCATAGTGAGTGAGAATGATGAGGTTGAGAACGAGCATCAGCGAGGGTGGCTGTCTGACGAAGATATATGAAATGAGAAAGCGATTCACTGAAAGCGATTCACAAGACGGCCGACTGGATGAGGTTAAGAGTGATGAAGTGTGCAGGATGATCGATAGAGCAGGAGAATTTCGATGATCACATGGAACTGGGTTCAACCCGTATACCTATCGTAAACGGTTACTAAAGATAGGCCAAAGTCATAAATCCGTCAGAAAGCTGACAGTAGGTCTTCAGCTGAAGTGTCAACGATAGTATGTGTAGTGTGTTGCGTCGGCGACTGTGACAACAAGTCGAAACGACGTCCATGACGGCATCAAACATGGCTTACAGCAACGATATAACAAATGGTAAACTAGTATCACGTATTTGTAAGCATGAACGTCTCGAACCACGCCATCTATTCAAACACCTGGTGATTCCCCCTCCCAAAACTCTAACAGGGACAGTTTCACAATGAGGGCTCTCACTAGCGCACCTTGAAATAGCCGATCAACATGAAAACCCTAAAAATAAATCAGGGGCTCGAAAGACCTTGTTGTGCTGCCTGTAAATGGGAATTCGACGGCTTTTTGAGAAAAGATAGAGCCAAAAAATTCATGAAGAGAGTAGGAATACATTCAAGCAAAGGGTTACAGCCCATAAATACAAGGAGCTGTCTGGTAATCGCATGTTCACTGTATTCGAGTAACAGTACTAGTAAAATTGTGAAAACTGAGGGCCCCTCTATCGGTAAAGTCGAGGTGATGGCTAACATTTGACTTCACGGACAACTAACCAAAACTACTGTTACACAAACTGTCTATTACCATTTCTTTCCGAAATTTCAGTAGGCGAAGTTTGCAAATTGCGAGTTTCGAGTAAGCACTCAAACGCTATTGTAATTAGACTGGAGTATGAGTCTGTCAAAGAAAAAGAGAGAAAAAATTGAGCATGAAAATCTGCAATGAATGAAACTGGACAGTTGACTTCCATCTTAGAAGAGCCGTACGTTTCTCTGAGAAAGCAGCAGTTGGTGGATCTGCTCAGAAGGGAGAAGGTCTCACCGGATCGGTTTGTCTGATTTATGGTGCTGAGTGGGTCTTGATAGAAGAAACAGTATATCTTACTACAATTTCTCCTATAGTTCCTATCTATGAATGATATTGATATACTGCGTAAGCGTTGAGACCAAGGACGTGATGGGATGATGATAGGAGCAAATCAAAAATAGATTTTCTACCCTGAAAATGACAAAAAGGTGAAAATAGTTTCTGGAACCTTAGGGGGAGAGCCAAACTTCCAGTGAAAATACTAAGCAACACTTAAAGAGTCCCGATTCCGCATATTAACAGCAGGTCCTTTATGTTTTGGTTAAGTAGGATAGAGAACGACCGAAGCGATCCGTGACCGTATGGAATGGCAAATAACCATGCAAATCTTCATCCTACAAGAAACCGCTTACTGTTGGAGATCCCCTAATCAGTCACATGTGTGGCGCGTATTATCTGGGACGCTCTCCGCTTTCGGTACAATCTCTATCACGTCCTTCGCTCGGAGAATCTCCTTCCGTCCGTGGCTAAATTTGGCATCAACGACGGGTGGGCCGATCTTCAAAGTTGCGCCAAGGGCGTGGCTTGATCTCTGTAACCAATCATGGTCATGGGCGGAGCGAACGTAGAATATAAGCGGGGTGTCGCGTTCCATCAGCACGCAGTCTTCTGCGAGTTCATGGAAATAGGCCTTATCCCTCTACGCTCAAACTTAAGTCACCATGATCCGTACACTTTGCATGTTCGTTTTCATCGCAGGAAGCTTCATTGAAGGTAGGCCTTCGTCCGTTCTTGCACCAGTGGGGTCGTTCTGCTGCAGTTGCCCCGTCCGTTCCGTCGAAGTGTTACGAAAATACCTTTTGCTAGACATTTCGCTTTTTTTGGGAATGAAATCGGCTTATACAACAACTGATGCATAAATTCGTATCAGAGCTTCAACTAAGCCTTTCCATTGACACTTCGAACGGTACAGAGCCTACTGTAAGCACATCTGACCTATAAATATCCCCTTCTGCCCCTTCTACAATTCATTCTCACTGATTTCAGCTCTGCCAAATCGTTTCCGTCGTGCCGACAAAGTCGAGCGATATTGCGCCAAGCATCTGGAGCACTACCGTAACTACTGCTCGGACGAAACGGCCGACTTGGATCGGGCTAGCATGGCCAAATTGGCCAAATTCTGCCCGGCATACGAGAAACACTGTTCATTTTCGAAACGAATGAAAGACGACTCCAGCGAATCCGAATATGGCAATCTCGTCATCCCACCACCTCTACCCAAAGGAAGCGATTTCGCGGCTCTCGATCTGCCGATCGGTAGTCAGACCAAAGGGGGTTCGCCGGCTGTGTCGAAAACCCGTCTGACGGCTGCGATCATCGCCAGTTGCACTCCCGAGTGTACTGCAGCTCACTGCACTGACGAGTGCAAGTGTGCTCATACCCACCCAAAGGTGCATGCCATGTGCAATCCGCCAGCGAATGCCCAGCTTGCGGACACCTGCCAAAAGTGGTACTCGAAGTGTCCAATGTTCCAGCCGGTACAATACTATTAGTGCTGCCCGTTAGCAGTAACCACGAGGGTAGCATTCGTACCTGATCAACTGTAGCTTGTACCCTGTACATACATTATACAGACTTAAGTAGGGTGGGAGTGCTCGTTTATGTAGTAAGTAACTTGCTCGATTCACGCGTCACAGACCATGTATGTGTATGTTACTGTTTTGTTATCCTTTTACTGCTGTATCAGTCCCACCCTATCTATATATAATATATATACATATACTTTTATATATATACCAGTACTCGAAGGAAGCCTCCTCAGTTTGAGCACGACGAGCATTGTTTGACCGAGCATCTTCTTGTGTTAAAATCGATCTCTTCCATTCAAATCCGGTTCGCAATACAGCTTTGAAAACGCTAATTACCGTCATCGTTACTGATATACATAAATGTTTTGTATCATATACGTTGACTACAAAACAAGTTGCACGGATTTCCCTCCGACGATTCTCAAGCCACTCTCACTCTAACTTACTACAACTTCTATCAACTTTGACTGATACCAGTAGTAGATGGAAACACGTACACAGTGAAATCGGTGCACAGGTTATGTAGACGTCATTCCGTGAATTCGCATACTCTGTTATAATCAAACATCGTGAATAAACATTGCATTGAATTTGTTTGTTGTCAAGCATTTTGTATTTGCACAAATAACACAAAAAAAAAATACGACGAAGCTATTTAGCCACACCCCTACAGCAGTAAAAAACCGAGTAAAAAGTACTCCTAGTCGAAAATTCAGAATGAGAGAAACCCCTTTTGGAAGACGACGTCAATGTTCAGAGAGCAAGTCTTTAAAAAAATCAGTTTTCTGATCAAAGAGCATGTTCTGGAATTCTTTCTCGAAGAACAAAGATTCCCGGAAGAAGTCGTCTTTGAGAAAAAACGGTCTTTGAAGAAAGTCATGCACGGAGATTCGGCCCCTTTCCTATGCTCAAGTGAGTGTACAAAGTTCTATAAAAAAAAGAATAAAAAAATCAGGACGACCGAGAGGGAAGGGAAAACGGGCGGGAAACGCGCCGACACGAAGCGCAAAGGACCCCTTGCAGCGAATTTGATGGATCGGTTCCTTACATTCCTACCTGTAGAAACAAGGGCACAGCTCATTCCGATTAGAATGGGTAAGATGTAGTAGAAAAAGTAACAACTTGTCAATTTACACACTTTTTCACCGGATATAGGTAGCAGGATGCTCAAGGGGAGCTATCTGTAGGCGGGCTTTGGAACAACCTTGAATTTCCCGTATTTTAAGAAAGTAGGGACATTTTCCTGCCACTCTAAAAGCTATCAGCAAATTTTTGTTGATTCGTATTCCCCTCAACCTCGACAGAAAAGGGTTTGGAGGAGAATCCTCCGCTTCTTAGAAGTAGTGCAGTGGCAAATGGCGCACTATCCCCAGGCATAATCACGGAATCAAATGCCAGATTGACACTCAGCTGGACCATCCAAGCCTTACATCCATTCGGGGTCGATCAATTGGTGACAGACTCGTCTGGGAGGATAAAAGCCCTGACTTGTACATCGGTTAGTCACCGCTTTCCACTGTATAGGCCACATCAATATGCCACTACGATTCTGAATGGAAGTTAAAGCGGGGGCACATTCCTACGACAGGAATGATCAACGCCCAAAGTCTTTATCCTTTATCCTTTGATCCGAATCGATCCGAATCGAAACTATGTGTTCATAATTTCGAGCACTCAAATCCAAATTCATTACCCCAACCAAAGGCCAACTCTTTCAAGAAACGCGTTTCTGTAAGCGAAAGGCAGAAATGCAGAAGTTGCCATAAAGTTGGTCCGTTTTTACAGGAGACGTCTCAAATCGAGTATTTTCCAAATGACCACAATTGATGGTGATTACAAACACAAAGCTGGAATTTTGGAACAGAAGTAAGGAGTTCGCTTTCTTCCTGTAGCTCAAAGAGCCTCGAAACTTAAATATCTTGTCTCCGAAAAGGATTACTACTGAACTTATTGAAAATGTTGTTGCCACACGCCTTTCCTAGATGACTGAAAGCCCTGATGGCACGTCTGTCCCTCATGGTAAGCTGAGTGACTAGATAATAAACTGATAGAAATCAGCTGGTAGACAAAAAACCAAGGGTGTAACAAGGACAATGAGTGTCTTCTAGGAATGATCTCCCCTGATCACGAATGAGCTTCAAATAGGCATTTCTGCAAACCCGATCTACAATCCCTTCACTCCCATGTTCAGACTGATTCTGAAAATAAAAGCATTCTCTGGCTTTTCTTATTCCTCTATCTCCTTTATAGATTCCTTTATTAGCACTTCCCAAAGGAATGCTTAGATTCTCCACAAGAGTGTGTGATGAGGTCTTCAAACCTTCTGACATTGATCTTTTCTAGCTGTGAGGTGCGCCACGCATTCGGCTTCCATTCAGGATTGTAACGACGTTTGAATGCTCTGTTCATTTCAGAGGATGGCCAGCAGTGCTTCTAACCTCCAGGTTGAACGGGATATTCATGCTGTCCAGAGTATAATGTTTATCAGGGTTATAGGTTGTGAAATAGTCTTTAAATGGGGCATTGACATCATACGCATTGATTATTACAAATCATTGGAGCCGTAGAGAACTGCATCGAGAAGAAACTATCTCAGTACTGATTGCTAGGTGCGTTCGTAGTCGGCCAATTACCTCCGTTAGGCCAATACTGCAAGTTAGCAAAAATTATGGTACCAACCGAACGCTACGATGTAAAAGAACTAATGAAAAGGAAAGTTCCACACATTTCTCTCCGTCCCTAAATTGTATCAGTATTACTTTAGTACCATTTTATGGGTTATTAATAGTTGTCCTTTGTAAGGGAAATCACGATAGGTGCCAAAGAAAACACATTATGATGGGCAGCTTCATTCAAAATAATGTTTGACATATGATAACAAACCCCATCTGGTCTGAAAACTCGGCGGGATACCGCGACGTCCCTGATTTTCGATCATTGTCGCTTTAAATCAGAACAGAGATCGGTTCGCACAGTTCACGTAGGGGACGCGATGCTCCAATGCGCCAGTCTGGGCAAACCTTCTTTTTAAAAATCTTTTAATAAAATTTCTAAACAGACCATCCATTGACAGGTCACATTAGGACACCACCTCACTGTCGTCCTTGACCACCTCGTTCATGGCTCCTCAAGGTGATCAATCAGGGAAAATAAAGCTCAGAAAATGCTAATAATGTTCCAAAGCGTGTTGTTTAACCGTTGCACAGCGCGACGACCACAATTGTTTGGGAAACGAGCAGTAAGATCGGTTTTGTGCGATCGATTCGCCGCGCACCGCAGTCGCGGACCATTCGCCTCGTTATAGCAGTTCTTCATACAACAGCTCAATCAGTATGCGATTATTATTTTTGGCATGATTCCGATGCCAAGTTTTTTTTTTCTGTTCCTGTATCTCTTAATTGCTGCTGCTTTTCCTTTGCGCGCGGCGTCGCCGCGATGCGACAATTTCGATCCTGCTGCACCACATCCCATTTGATTCACCACGGACGCCCTTACCGTAGCACCAACTCTGACAATTCGCCAGTAAAGGTATTTTTATACTTTCTTCCCGCCGTGCTTGCTCTTCACTTTTATGCTTACAAGAAAATAAGGCAGAACAGCAAAGGATCAAGTTGGATAACGAAAAGTCATTGCGACCTCGCAAAAGATATGGCAGGTGTGAGATTCATGGCTCTCAAACTAGAACGGAACAGCTGGTTGCAAAATGTCAAAGCTGGTACCATAGTAAAGACGGTTGTAACAGAACCACCTACCAACGGTATCCGTAGTGGTGCGTCATATTTCGGTCGCCGCGCGACTTCGAAAACGTTTATCCTTCACTGACATGTGGTTCAATCTAGGAAATCCTGGTATATTTTTCGCCTGAATTATTCAGACAGCTATCAGTCGGAAAACAGACAGTCACCTAAATGATGTAAAAGAATTACGGTAGTTTTTCCGCGGGTGAATTCAAAACCTGCCTTTCACAGCACGCGAATGCGCGCGATTGGGTGCGGCAAGCGTGGCAGGCGAATGCGATCCACTCGCTGCAGAGACGCAGGCTGCAAAATCTGAAATGCAATGCGCGAGTTTTAAATAACTGCGCAACCATAGAGGTGCCTTTGCGACATGCGTCATTCGGTCTGATAAATCGATAATGGCGTCATGGTCGATGCCAGCTTAATTCATGTCGAGTAGTATGCTGGACCATATTTACAGAGCCATGTCAAAATATCGCCAGAAAAGAACCAGTATCGATACCAAATTTATTTAATTTCCCCTAGGTAGGATAGGTTACTAGAGGTTTACGAATCTCAGTTGGGTGCCGAATGTCGGTAAGGCGTTCTTATTCATGGGCATTGTGACAAATATTGCTTAAAACGATCAGTTTATATCTATCAGTGTCGCTGCATGTTTGCTATTGGTGGATGCTTGGATCCACCAATAGCAGTTCTCGCAACAGCAGCAAATATAAATTGTGCATAAAGCTCGCACATCAAATGCGAACACAGTAGACAAACTTTTTTGAGAATACAAACATTACATTTTCAGACTTTTGACATGACTATGAGAGGATCCGGCGACGTGTTCGGACAACAAGTTCATGTGGAACCCCCGAAGCGGAAAGGCCCTAAAACCCCGCCAGAGGTACGAGCTCATAGAATGTTTGTTTTTTGAAACGAAATTAAAAAGCGATTTCAACGTCAAAATGAAAAAAAACATAGTGGGTGCTCGTAGTTCTTGCAAGCATCAGACATTACGAAGGCCATTACGGGTCGTAGATAGGACGCCCGGGCGGAGTGAGAGGAGCACTTCAAGGACTAGATTTCAGCTGGGGCTCCACCGCCACTAGTCCAGAACAAAGCTAAGAAAAAACGTCACTCAAAAGTTAGCGTCCAACGAATTATTTTTTTGTGGATGATGATGATATTCACTGATTATTCCGAGTGAGGTTTGGGTACATACGTGCGTCCGAGGATGCGCGCGGCAAATTGCGCGGCGAAATTCACGGTGATTGGAACGACTTCCGTGCCTATCCTTGAGGCCTAAATTCGAAGTAGAGTAGATTAGTAGGATCAGCTGGTTTAAACTGATTAATTGCTGCTACATATCTTTGATCAATCCGGTTGATCTCAGTGTTCACTCACATAAAGAAAAACAAGCAAATAGCAAGAAAGAGCGGACTTTCTGCAATGCCATTTAGCTACTTTGTCAATGCAAAAAATTTTATGCGGTTGTCTTATTGGTGTCGCAGCGAGAATCAGCCTTTACTTCTCCCTGAGCACTTTAACTGATCAACCAGTAATTACCCTTATCAATTTACAACATATCCATCATTTTTCATACCTTCTCTCTCTGTTTTGCATTTCGAAATATGCTTTTAAAACTACTGAAAATTTTCCTTTGGATGCTTTCAGACCTCAACGATACAGCGGACGCCTGTCCGTCCGTCCGTGTCAGTGTTGTCAACAAGTGGCTAGCGCCGTCGTCGCTCGCACGCACGCGACGGACGGAGACGGGCGTTGGTTGAACCGTTGAATTCTGCATACAGTCTTTCTGGCCCACATACCTTGAAGAGAGAGCGCTCTGAAGGATGGCATAGGCAACGAGCGGACGCTCTAATAATGCTCACTAACACTTGATTATCTGTCTAAACAAAAAGTAGAACTGGCGCACATTTATTGATTGCACCGCACGGCTACTAAGCAATCACCCTCGCACGGATTACCTAGTAGTTAATGCTGAATAAAACGCGAATGAAAAGTTGAATCCAACAGAAAATTTCCCAGTTTAAGGTTATGCGTTCATAGACTCAAATAGGACAGTAATTACTGCCTCGATGATAGTCATAGATAGTGGTACTGCTGTAACGTACTTGAACATCAGTAGATATTGTATTTGACTATGAATGCGGTTCTGCATTTTTATTTGTCTTATTTTAGAGTCCACCTCAAAAACGCTTCGGAGCAGATTACAATTACGATACCTGGGACAATGTGATGGTCTACGTTAACTACGATCCAGGTACTGTTACACTTTTATTTATTTCTACTTTTTTTCATGGTAAGTTTTTTTTTTTGAAAAAAATAATGGCCCCAAACGACCCGTTTTATTTTTGGTATTGGATTGAAATTGCTTATCGTACGTTGTACATTATTGATAAATTATGTGATGTGCATTTGTACATTTGTTTACAATAAATATTTCGTTGTTTTGCTATTCCATTGTATCTTGTGCATATTAAGTATGTTATAATGATTCTTCGATAATAATGGTTCTATAATGAATTTTTCCAACCTGTTTTATTAATGTCGTATATTTATTGTAATGATAGTTGTTTTATAGCCTGTTTCATTAACAGTATAAATTTGTTAGTGATATTATTATTGTATTGTCGTATCACTAAAATAGTGCTCACAAGTAAGTTCATTTTTCAGTAAATCATGTGTCGTGAAAAAGCGAATTGCAATTGTTCAAATTTACTCACAATTAGGAATTCAAAAATCGAAATTTTTTAATTTTCATTAATAAGTAAAAAGAGACAAACCACCAAAAAAATTCCAGTTAACTTTGGTCCGCTATCAGACAATTACCATAGGATACTTGGTGTAAACGGCTAAAGGAAGACTGCTCACTGTGCGCTTTGTGATAATAGACTTCGGGCAATTAGTAATACTTATAAATGCAAATATTATTATTACTATTATTATTATACTATTGTTTATTACATGCACGAAGATTACATGGAAATTTGGATGAAACTCCATATAATAATAATAAAAATAAAGATATAGTGACGGTATAATCCAAATAAAATCGCGAAATCAGTAAAAACATGTGATAAGGAGTGATACTGCATGGTATTGTCTGCGCTCAAGTACGCCGCCGTAGTGGACGTGAAAAGAATAGTACCACAAGCTTGTTATTTCAGAGATCGGGCGATATCTCAAAATAGTCACTTAGATAATGATAAAGTTTTGAAATACTGGATTATTTTGAGGGAGAACACAGCTAGGTAAACAGATTCGCTATATCCCCGTGATAGATGGTTCCAAAAGATTTTCGGGGTCGTGAGAGTTCCTACAACATCATCGCTCTCCGTCCTTTAGTTTTTGAATAGCTTTTTGCATGTCCGGCCGGCCGTCTCACTGGCGCGGGAGGTTAATCGAATTGGCTGATCAAATCGTTTGATAGCGATCACCTATCGATAATTGACAGTCGAATGGGCCAATGGATTCTTCTTGAATTCCTCTGACTGGCTTGTCTTTCGTAGATGAAAGCCGGCTGCTTTTCGAAGGACCATGAGCCCTTCCTCATGGACTGGCTTCTACTGGGTAGATCCTTATCAGTACTTAGGAGCAGCCATAGGTACATCGTAATTGAGCGGAGATCAGAACTCCCCCCGCCCTGCCCGCTCGCGCCGCTATTGTCCTCGTGACGTCCGTGTCGAATTGTTCCTCTTCCGGTTGTCATTCTTGCCTCTTTACCTCACTCTTACCTTCTAGTAAATGAGTTTCTCTCCTCACTAGTCCTCTTCCCTCTACTGGTTAGGCGATCCTAGATAGCCTCTGTGCCATGATGATTCAGCTATATCTTTGATTCCGAAAGCGAACCCAATAGGTACCCAAAACCTTCAGTTCTCTCTTAAAAGCCTTTCTTGACTCGAAGTCATTCAACAATCGTTGTAACCTCTGATTCTGACCGGTCAGCAAAAATGTACAGTCACGGCGCATGGGGACCTACCTATTTGAGTTCACGTAGACACCTATATCCATATCCCATTTTTGATCGATAGAGTCAAATCAAATTGCATCTACACATCTTTATGCCCAACAAATAATTCCAGTTGTAAGTGATCCGTTACTTTTTGACCACGCCAGAGTGGGCTATGGTTGTAGGCATCCGTTGTGGTGGGAACTGGAGAGGGCCGGGTAGCATCCCTGTCGGCTGCCAAGAGTCTCAACTCTTTGGTTACGAGCATTCGGTACGCAACTTCCTCAATAGTTCTAGCAGGCTTCGGGACCGAAGGGGCTGATGGGGACGTCCACTGGGAGAGGATCAAGTCAGGGAAGCTCGTGTCGTCAGCCTGAGAATGAAACGATAGAGACTCCTGCAAGATCATGCCCACGACCCAAAAAATTCAATCATCGAGTACTTAGGGGTACCCAGGGAACGAGTTTATGTCATTTGAATTCAAATATAGGACATTCCGACTTCCGATCCGGTTCTCAGCAACATAACTGGCTCCCATGGACCAATTCGATGAGGCTATCCTGTCAGTAGAGCAATTCGGTATAATACCTATCAAAGAGCGAGAGCAGTAGGGTCCTCCAACTAAGCAAAGGCCTAATCGCCATCTGTCTTCCAGATTTGCAGATTCTTCAGTTATGTATGCAAGTAATCGATGGTTCTTGTTGCGTCATCAATGATATGAAGACATCACAGGTAATTAGTTACTAGTTCCTTGCTGTTATTCTGGAAGAGAATCCTGTATTTCTATGTTTTATTAGAACTCTGAGGCAGGAGCTTCAAAATGTAATGGATGATAGGAATACAAAATAGCATAAGTTACAGTGCCATTACAAGTCTTATGAGAGCCCGCCCTACCACTCTCCAAGGCACACGCCATGCATTCGTCCTGCCCAGAACATCGGGGTGTACGGGAATACAGCATGGGCGGGGCGGGGTAAATTGCGAGCATGCCAGCACAACAACGATAGGACCCCGTGCACACAAATATCGGTTGGGGTAACCGCTTGTATATGATTAGGGGGAGACAAGATATACCTGGGGTAGTTTTATCCGGAACCTCAGCCTTGGCTTATGGGATCTTAAGGATGTGAGACACCTAGGCCATGGTTCCGTCCCTGTCGAAATAGTATTGTGATACATTTGCTTTGAGGGACGTAATGATAATAGACCTTGGGATTTCGTTATGAGAAACAATGTCTCATCACAGGATCATCGCTCAAACCATCAGGGGATTACGGTATCGACCATCACGTGACCAGGATAGATAGTGCAGGTCATGTGTGCTTTATCAAAACGATCATGTTCAACCAAAACTTCTAGGACTGTACTGCTACTAAATCATCCATTACATTTGAAACTCGTACCTTTCAACCAGGTATTTCTTCCACAGCAACAGTGCGGAGCTAGCGATGATTTTCGTAACGAAGTACGTTGTAATTCGAATGTGACGAGCGTCTGTTGAGTCACAACTGGAACCATCGATCCATACCTTGCTTCAGATTCCTGAAAACTTTACAGATTTCTCAAATTTCCCTTATTCTTCGTGAGTTTCTCTACCGTTTTCGGGCCAGCACGTTGTCTATACTTACTCCTGTTTCTTGTAATAATTGTAAGAAGTTGTTGCGCCTGTCCCATTTGAATTGCACCTACCGTAGGGTCCGCGTGCGTCCTCCCCCCTTCTGGAATCTCTATTGAGCGAGCGTTTGCGTCGCGTTTCTTTCCGCTCATTGTGACCCTTTTCGTGTCAACGACTGCTCACCCTCCATCCTATGGCCGTATACGCGGTATGTCTGGAGGTATAGTCGAAGAAAAAGCTGTCCACGACGCTCTAGACGCTCTTCTACGTGCTAGAGAGGTAAGAGTTTTAATAATTTCAAACAAAAATTGGTAAGTGACGTGGTTTGATTCGTATATTGGTGATGCTTGTTTGGGATGGGTGAATGAGTCATAAGATAATTTCGTTCGTTCCATGTCGTTACATACTATGAATAAACGAAATTGGTGCTTTGAACAATTGCAATTCGCGTACAATTTAAATGATTTGCCGTTATGGGTGTTTTGTCGGTTTTCTTGTTCGATATTATTCGATTCTGAAGCCGGAAAAATAAACGTGTTTCGATTTTTGCCGTAACACCCTACCTCTCTTTTGTACGCAATTCATGTTAGTGGTGATGAATTTCAACAGTTTTGCCATGCCAGTTTTTTTGCGTTTCAATTTTTGTTCGTGAGAACTTCGATTGAATTGGGGTGACGCTGCCCCGCACGTCATCAACCTTTGCAGTATGATTTCAGTGGTCTTTGTTTCGTTATACACGAAATTGCGCGCGGTTTTGTATCTGAGAAATCTCACAATTGGTGGCTGTAGTATTGAAGAAATTAATTGCTTAATTGTAATTTTTCATGCATTAATATTATTGATGATATTTTTTATTATTGGTTCGTAAAAAAGACTAAAAAAAACTAGAACCCTCTGTTGACACGATTTCTAATGTTGTTTAGCATTCTGGTGCCGACACTACTACAAATCCAACGCTGAAGCGCTGCTATCCTGAAGACTCTGAGCGTGCGTCGCCTGGTTCAATTTTCGTGCTGATTATTTTGTTCGAATAATAGTGATGTTCATTGTTTTCAATTTTATGTCCTTTCCAGACCTCTAAAATTAATTGAATGTAATAATTTACGTCATAACCGAAGATAACGTGGTTTAGCATTTTCAGCGAATCCCGTGAAAAGGAGCAACATCGAAGGTGCCATGGATGGAAGCGGGATGGTACAACAGATGGGATTCGGAGCGCCAACCTCAATGATTCCGACAGTTGCTAGTGCAGCCGAGACTGTCGTCGAAATCATCAGTGTCCCAGAGAATACTGTAGGCCTAGGTGGGTTGTGCACACCCCGTGGACATGTGAACGCAAAATTGCGGACCTAGTTTGGCTAATGATCACTGCTTCAGTTATCGGTAGAGGCGGCTCAGAAATACAAAATATCCAAAGCACGACGGGATGTCGAGTACAAATGAGCCCGGATGGTGACCCCAGCACTGGCGTTCGTCAATGCACACTGCAAGGAAGCAAGGTACGTTTGTCATAATGTCACGACTAATCCAAGTGAATGACAACGATGTGAGGAAGGTCTGAAAGGTGGCTTTTGTGTGTGTGGAAGGAACTACCTCAGAAATGGACTGGGCTAGCTAATCTTAAATACCGCTTTTTGCTTAGCGTGCTTTGAGACTTTTTTGGGTACGAAGTATATCGGCGACATTCTTCTAATCTCACTTAATGAGGCTGCGATCAATGACAGTTGGAGAACGTTTAGGGTCACATCGAGGCCCCTAAATGACATAATTAGGCGATACTCTAGGTAACCCATCACTTTAGGATAGTAGCTATCATAACAACATAATAGTACAGTTCACCGTACCTTGAGTATGTCCTCGATGATTGTCCTTTCAGATATCGGTGGAAAGAGCCAAACAAATGATAACCGATGTCATCACCAGAGCAGCGTCACGTCCTGCGACTCAAAACTTCACCCCCACCGATGGCCGTGCCATAACAGTGGAAATGACTATACCAGCTACGAAATGTGGTCTTGTAATAGGAAAATTAGGGGAAACCATAAAACAATTACAGGTTTGAAAACCTTTTGAATCCATCAGGCGTCAAACACATAATCATAGAAACTTCATCATTATACTGTTCTGGTGTTATAGGAACAAGCAGGTTGTAAAATGGTAATGATACAAGATTCACAAGAAGTAACTGGACAGTCAAAACCACTGCGCATTACAGGAGAGCCAGAAAAAGTAATTATTTATACACATTTCAAATGGCTATACAAAAATATATTCCAGCCATTTTTCCATAATAGAGTTTGAAGATATGCACCAGCAGACACACAGGAACTTGCATTTGTGTGGTACAAAAGAACAGCAATTACTAAGAAATAAAAATGAATCAATCGCAATGTATACAGAAGTGTCAACAACAACATTTAAGGTCGAAGTAGCTAAGCGGCTTGTTACCGATTTGATCAACTCTCGGGAGGATAATGGCACTATACCACGTCTTTATTCCGAGCAAGCCACAGCAAAAGGAGAAGTAAGAATATCGTCAAGAACATTTAACATTCTGATGCAATTAAACTTGAACCTGAGATTGATTTTTAAAATTTTCATTGTTGAATCATCGTTAACTTTCAGGTGGTGGTCCCTCGTGCTAGTGTCGGCATGATTATAGGTAAAGGAGGAGAGACCATAAAGCGGCTCGCTATGGAGACGGGGACGAAGATTCAGTTCAAAGCTGATGGTATGTCGAGTCTCTCTTTGCTAGCTGACTTCTGATAGCTGTGTTGTGTCTGATCCAGTCTTGAGAGTTCCTCAAAGAGCACGAGACCTGCAAAGTATATGTGTAGTTTCACAAGTATGCTTGTTGAAAATCGATTGGGAAACTCACTGATGCTTGAGATGATAAATGAGATTATTTTCCCATAGTGAAATGCTCAAAGATGTGATACACTTAGGCTTGCGTTAATTGTAACGATGAACTTCTCATTGACAATAGATTATACTTACGAGATGATGCTAGTTCTCATCCTAATCGAGAATGGCAGGCAAACAGCTTAAAGTTGTCAGCTGAGTGTAAATCTAGATCTACGTTGTCCTAGTCAGGTGAGGGATCCAACACCTTCACTTGAAGAATCCCAATGAACTTCAATCCTTATTGCTAGGGAAGCATGATGCCAAGCTAAAGCATACCAACCATACTCCGGCGAGCAGTGGAAGTCAGCGCACTGCACGGGTTGAATCCCTCATGAGGTTCCATTTTAAAAAAGTAGCCCTAATAGTGCGATGTACGAAGTGTACGTTCAAGTACAAGTTCTATTACTAGCACTCAACGTTTTTTACGAGCACCACACGAACTTTGAAAGCGTGAAGGGGCGCATGTTGGCGCATTTTGCGCGCGGAAACCAATGTTTGAAATTGGTTGAACACGCTGCACCCGAGTTGCACCGGCCGCGGCGCGGCTGCCATAGCGAGCTGGTCGTCCGCTGTGTTAAGTACGTAGCGGTGGGGATCGGAGGGACATTTCAGAGCATGGGTTTGTCTAGAAGTTCCGTCCAGATGTCCCAGTGGCGAAAGTAATTTTTTGCACAAGTAGCACAAGTAAGGGAACCAAGAAAATGCTGAAAATGAAATAGAAAATTTGTGGGTCGCAGTTCGAAGTAGCATTAGCCTAAACTGTTTCGTATAGGTACAAGGCGTAGGTTTATTGCCACTAATCTTACAAGTAACCCATAAACTACAGTTTTTCCGAAGCATTGTAATTTTGGAGTGCGTGTTCTTACTTTCGAATTTACAAGAAATAGGAGATATATGACATTTGTAGCTTGCACGGCTTCTTATATGCATGAAGTGTCGATTTTAATGACTGACCTTGACGTGGTGCGTAGGCGACTTTGCTTTTGCTTGTCACATTGTAATGTGGGTGCTATCGGGACGGAGAGTGCAGGTGCTCATCGCGTCTGAAAAAAAGTAGACCCTGATTCGTTCAGTTGTAAACACACACACAAATGATATGAGGCAGTGAGAGCTTTCCTAGTTCGAGTGCGTTCCTAGATGTATTGGATATCGAGTTTGACGTTGAAAGTCAGCCGAATCTTTGAGTCAACAGAAATACTTTTTCAGATGATCCAACATCTCCCGATCGATGTGCAGTCATTATGGGATCAAGAGAGCAGATCTACAAGGCTACTGAGCTCATCACCGAACTGGTTCATAAAAGCTGTAGTGGCTCACTGATGACCGGTCAAACAGAGGTTCGTTTTGGCATCTTTATGTGTATGCATGTGCACCCCTTATTAATGCTATGCACGATGTTAAGCGGTGTCCGTTGTCCATGTCATGGCTTGCTTTGCTTTGTGTTGTCCATGTCTGTATGCAGCTTCAGTAAGGCACATTTGGCACAAGTTATCTTTCCTCTGCACTCACTTTTAGTAACTGTAAGAAGACTGGGTTTAACGTGTTCATTTTGGCATCCCTGTAAATTTGGAATTGATGTTGGCAGATGCAAGAATATCATTCCTTGTTTCTTCCCTTCAAATTCTTCTTCAGTATTAACAAGAAGCTGGCAGAAGAAGATCAAACGGAAACAGCCGAAAACGGGGAAAAATGGAAAAATAACTAAACGACGTTTAGGTTGTTTTTCTTTCTGTTAAACATATATTGTTTGACATTCGTGATGCTAGTGGTTTTCGTCGGATTTTTTGGCCATTTATCGAATTTCCCTATTGATATTATGCAACTGCACTGTTTTTTGCTTTGTATCAGTGGATGATTTGTTTGCTTCATTCGCTTTGTGTTGCAATTGTCTATCACTTTTTTTTCTTTATGAATGCACCATGATTGAAGTGGATTTCAAACTCGACGAACTAACATCCAACTTTTCATTGAAACTTTTTATAGACACATCAACTTCAGGCTTTCTATATGCATGTCCCATCAAATAAGACGGGTCTCGTTATAGGTAAAGGAGGAGAGACTATCAAGCAGGTATGTATTACCAACCGTCACTATTCCAATGAGATTTCATGAATATATTTGATGTTTTACAGATCAACGCTGAAAGTGGCGCGCACTGCGAGCTATCTCGCGATCCTCCACCGAATCCCCAAGAAAAGGTTTTTCTAAATATGAAATCCTTACTAACATTGACGCGTTGTAATTGTTTATCTTTTTTCGCAGGTATTTATAATCCGTGGTACTCCATATCAAGTTCATCATGCACAACACATTATTCGAATCAAGGTAGTTTATGGTTGCTATCCCAGGCTATTGCGTTTGCAGTGTGTGACAATTGAGTGATTGATGAAGCGGGCAGCATCCCGGGATCTGGCGTTTAAGCTTATGACTCGCGGAAAAAATTCGCCGCTCAGCGGTCTCACGTGCAATTGCAACGTACAGTTGACGTTGACGCCTGAAGTGGCAACCATATTTTGTATCGCTTCTATTTTTTGAAGATTCAACCTTACCTGTCTTTTCGGTTCTAATCTTAGCCTGGCTTTAGCTTGTGTTTTTGGGTATCGTTGTGGGCACTTTTTTGGTACAGAATGCGAATTGAGGAAATCGAAGCGCAGCGGGCTCAAGTGCATTGCGAATTAGAACCGGTCTACCATTGCCAACTACTTTTCAACCAACTACCGTCTGGCAAAACAATGTTGAAGAATTAAAACAGTGAATTGGAAATTCTTGAATTACTTATAATGATGGTGCGATATTGTTAAATGCCCAAGTTAGGTGGTGTTAGATGCAAAAGTTCCGGATCATAAGCTGGCCCAGATTGATGGGCGAACATTCATCGCGTTGGAACAATTGAACCCTTTTCTGAAGATTCCTCTGAATGCAGATTCGTTTGCACCCTTTCCTCCAGTGTGTCTATACAAGTTTCCTGGTGACAGGTTTAAGGGTCGTTGGAAAATGCTCGGATTTTCTAATTTTTTGCGTTTGACTTAATTTTCTGGAAGTCTGGGAGTAACTGCCATAAATGGCATTTTTCTTTGCACCAAAAAAGGAGACGTGGGAACGGTTGAGGCCTAGCGTTAAATCTAGAAATTGCCTGCAAAATAAATGTGCTTTCAAATGCTTCCGTCACCCAGTATTTGGAAACGTTCTTCGCAATCTTTCTGACAACATAGTCAAAAGCAATGAAATACGATAACAAAAAGTGTTGGTCTTTTGGGAATTGAAGGCAATGGATGCAAGAAGCTGCTGACAGAGCATATCAATGAATACATCTTTTGCCGGAACTAATGCACAGTTTACTTAATGTGAAAACTGGAAAGGGCTAGTAAATCTGTAAGAAAATAGCAGGGCTTATGAAAAGGGAAGATGTTGATGTATGAAACTGACTTGCCTGGCGTCGTGATGAATCTAGTCGTGAGTACGAGTTCAGTAAGAGCAGTCCCATAGAGGTAACGAGTATGATAGCGGCTCAGCCCTGTAACGAACTAATTTAAAAGAAGAATTCGCAGTCTCTGCCAAAAACCTGCTCTATGGCATGTATTGTGCTGTGATAGTAGATATTAGTTGCGAGTTGCGGATAGATATTTAGAGGTACAGGTAGATGTAACTAGATTGTTCATACATAGTTATTTGTGCATTTGTTGTGAATACAATTGCATAGATCAAGTAAACTGTGTGAATACATCTTGTACAATTAATCGCTATGGTATTTAGTATCAATCCGTATGGGTAGCTAGGAATGAGTTGGCGTGTTGATTTCGCGTTTAATTATTAACTGTCAAATCGTTCTTTACATGTATTCGTTTTGTTGTTACTATTAACCTGCATGAGTAGATCTGGTTGGACATGTATGAGTTCATTTGGCTTTTTGAAATTAATTCCAAGCGCATTGTCAGTTGACGGGAGTTGGTAAAGTATATAGTAGTTAACCTAACCCACGGGCTTGCCCCAGACCGATAGTGCGCTTGAGTTCGGACGTGTGCGATTTTGATTGTCAGCTGATATTTAGCGTTTCGGCTTAACGACAGGAAGCATTGTTTTGGAAGACGTTTTACGATGTTTCAGGTTGGTGACATTGCTCCAGGCACCCCTGTGCCTCCGTTCACTGGAGCCGGTGCCCCTAATGGTAGCAACTATAGTGTGTCGCAATACAACGGTCAGTACGGCGCTAGCCTATGGAATAACACATACGGTATGAAGCAGTACCAATTTGCAAATTTGTATGAATTATTATTGTGTTAAAATTGTGACTGTTGTAGCCCAACAACCCGATGCTGGAAATGGATGGGCGAACCAGGCCGCTGGACAGTACTATACTGGTGGCGCAGCTAATGCGCAAAATTCTTATGGTAATATGCAGAGTTATACGTATGTGCCTCAATCTGGAGCGCAACCAGCAAGCGCCTCTCAAAGTTCGAGTACAACTTCGACTGGTCCAACCATCAACCCGCAAACTGGTCAACCGGATTATTCTGCTCAATGGGCCGAGTACTACAGGTGAGTAGCTTGCAGCTTTGGTTATGGAGAGCGGCTTTTATTTCTGTGCAATCAAATGTTTGATGTGGGAAATTTCTGTTATTAATAATGCAGTATGGCAACCGTTCAAAATTTGTGTGAGGCCTCTTGAGCCGGTAGTTAAGAGCTTTGCGATGTAGCTGAGTTCTGGGGTAAATCACCGTGACATCTATCGGCCACATACTGTTTGCCGCCCCGAAATGATTATATCACAAGCGACATGCGCCGTAATGGCAAAGAGGGATGACCCGAAGAATGGTTTCATTTCCAAATGACTCTTGCAGATCTATGGGACTACATGATCAAGCAGCCCTGATTGAAGCCCAAATGAAGCAGAACGCACGCGCAGCCCAGTCGTCAGCAAATCCACCACCACCCGGTACGACTCCGGCGCAGAACACATTTTCAAATGCTTCTTATCCGGCTACATCTACAGGAAACGCCACGTCCCAGTACTCCGGCTATTCAGGTGCACAAACACAGAATTTTCCCGCCACGGGACAGTTCCAATCCCAACAGCAGCAGTTTTAACGTGGGTGAAATAGAGGGATGCATTTTTAAAGAAGAATTAGATCTCGAAACAACCCGTCAGAAATATGACGAGTCTGTTTTATGTTTATGTGACTGTGACTTGTTATCTTTTCGGCGGGTAACACTGTTTCGACGTTTTTGTTTCTTTTTAATTTCTGTTTCAACGTTGTAGAGGCACCCATTCGGTTCTTTGATTTTGAGTTTTCATTTTAAATGCGAAGTGTTCCGCGTGCTGATTTGATGTGTTACGAAGTTGATAAATGTTATTGATCCGCGTTCCAAAAGGCGTTCACTGAGGTGAACGGGTTAGCCGCTTTGTCTGTTGCGTCTAGTAGCTTGTTGCGAGCATTTTGTAGCTCCTAGGGATTTGTTCCGAACAAAAGCGAACTTTTCCAAAAATTGCAATTTTGCAAAATGGGTTATCGCATATGACAACGGCCCCATTCGAATTCTACGAGTTCTGAATCGTTTTACTCAGGCGACATTAATGTGCAAAAGTGCCATACCATTCGCTAACTATCGGCATGTTAACCAAATGGTTCTGTTAATTGGTTGGGTTAATTTAAATGCCAAGGTTTGGTTATGTCGTAATGATTGTGAATTTGCGTAGAATTTTGAGGCATCAAGAGAACTCGTCCTCGATTACTCGATTACTCTTGCTTTGAGCATCTTAGGCTAGGCAAATGTAAGAATGGTCAAGTGACGGATCGACAGGGTCAGACCAACCCGTTAAGCTTGATCACTGTTCTCGTGTTTGGCAGCTGTATGCTTTCAGGATCCTATATATAGTGTTTAGACATCCCATACCGTATCATGGGCTTAACCCCAAAAACGAAATAGATGGCCGAATGCGACCCTGCCATTTGTACAAGCTTCTAAAGGACGCCGGCTAACAACATCAAGCGGTGCGAATGAACCAGTGCAACCAATGTGGGGACCGGGAAACAGGAATATTCAATAAAAAGGGAATTTTATATAGAGATGCCGAATATTTTGCTGAAAGAACCGAAATGTGTGAGGAAAGAGCGCACCTGGGAAAGAAAGACCCATCAAAGTCTGTGTTCCTCATTGTGATGGGCATGCATGTTTCCCCTCCCGGTGAGATCGATTGTTTCGCATAAAGGCGTTTTCGGCTTTTCTGAAAAATTGGATAATAGAGTGTTTCGGGGACGAGTTCTCATAAAATCAGAGTAACGAAGTATCATGTTGGAAATTTGTTCAATTACTATTTCTCAAAAGTGGTTCTGTTAGGAATTTATGCGTTGAACTTAACATCGTTAATCATTTTTCTTTCTGTTCTCATCTTCTGATTTGAATCATTCATTCGCTTGACGTAGGTCTTTGCTATTGATTGTTGTCTAACAAATCATATCTCACATCATTGATCCGCTAACACTACGACCTTTTCGTCTAAGACGTTGGCCCAGGGTTAACTCGTCGAATAGGTTAAGATTGAATTCATTCATGTTCATTCTGACCCGGTTTTAAACGGCACTTCATCTGTCGTCTCCCCATCATCTTGTGTCACAAAACATTTCATGCTGTGAAAAAAAAGTTTTCCTATCATCGCCCCATCCATCGCTTCCCGTACTCATGTCGTTTGCGCTCTCTATTGCGCACAATGCGTGTTCTGTCCATTTTCGGGGTACTTTTGTGACTTGGACGTATTTATCACAAGCCGTCGATTTTATCGTTTCGTACGTATTTGCATGAAAATGGCATGTTCATCAATTCTGATAGATTTCATGGTTCACATTTTTGTGAAAACAAGTGAGCGAGTTATCACGATAAGTAGTATAGTATTGCAAAGAAAGTGGCTCCTTTTCTTTTCTATTGTATCTTTGGTTCAGTCGTGTTTTTTAAATCGTTCCTGTAATGTTGTAATACTTGAAGAGTAAGTTATTAGTTGTAGAATGGGTGCTCTAGTGAGTGGTTTTTTTTCTCCGTCGTATTCTGATGTGTGTTAGAGTACTTGCTGATATTTGTCGTGTGTCTATTATATTTGTTAAACGATGTGCTCTGTTTACAATAATCGTATGTTGTATAACGTTGTTTAACTATTCTTCCACATTTTATGAAGTTTCTATGTCGAGTTTTATGGTTCCTGATTTTCTTTCCAAATAAAATGGTGTTTTCCTGTTTCTGTGTTCATTACTGTTCAAAGACCGTTTGGAGGTCGCGTACCGCTTGTGCACACATCTAGAAATTCATTACAAAATCAAATTCCGATTTGTATTTAGTCAATTATGCTCTCTAACGAACCGAAAATGTCGATTTGTCGTCGGTTAACTATGGAAGAGCGGAATGGATACCTCCTTTGTGGTGAGGCTTACATATTTTGATCATTCGGACGAATATCCATCCCTGCTGTGTTCTGTGAAAGATTTATTTAGCGGTGAGATCGGGAACTTCCCAAGTAAGGGGGCTAAACCTGAGAACAACTTTTCTAAACGCTCCCAAAATGCCTTACTTGACATTTGCCATTTATTGGTTAGATTGAGCTTTCTCCGCTGGGATCTGTTAAAAGTGGGGGAAGGAAGATTCCTTGAAGGGGTAGTAAAGTATTAAGGCGACAAAACCTCGTTACCCTTGCTTCAGTACAAGTAGTATTTGTTGTTTAATCACAAAGATTACTTGATGAATGCCATATTTACTAATGAATATCATATACTACTCCGCAATTGGCAGTGAAAATGTGTGTGCATAATCGATACCATTGATTGGCAGGCTCATTTCCTGCTGAATTCTACCAGAGGGAATTCATGAAGGAAACAAAGTTTGCATTAGAGAAAACATTTGAAATAAATACATTTTGATGGGTTCACTAATTCGAATATCTGAATATTGAATAATTTTGATAACTTTTTTATGAAACAGAAAGGTAGTTTATATATCTGCATCTGAGATTAGTGAACAAACTAGGAAAAGATTTCAAGTGGATTACCTCGATGCGGCGGATAGATCTACAGTGGCTGCAAATTTTAGGCCATGGATCTTGCCTGGAAATATACAATCTGACCACTGCAGGCAGTAAAACTTCTATCAGGCTCTTACCTGGCGAAGATATTCATAGGATTCAAAACTGCGAAGGTTAGCTCTCTGAAACACTATCCTGCTTCAGAAAAGACGGGTAAAGTTGTATCAAATAAGGTAACTTGTCCCTTAATGATTTAAGAGTTTTGACATAGTTCGTGAGACTGGCAGGTGCGCCACAAGTGAAACCTCCTGCCATTAATTGCGAGTTCCTGAAAATAGGTAATTCTACAGTTGTGCTCATGAAAACAGTTGTGCATGTGCCCTACTACTAACTTGGCTCAGAAAAAGTGTGAAGAAGGAATCGTTGTGACGATGTTTGCTAGTTCCTATGTTAAAACGATGGAACTAGAAAGCATTCCACCTGAAGAACAAAGAAAGGGTTGGATAATGTCAGACTCTCGATACAAGTTGAAAAATATGGTTACCTATTTTTGGACACCAACGAAAAGTAATTTTTCGGAGATGCATTCAAACTAGACACTTACTAAGCCAGCAACGAGAAGAAAGAACATTTGAAGCAGTCGATATTAACTTCTGGATGGTTGCACTCATAGTACTGACCACGCCGGCGATGGCTTTCAATCGATATCCCGCAGGTGGATGGCTAAACACTGCACGTTGTATTTATCGATTAGTACGAATACTGAACCTGACACGTGTACGACGCATCGAAAAAGAATCTTGGGTGAGGGCACACACCTGGTGGAGGAGTAGCTGTTACGACCACTTTTTCTACTTGGGACTCATGCTGTACTCCTCCAGGGACTGGGTTTCCGTTGTGAATTCCCGCTTCTGTCTCGGAATGAAGAAAACATAAAGGCAGCGTAAAAGCGTTGAACCTTGAATTCTCAATCTATCCATCTTGCACGCAGTTTCAACGTGTCCAGTCAATGCAGCAACAGTCTTCGACGTGCGAGATCAAGGGACAGCCGAGGCCGGCGCGGCGTAGTATGAACGCAACCAATGGAGTTGAAGACACTGACAGTCGTAGACTCCCTCCTGTTATTTTACGTAGTCTTATCCCATAAATCAAAGACTGCAGAACTGGAACGAATAATAGTATTTGGTAACTCAGGAGGAGTCCTCGTTCTCGGTGAGCGATCGATGACATATGTTTCGGACGCACAGCTCTTCAATGAAGACCGAAAAGCTGATGTTCCGGCATCGATTTATTTCGACGATCATCCTCTTGATGTGACGGTTTTTGATAATACTCAGCAGGTAGCTGTTGGCTCATCCATATTAATTTCCTGAGAACGTGATGATTTTTTACAGGTGGCCCTGTTGTTCGGGACCTACTCTGTGGCACTGTACGATTACGAAGTATCACCATTGAAACTCACCATGAAACAGCATGTCCGATCAGAACGATTTGCATTGATGTATGCCCCACACCTTAATTTTTGGCTATACACAATTCTTCCTCGATTTGGTGGTACCAGATGCGTTGCCTTCAGATGAAAATACCAGAAAATCTTTCCTCAAATTACAGTCTGAGCTCTATCCTTGTTAGCTCTTCTTGGGATGATCTTGTCGTTATTGCCGGTACCATGGATGGGGAAATCTTGGTGACAGTTCCATCTACAGGTCCAGTTATCCGAGCCAAGTTCGAGGGCCATCGAGTAAGTTTATCACTATAGGACCTTATAACGATGATCTCCCACCGTACACCTCAGGGAATGATTTTTGGGCTTGATCTGTGCAAAGATAGACTGTACTCCATCGCGGATGATCGCTGCCTCTGCGTTTGGGATGCAAAGATCCTGGACTCCGTGCCAACGGATTCAGCTTGTGTCAAGCAAGTTTTTCTAGAGACCCTCAAGTCTTTTGGTATCCACAAAAGATATGAATTTCTAGGGTAATAAAAAAGTTGGATGCCCAGTTTGGTCACGCAGCTCGTCCTTATTCGATATGTCATGATAGTGATGGTAATATCTACACCGCCGGTGATGACGAGGTTTGCTGGTTGTTTTATAAGTGTGTAAGGCTCAGTCAAATCATAGTGTAACATTATGAGAAGCCAAAAGGACAGGTTTTGAGGGAAAAAGAAGCAAGAAAGAAGTGAAAAATGAATTCGGAAAGGATCTAAAAGAGACTACCGGAGAACTAAGAAAAATTGTAGTCATCAACACTCAGGAAATTTCAAAATCTGTAAAGAGAATTTATAAGTTGTACGCATATAGGAGATTAGTTCGTGCTTGAGAAGTCAAAAATAGGAGCAGGATACGCAGCATGAAGGCAAAAAGAAAAAGAACGGTGAGTATACCTAAAAACTGGCACGCCAGACTGCGCGGAGGAGTCGCTCGCGTGATTGTGAGCTCATGAATGGACGCGCAACTCGCCGCGCGGCGTCTAGGGCGTCACGTCCACCGCGGTTCAGAGCTTCTTGGCCATTCGCGTCGGAGTGGGATATTTCTTTGTGCTCTGCGTCTCTGACGCCAATGGCTAAGGTCAGAGAAGGATAAGGCGTCGGCTTTGCGGGCCTGTAGTAGTGCTCAGAAACGGTTCTGAACCAGGGGTTGGAGTTTTCTTCTCAAGCTCAAGAAAGGAAGGATCACCGAGGTAAATGAAATGCTGACTTTATGCAAAAGGTTAGATACAAAAAAAAGAGTTGATCACAAGCATAATATCTCATTGAGTGAGAGCAGACGAGGTGGGCAGGAACGAGCTACCTCTCCGACTTGATTTTCATCTTACTCAAATATAGTAGGTAAGCGTGTGTATTGATTAGTTATTAAGCCGCCATCCTGATCAATATCCCATGCAAAATGAGTATTACTAATAGAAAATTGGTCATACAAATAGGTTGATGCTTTCGACATTCGAAAAAAAAATGTAGAGACATTCATGATACAGATCCGCAATACTTTAGATCGTTTGTAAATGGATCGTTGAAGATGACTGCCTCAAAATGTTATACCAAAAAGAAGTTCAAGCTGGTTCAATACGAGCAATCCGTGTGGTAGACGAAAAACTGGTAATCGTTCACCTTATAAATGCCAAGGCAATCAAAAAATTGTTGCATTCATGGATGTGGCGCACACGGTTGCAGCGCGACTGGTTTGACTATTTCTGGCTCATTCCGTAGAGCGCCGCTGCTGCCGCAGCGCGCTGCAGCAGGGTGCGGTGAGCCGCGTCGTTTCCCTTCATACCAGCCGCTTCGCAAACGCACACGCCATATTCACGTTTTGCCAACATCACTTACCGTTTCAATTCCGAGCTACTTACAGTGCATCGCCTCGGGAAGTGGTGCACTTGCCACTGTGCCCGTAAATGAGCTAGCTGAAGACTTTGAAGTACGCTGCACATCCATTCCAGACCTTCGTGCATTTGCCAGAATGCGTGATAGAATTCAATGCTTACAGGAAAACAGCTGGTTAGCGTAGCTTTTGGATTCCGGTATCAAATGCTCAGATGTGCTGAAACATTAAAAAAATTCCAGCGATGAGTTTCAAAGGGGAATCAGATCACTTGCGAGAAGTCCGCTGTACGTCACTAGTCCTATTATTCTCGCTTACATTGGCGACATGTTCTGTCATTTCTTCATTGATGAACGTAGGTAAAACGGTGCTAAGTGGGTTGGGGGGGACCACGCGTCGCGGCAGGCGGCGCGGCACCCTGCCAAAACGGTGTTTAGGGACGTTTCATGGTTTTTTATGTTGTAACTGTGTGTTTTTCACCTAATTTTAGGAAGGGGGGGGGGTGGGCTCCGGGGTGGGTGAGCCAATTGGACGTCCAACTTTTATCTCATCTCAGCTTTTTACACGAGACAACCATCTCACCCACCCCCGGAGCCCCTCCCCTTATTAAAAAATAGGTTTTATCGGCTCAGAAGAAGTATATCCATAATATGCAAGCATATTGTTTGTTCTGAATCACGAAACACATCATTACAACCCTACCATTCCTTCCCAGACTCAGGCCCACTACCACATCGCTGGAGAGCGCAGGGTGCCGCGCCGCAGCCGCGCCGCGTGGTCCCCCCCAACCCACTTAGCACCGGTAAAACGATTTAATTTCATACAGAAAGACGAGCTTAAATGTTTTTGCGAGAGCTCGAGAGCAAATATTCAAGAAAAAATAGGGAGAAGATGAAGTTAGAGTATGCCACGCCATTGTGCTCTGCGTCTCTAACGCTAGTCGCTAGAGAAAGAGGAAGATGGGGCGTCAGCTCTGTGGGTTTGTAGAGATGCTCAGACCCGATTCCTAACCGGAGAGATAAAGTTAAAGCTTAAGAGGGTTGAGAGCCACTGCCATGATCAAAATAATGACTTCATATGAAAAATAGGTGTAGAAGAGAAATTGAGCACTAGGATACTATCTCACTGAGAAGGCTCAGACAAGAACGCGAAAACGAGAGACCCGTTTAACTGCATAGTTCACCAAAAAACACGGAGAACTCTCGAGGAGTGTACAGAAAAAAGTAGTTTCATGACTTTTGCTAACTTGAGTGCACATTCGTGGCTGGACCCTTGATTTACATCCCTTCAAATGAGTCGCACAGGTGCTTCCTGTGCAGAGGCTCGTGTAGGTATCAGGAAGCGCCTTCGTGGAGGCGTGAAGAGGTGCGGGTGTGGTGCAGTAGGAACGAAATTGTCGCGTCGCGGCTAGAGTGACGTCGCAAGAAGGAATGTAGCAGAGTGCAGCGGCAAGTAAGGAATACAGGAACAGAAGAAGTAATAGTAGAATCATGCCGATAGTAATAATCGTATAGCGATTGAGCTGTATGAAGAATGCTAGAACTGTTATAATGAGGCAAATGGTCCGCGCAGCCGCGTCCGGCGGACCGATTACACAAAACTGTTCCTACTGCCCGTCTCCCAAGAGGTACTCTCGTATACCGCTTGCTGGCGCGCTTTCCAAAAGTATAAACGTTGCGAGCAGTTCATGCACGCGCTTACAGCACTAAACGTACTCCCGAGCTCCCAGTAGATTACACAGTAATTTTATTAGTGACATCAGGTAGAACTGAGAATGTAATTCTCTCTGACATAGTGCTCTGCTGATGTTGAGTTGATAATGTTATCACAAACTATTCTCAGCAATGATTTCAGGTTGCGTATGGCTCAAGTGTGAATTCGGCTCCCACATACTCTCCGTAACGATATGCGAAAAGTTCGCCCTCGTATACCAAACTGATCGTACCGGGGTAAATTCCCTCCCAGAAGTATTTGATTAACAGCTCCCATCATCTACAAAAAGAAACCCGTTTTTAGGTATTGTTGGACGTTGCTAATCAAGAAACGATAGCTGTACTCGACTTTTCTGGAATACTATCGAGTTATGGAATGAAATCGCATATTAAAATAACGTCGATGGCCCTAATAATGGTGGAGCAGTCAATGTTCATCATGGTGGGGACGGTGTCCGGCCACGTCTTTTTCGCGAAATTCGCAGCCAATTCTACCGATGTGTCGATGGCCAGCACACGAAAGGTGAACTTCATTGTACAGTATTACTTTCTAAAAAAACGCGATCTTTTCGTTAGGCCGCATGCTGCACAAATTTGCCCTACAATTGCATGGTATTGACTTTCTTTTATTTGGCGCGAAAATGCGTGGCAAGGCGCTTAGCCCAAATTTACCGGCGAGACACTTGGCCCAAGTTTGCAAACGCTGAAAACTTGCTTGTAAATTTTCTAACCTACCCTCTTTCTTCCGCTTCGCTTACTCAGAGTGTTACCGAGTAATCTTCTTACTGTACTTTGCCCTTAATCAGCTCGTATTTCCAGCTTAACGCATGTTTTGAAGCTAAGGCGATCAATCAAGTGAGAAACTACAACGAGAATATTTTCCTTCTAGGAAGCAATGGAGTTTTGGTGCTGTGCAAATATGGTGAGTTGGTGGACAGCTGTAGAGGTCCAATTGTTCTCTACTGTAATACCTCTACGAGTTTTTATTGAATTCAGATGCAAATTCAAGCGTGGAAGTAATTTCTGCTGGGCCTGCATGCCCGTGGTTACGAGGTTTTACACCATGCTCATTCTCACCAGACAATAAGTTTATTTTTGGCTTCCATGCGGTTGGTTTATTAATCTTGGAGGTTTGCCTATTTGTACCGTGATTCTTGTTATGAATCGAGTTTTCTAACTTCGAAAGTTGAAAACCATTGAAGAAGTTAGATACCAAGTACCAGTACGGTGGACAGAATTTTCGCGAGAGTCAGTTGTGATTTTTGTTCAGAGGAACTTCTATGTCGTTGATGTCCGGAATGGTGACACCTTGTGTACGGTACCATGTGGTGGTATCCACCGGCAATGGTATTTCACCTTCTGTGATAATTATGATGTACTGAGAGAAGGAGAAGTCAGACTGCATCGTGCTACATTTGATTTTCTTCGAAAAGGAGTGAGTTTTTATTTCAGGAAAACTCACTACTTGTTTCAATTTCCGAGTAGTATTTTCGTATGCTTTCCATGCTGCAACATCTTTTCCATGTCATTGCGTTTAAACTCGAGTGCGCGATGGTTGCGCGACTTTACGGGCTAATCGATATGCGCCGTTTTAAAATCGACTCTATCGCGGCTAATCGCCAGCATAGACCATAGATTGATATCATTGCAGTCGATTGTCTCCATTGATTTGTATCTGAAGCGACTTCCTTTCCTCGAGCATTGTGTCCATCGAACACAAGTGGTTGGTGTCTGTCTACTGGACGAAACTGATGAAACCATCCGTGCAATTACTATCGGAGCTGATTATTTTATTCGGTTCAGTCAGATGCAATGGAAAACTGGCGGTTAGATCGTTGATGCTTTTCTTCGCCTACGGTAAAGCCAAACAGGATACCTACCGATTCCAGCGTGGTCTATTCTTCTGTCTCTATACAATCCATCAGCTCCCACTTGTGTTCGTTCGTCGTCATTGCCGTTTGGTGGATGTGTGATTATTGCTGGTGGGGAGAAGGGAACAGTCACGGCATGGATGGTTGGAACCAAAGGTATAACAGCTCCGTTTCTGTTGAGTTATTGCTCAACCATCGGTTTTCGATCATTTCTTGACTTGGTAGATTTTTGGGCCCAACATTTCAGCGCTCGAGGATGGGAACTCGTATACTGTCCGTTCTGCTCTATATCAGCGTAGCGGGAGTTCTGCTCGAGTTGTGGACCTTGACGTTACTCAGGTATGTCTTTTTTGGGAGTATTGTAGTCCAACAGTCCAATATTGGTAGGATTGTGGGCCTAGCTGAGCGACCTTCAGATGTGGGTTTGATTTCGTATCGTTCTTAACGTAAAATTTTTTAGGTATCAAATAACCAGCATTTATCCGCTGTATCCTATGCCGACGGACAGATCGAGTAAGTATAAATTTGTTGTTCTTGTTCTTGTTGAATTTGACCACAGGTCGCCTCAGGTCTAGAGTGGTCATGTAGTTGTTCGCTGGCTAGTTTCCAATGCTTCCGAATGTTTCCAAGGCTGATCAGCTACATAAAGTGTATGTCACCGGAGATGTTTCAGACGGTTAAATCTATATGTCGATGAAGATCGTGGTGTGCGTCTTGAAAAAGAAATCAGGTATCCGGTACTTGCAAGTCCAAATTTGTCCATCTTCAGTAAGGTACAGGCGCGCTACTTTTGAAATTTTTAAGCTTCTAGATGATTACATTGTCCTTATAGGTTGCCACGTGGACAGATGTTGACGGTACTGTCTATCTTTGTGCGGCATCTACTTCGGGGAATCTGTTCCTTTGGAAGTCGGCTGAGAAGCCTGAACCAATCTGTACGGTCAGTGGCCTTCTCCCATTTTTATCCAAAAGGGTCGGTGTAATTCTGTACCGCAGACACTTCCATTCTGAAATTATCTAGATATTCGTGGAGCGTTGCGGTCTTTCCGCACTTGCTTTTTTGTGTGAAGGCACCCAAAGATGGCTAGCAGTTGGATCCGAGTCGGGAACAGTGACCGTATTCGCTATCCATGGTGCCACTTTGGAAAAGCTGACTACCTTGACTTATCATAGTGCCACTATAACTGGTAAGTAACTGTGACCCTGACATTTTCAAGGCAACGAGGTTGCTAGCGAGTACTATTTAGAATATATCTGATCTTCTTAATCAAAAGGTATCAACAATATTTGCAACTGGTCAGTTGTATCGTTCAGGGGTTGCCATTCAGTTGAACGGCAAAGAACTTCAAGTGCTGTCAGTCGCTCTTGACTGCCGATTTGCAGCTTATTCCATTGATCTCAACACGAAGCAGGTGAGTCCCACCTTACTTACTGCGATTCGCTTACTTTTGTTTGAATTTTGTGTTCAGGCAAGTTTTCTCCATGCTGTTCCTCTTGATGTGCGTGATCCTTCATCACTTCTTGTAACGAAGTAAGTTGCATTGTCATTACTGCAGAACGTGACTCAATAAGTAATCGATCCATTTCGTTCATTGCGATGTTGCTGACGTACTTTTTAATATGTACGGTATCGTTTTTTGAAAAGTAAGTCAAAAAGCACATACAAACGTATGGCATGTACGATTGTAACGGTCTAGTCGGTCTAATTGCCAGGTTTCTCGGCAGTTGTTTTTGGAAGCCATCTGGCTGTCATGTGGTTAGTGCTCTTCTTTCCTGATACAAGTCCCTATTGCCACCTCAGCTGACCCCAGAGGGACTTAGGTCCTACTCCCGTTGAATTTGGTCATAGAAATGCACCGTAACACGACCACTCAATCAGTGCGCTAGTGAGGCGGGACAAATAGGGGTGCTACCGGAGCGAAATTCATATTCGAGTCAATCAATTTCCATCTCCTGCATTGTATTGCAGGTCTGGTGCTATTGTTGTTGGAAATGGACTGGAAACCGTATCCAATGTTACGTAGTTTCCGCATCCAAGAATTAGGTTTCAGCTGTTAACCGTTGTTTAATTCAGAGCTTGTTTACGTATTGTTACTGTTGTTGATTTTTTTTTGTTGGGAGAAGCTTTTATGTCAGAAGCTTATCTCTGTCTTCTCCTTCTCCGAGATCTTTGCTTCACTCCAACAGCCTTTCTGGGTGTTACTAAACATTACTGCTGTTTTTACGGGTTTTGAATGAAGTTTCTTACGTGTTTATGGTAAGATATCGAAACTCTTGCAGTGGAATTTAGACTGATTTTTAAAAAAGCAATAGCTTTTTGAAGGTATGGAACCAGGTGAAATTCTTCAGGTAAAGTGTTCCCAGAATTCCGAGTTAGTTGAGCTCTTTGACCTACGAAGAGGTGGATGACGCTCTGTAGTGGACATGGTCTCACAGAAGTACCAGCAACCCAAGCCCTGTCCCGCTTCTAGCCACTGATCGGGAGGAGAAACCTGGCCAAAATTCAGTTTATATCCGCTTTGCAACTCACTCTGGCCCTTTTCTTGCGTGTACCGAGTAGTGACGAGTCAACTCGTCTATGTAACCAGGTTCAATTATAGCTTCCCTTGCAATTGGCAAACTTTGGTATCAGTCGAAAACGATAAGAAGTGCAGGGCAGAACTAGAGTAGGAGTTGAAAATCAAGCGGTGTATCTTTCGAAAGTTGCATTCGATTCCTGTCTAGGTATTATTTGATGAAAAGCGGAGGCTGACTTTTCTCGATGTGACGAGCGTGTTCTGCAACACTTGGGACCTCTGGTCGTGTGAAGTCTTTTCCCAAATAAATGGAGTGTCTTGGACACCTAAAACATGTGTATTGATATTAGCCTCAAACACATTGGCAAACACGTGTGGAAGTTCATGGATACCTCAGTTGAATTGTTGGTGGAGTGGCCTGTAAAGCAGAATCTGAGGGGCAAACAATCCGAAGCTTCCAAGAAGGCTCTACTTTGCCAGAAATTCCCGCCTCGTCACCTTCACACTGAAAATTCCCAAATAATTTGTCAAACGTTTAGAGTTGCGATCACGAGCTTTTCGGTAATTGACGGTTGCATTCTCTTCTACCCACGATAGGGGTCTGCAACTAAGGTGTGGTGCAGTTGAATCAAAATGGTCGCTTGGCAGCGAGAGCGACATCGCGCACGAAGGAAGGTAGCAGAATGAAGTGGAAGCAGCTCAGCGAGTAAGGAGTACACGAGCGAAAGAAGTAACACTGGAATCATCCCAAAAATAATAATCGCATATCGATCGCACTGTGTGAAGAGCGCCAAAGCTGCAATAATGAGGCAAATAGTCCATGACTGCCGCGGGCGGCGAATCGATTACATATAAGCGATTCGAGTGTGTTTAGGTTTCTACCCATCACTCGTGTTGTACGACGTCCGTAGCACATCCGCTACATATACGATACATCGAAAAAGGGCCTTAAACAAGGGCTTTGGGCGATGGATAGGAACTGCAGGGGTGCGCTTCGTTGCACGCGTCCGTCGAAACTAGGTCACGCCGCAGCAGTCGCATGCGGCGAGTCAGCCCGCGATATTTGACAGACGTCGCAGTTGTGAGTGGGGCATACGATTTGCGCTTGGTCCACGGCAGTCAGCCAAAGAGAAGGTAACACGGACAAATGCAAATCATTCGCTCCACTGGTGGTACTGTAATGTCATGTCAAGACCTCAGTTGGGGTGCGCCGTGCACGGAATGGGCGGGGCGACCTACCTTCAACAGACACGCGCAACGGACGTTCTCCGAACTGCAGGACCAGTGTCACCGCGTGCGGAGTGACTCAGCGTTTCTCTGCGTCCTCTTCAACAGAATTATCACACCCGAGAGGGTAGAGCACAGGCGGAAGAGCTGGCCATCCCTCATTGCTAACTACCATACTGATGCTCTTGTATAACGGTCATCCTACACTACAACTTGTTCGCTCTAGAGTGGTCCGTTGTTGCTGCAGATCTTCAAACAACGTTGTGATCGCAGGTTTACTCAGACGAAGGAGAAGGAGCAAATAGCAAAAAATTGCGGATTTTTGGAGTGCCACATAGACCATAGCAGAGTTCAGGCCTTCAGTCTCTCACAGTATTTGAATTGATCAGGAAAAACAACATTTTCTCAAGTTTCAGGACATTCATACATGAATTCCCATTCCTTTTCTCCATTTATGAACTCAAGGTATGAAGTCTTCATAGTTGGCGAAGAACCTTTTTCCAATCCATTTTCGACCGTACACCCGCTCACATGATCACTCTTGTCTGGAGAGTGCTTTGGAGCAGAGTACGGGCAACAAGTGGATACGTCCTCCTTCCGCTGGTGGACGCAGCACGCAGAGACTTCAGCACGTCTGATTCGCTTGGCCAGAGAAGGTTTGGTTGACAACAGCCCTGTGACCGGTGGGTTCAGGGCTGTTGTCAACAACATCCCTGTATCCTAGGCCGCAGTGATTGGCAGAGCTTTTCACTGATTTTTTTTAGAAAAACATGCGAAATAGGAAATCTGTGAGGCATGGTGTTTTCCTGTGGAAAGAAGTGGAGTAGGGAGTGGGGAAATCCTCCAGAAGTGGGCAGTCCGTTTCCGAAAAGTTAGAAAGCAACCCCTTGTAGGTGCAGTTGGTACCCCAAATCGCTCTTTACAGCTCTTTACAAATCACGTGTTTTGTCAGCAGCCAACTTCTGAATACTAACAAAGCGGTGAATTCCCAATGTACAGTCATCGAAATTACTGGAGGCAGTTTTATTCTTACATAGTGCGTTACATCTGAACTGAACGGACGATTTTTGAAACAGCACTAATTTTCCGATTTCGATGTGAAACTTACGACCGATTTAGGTTCCTTGCGATTTTGGGATAATCCGGTGGCCTCGAGGTCAATCCGCCCTCCGAATTGCGGCGATCACCTCAGAAATGCCGTTGCCACTGCGACCACCCACTCCTCTTATACAGGTACGTGCTTTGTCATACTGTCATGGAGCTCCCTCTTTTTCGATGATATGGGATGAAAGCTGAACCCGATGAACATGCTGTAAAAGTAGTTTTTCAACTGTTTAGCTCAGCGGTATCTTCGGTCTCTTGTTGCTTAGTGTTTAGAGGTAGATGGAAGAAAATTTGCAGTCGCAATTCAAAGTAGAGCTCCTCCGAATTGTATATACGTCAGTATTAAGTGATACTCTGATACGTCCTACCCGGGTTTTCCACTCAAAGGTTTAGAGCTTTGAGAAAAATCCACAGAAAACTGTCTCCGTTGGGAGGCTTACACGAACCTCGAACCGCAACCACACTATATCAATCCAATTAGCCCCTTATACGGGCTGAATTACCAAATTTCTCGTGACATTTTGCAAGCCGGCAAACGAAATTTCTACTAAACGTCATACGAACCATTGGGACCCAAATGAGTAAGTCAGTTTTGCACAGATAAAAAAAAACAGAAAGCCAAAGTTGCCATTCCCAAAATCGGATTGTTTCAGGCGCTCACCTGTCAGAAGTACGAGTTTTCTATTACATAGCAATATTTGAGGTGTCGTCACCAACGCCTTCCGAAGTTCGTTTCAAATCGCCGCCTTATATTTTCCCGCCGCCGACATCGCCTTCTTCTCTAAACGAGTTTGATCCGGCATTGCTGAGAGAGTACATTCTACGTGATGCCATACTCAAGCAACAATTGCGAATCGATGAGTAAGTTTCACATCTGAATTTTTTTGGCATTTTCAAAACACACTTGACGAAAAGCAGTTTTGTCATCGTCAACGATGGACGTGGGGTGGAAGGTGTATCGCGGCCATGCTATCAGCCAATGACGCGCGGCATTTCTAGAACCCCGCACTCGTGAAGCGTATGACGCGCGCGCGATTTGATTCCGCACGCGGCGGCCCCAAAGGCTCCTAATGGGAGGTGTGTGTCGAATGGGGATGTTATCGTTGGAACTCTGAAAATCTGGTCGTATTTTTAGCCCACAAAACAACAAAACATCAAGTATGATGAAACGGAGGGTTATAATGACTTCGATATGAAAATGAAAAGGCATTCACTAAGTTTGGCATCGCTAGAACGTAGAAAAGAGGAGGGGCGGCTTCGCAAATGTGTGCGCGGTGTTGGTGCAACGTACTAGTAGGCATATGATACTTGTAGGCAACGAGGGATTTTCCGTCTGCGCTCTATCCTCTTAAAAGTAAGTTGGCTATGGGTCTGGTATCTTCTCCGAACACTGCGTCACGCTAGCCCCACCCGCCGCGTATCGCAGAACTGCGACGGAAGATTGGAGCACGCAATTCGTGAGTTTGGGAGTCTTTTAATCATTTGAATTTGCTAGCCGTTCCTTTCCATTCCAATGATATCTTGATCGTTGATAAAATAGGAGGAGTCATTCCAAACAATCAAATCTAATAAACATAAAAACGAAAAAGAAAGAGAAAAAACAATCAAAACTATCCGAAAAAGAAAGGCAGTCAACGGAAAATATTGCGTCCTATCATTGGAGGAGAGGCGAGCTGAGTACGGTAATTGCAGTTTGGAGCCGCGAGACAACTAAAAAAAGATTTGTCGCATGCCGCAAAGCGAACTGGGGAAAGTTCCGTCGCTCGTCACTCTGTAATGTCGCTAAAGTGGGTTGCCTCCTCCATGCCGTACGAGGGAACCTTTTTGGGAGTGATGGGTAGCGTCTTCATGGGAAACTACAAAGAGTGAAGATGAGTAGGCAACCTTAGGTATTAACATTGTGTAAAGCCCATGTCTAAGAGAGATCGTTGAACGACTGACGCTACCACGATAACACCAAACGTCCCGTTGGTCCAGTACGTCTATTAGACTTGCACTTATGACAATCAGCTATCACATGATATTCTAGATGATCATATTTTTAGACTTTCGATCATCTGTGGAGAACCGAAAAAGAACTCTGCCGGGAAAAAATCCGGGGTCACACTTAGTATAGGTGAGTTGGTTTTACGTTTGTAATCATGGTGCCAGATTAACTTAAACGCTATATGAAAGCTAATGCTTATTTATACTGTATGCTGTTTGTATTTACAACTCTACTCTTCATACTTTTACACTTATACTCTTCATACTTCTTTATACGTGCCCCTGCTTTGTTACATCGTTGAGGTGATATCATGAACCCTAGGTGCTTCAACTTACTTAGGGGAGGGAAATTGTGGGTTTTAAGGTTCCATTCGATTAACTAGTACTCAACAATTCATTTGGTTACTTCGGTACAAAAGGGTAAGCACAGGAAGGTTCCAGCATAGAAATGAAAATAGTTTATTTCAGATCTCCCATCACCAATCACAAGAACCATTCTCGGGATACCGTCACCGCCTCCAACAGAAACTGAGCCAATCGGATTCCAGTTTTTTGTAGTAGCAATAGCGTCAGTATTAGTTTTCATATTTATGACGTACATCTATGTCAAAGGATTCGTTTCTTCGCATTGAAACTTGATAAGATCTCTGATTCTGACAACTCACTTGTATAAAATGCAAAATCGCATCCGTAGTGCAGAAGGACTTCATCCCTCAGAGAGATAGCTGGACGTTAGTCAAGAGAAATGGCACCGTTGCAAAACTTAAAAATCGGTTTTTATGGTGAAAATGCAGTTGGTGGTGGTGGGAAAAGCAGGGGGGGGGGGTAGAGGGTGGCTATCCCTTATTTCTAGCACTAGGCGCTAGAGCGCAGAAAACGAGGGATAGCCGGCTTGCGGGCCTGTAAACAGTGCTTACCTGTAGAAACTTAGCCATAGGCGAAAGTCCTACCTAAGTTCAGGAGGAGAGGAACACAGGGGTGGGTGATTCCCTGCCGCAAAAAGATGAGATGAGTGAGGAACATTCAGCCAATTCGTGAGTCAATTTTATTCAAAAACGGAAGTACTAGCAAGCGGCATGAAATTTTTGGTGGGAGTCCCTTCCTGAGACTTAGATACAGAACCACGTTGACCTTCCAAGCACAATTACGGGTCCGCAAATCTTCTACCCCTTGTTCTCTGAGCTCTAGCGATTATGGCTGGGGGCAAAGGGCGAAGATTGTCCCCTTTCCTCCCTCTCGCTCCCTATTTTACATTTTTACCGGGAATGAACTTCATAGAGAATTGAATGCTAAAGAAAAAGTAGACGTAGGCTAGCACTTAGAAACCAGTTCTTCAGTACTCTTGAAAAGCACAATACAAAGTGCTCCACTGAAATCAGCTCGAAACAGTTTATTCAGTATTCTTCAAGAACACACTGCAAAAACCTTATGGAAAGCAAGGGAAAGCTAATTGAAAATAAAACAACGAGTAAGTAACACAAGACAGTGCCTTATACTGCTCTACTGTACATGTTGTTATGGTAGAACCGCTTCATTCGGTTAACCTTTCTGACAGGATTATAACTACCATAACCAACCTGTACGACAGAGCGTTACCGGCGAAATCGATGAGCAACGGGACGACAAGTGATAGGTGATACGACAGAGCAAGTCATTGAGGCATATCCACGTTTCAATAAGGTCGAGCAAAGAAGTTATTTTACAAGGCTGTCACAGCGTCTAGCTCGTCTTTGTTTATTGTGAAGGATCTCTGGCTTCAGTATCCTATTAAGAAGATCTACCCCTTCTTTTCGCTACTAATCTCGTCGAACTTCTCGGTGGATCGTAGTTTTCATCGTGATCGAAATTTCCTCACTTTCACTGTTGTATCAAGCGAGCTCGTCTTCAAAAATCGTCAGTGGCGGCTGAAAGATGAGAAAAGAATTAAAGACGATATCTAGCTTGGTATAATTTTATAAAGTTTACTGCATTCCTTCAAGAAATTGGACCTTTTCCTGACGTTTTGGCGGTTCTCAATAATTCCCGCCAACACCTCTAAATAAACTCTTTTTTAATCGGTTATTGCTAATTTTACAATTCATTTACACTTTATGATGATTGAAAGAATGAAAATCCAGAAAATGGAACAAAAAATCCATTGGAACTTACCAGAGCACCATTCGTTCCAGCCTCCAAAGAATAGAACCACCGAAACCGTGCGCACAAACCAAGACGGTTATCCGGTGCGCTGTTGCAACTCCACCCCCGTGGAGCCAAGAACCTCGGCTCAGCGGCAGTGTCCACACTCCATATACTGGACTCTGCCGGTGAGCCTAGGCCCCGCCCACAAGAAAGAAGCTCAAGCACCTTCGTCTGAAGCTTCTCAAGCCTAGAAATGCTCTGAATTTTGCCGTGATAGCGTCATGGAAAACAGCTAACACAACGGAACACTTTTATACAGTCCCTCGCGGATGCCCACTGCATTGCAGGGACCTCAGGAGTCTTGAAAAATATTTGCCCAATGCCGGAAAACTTGAAATTGACATCATATGCACTGTGCTTCTTGGTATATGTAGGAGACTGAAATGAACAGTTGTGTGGAGGTACGGCCAAACGGTTAGTGTGGCAGATTTCCAAGCGCGACATGATGGGTTCGGCACTCAGGCAGGTTTAGTCCATATTATGGCGTACAATTTGCTACTTGTAACCAGTGTATTTTGAGGCGCTTAAGTGAGTGGTTCCAACCAGATGAAAAAAGGGGAAATCTGCGAGATCAAGTTTTTCGGAAATTTTCATGCGGGGGAGCGTTCTCAAAATGTCAAAAAATAAAATTGATCATATCTCGGTTTCCAGGCAAGAACGAGACCTGAGACTGGTCGCAATCGATTTTGCGTCCCAAAATACATCTGGTAAGCATGTTTAACGGGAAATCTGCGAGATCAAGTTTTTCGGAAATTTTCATGCGGGGGAGCGTTTTCAAAATGTCAAAAAATAAAATTGATCATATCTCGGTTTCCAGGCAAGAACGAGACCTAAGACTGGTCGCAATCGATTTTGCGTCCCAAAATACATCTGGTAAGCATGTTTAACGGGAAATCTGCGAGATCAAGTTTTTCGGAAATTTTCATGCGGGGGAGCGTTTTCAAAATGTCAAAAAATAAAATTGATCATATCTCGGTTTCCAGGCAAGAACGAGACCTGAGACTGGTCGCAATCGATTTTGCGTCCCAAAATACATCTGGTAAGCATGTTTAACGGGAAATCTGCGAGATCAAGTTTTTCGGAAATTTTCATGCGGGGGAGCGTTTTCAAAATGTCAAAAAATAAAATTGATCATATCTCGGTTTCCAGGCAAGAACGAGACCTAAGACTGGTCGCAATCGATTTTGCGTCCCAAAATACATCTGGTAAGCATGTTTAACGGGAAATCTGCGAGATCAAGTTTTTCGGAAATTTTCATGCGGGGGAGCGTTTTCAAAATGTCAAAAAATAAAATTGATCATATCTCGGTTTCCAGGCAAGAACGAGACCTGAGACTGGTCGCAATCGATTTTGCGTCCCAAAATGCATCTGGTAAGCATGTTTAACGGGAAATCTGTGAGATCAAGTTTTTCGGAAATTTTCATGCGGGGGAGCGTTTTCAAAATGTCAAAAAATAAAATTGATCATATCTCGGTTTCCAGGCAAGAACGAGACCTGAGACTGGTCGCAATCGATTTTGCGTCCCAAAATACATCTGGTAAGCATGTTTAACGGGAAATCTGAGAGATCAAGTTTTTCGGAAATTTTCATGCGGGGGAGCGTTTTCAAAATGTCAAAAAAAAAATTGATCATATCTCGGTTTCCAGGCAAGAACGAGACCTGAGACTGGTCGCAATCGATTTTGCGTCCCAAAATACATCTGGTAAGCATGTTTAACGGGAAATCTGCGAGATCAAGTTTTTCGGAAATTTTCATGCGGGGGAGCGTTTTCAAAATGTCAAAAAATAAAATTGATCATATCTCGGTTTCCAGGCAAGAACGAGACCTGAGACTGGTCGCAATCGATTTTGCGTCCCAAAATGCATCTGGTAAGCATGTTTAACGGGAAATCTGTGAGATCAAGTTTTTCGGAAATTTTCATGCGGGGGAGCGTTTTCAAAATGTCAAAAAATAAAATTGATCATATCTCGGTTTCCAGGCAAGAACGAGACCTGAGACTGGTCGCAATCGATTTTTCGTCCCAAATACATCTGGTAAGCATGTTTAACGGGAAATCTGAGAGATCAAGTTTTTCGGAAATTTTCATGCGGGGGAGCGTTTTCAAAATGTCAAAAAATAAAATTGATCATATCTCGGTTTCCAGGCAAGAACGAGACCTGAGACTGGTCGCAATCGATTTTGCGTCCCAAAATACATCTGGTAAGCATGTTTAACGGGAAATCTGCGAGATCAAGTTTTTCGGAAATTTTCATGCGGGGGAGCGTTTTCAAAATGTCAAAAAATAAAATTGATCATATCTCGGTTTCCAGGCAAGAACGAGACCTGAGACTGGTCGCAATCGATTTTGCGTCCCAAAATACATCTGGTAAGCATGTTTAACGGGAAATCTGAGAGATCAAGTTTTTCGGAAATTTTCATGCGGGGGAGCGTTTTCAAAATGTCAAAAAATAAAATTGATCATATCTCGGTTTCCAGGCAAGAACGAGACCTGAGACTGGTCGCAATCGATTTTGCGTCCCAAAATACATCTGGTAAGCATGTTTAACGGGAAATCTGCGAGATCAAGTTTTTCGGAAATTTTCATGCGGGGGAGCGTTTTCAAAATGTCAAAAAATAAAATTGATCATATCTCGGTTTCCAGGCAAGAACGAGACCTGAGACTGGTCGCAATCGATTTTGCGTCCTAAAATGCATCTGGTAAGCATGTTTAACGGGAAATCTGTGAGATCAAGTTTTTCGGAAAATTTTCATGCGGGGGAGCGTTTTCAAAATGTCAAAAAATAAAATTGATCATATCTCGGTTTCCAGGCAAGAACGAGACCTGAGACTGGTCGCAATCGATTTTGCGTCCCAAAATACATCTGGTAAGCATGTTTAACGGGAAATCTGAGAGATCAAGTTTTTCGGAAATTTTCATGCGGGGGAGCGTTCTCAAAATGTCAAAAAATAAAATTGATCATATCTCGGTTTCCAGGCAAGAACGAGACCTGAGACTGGTCGCAATCGATTTTGCGTCCCAAAATACATCTGGTAAGCATGTTTAACGGGAAATCTGAGAGATCAAGTTTTTCGGAAATTTTCATGCGGGGGAGCGTTTTCAAAATGTCAAAAAATAAAATTGATCATATCTCGGTTTCCAGGCAAGAACGAGACCTGAGACTGGTCGCAATCGATTTTGCGTCCCAAAATACATCTGGTAAGCATGTTTAACGGGAAATCTGCGAGATCAAGTTTTTCGGAAATTTTCATGCGGGGGAGCGTTTTCAAAATGTCAAAAAATAAAATTGATCATATCTCGGTTTCCAGGCAAGAACGAGACCTGAGACTGGTCGCAATCGATTTTGCGTCCCAAAATACATCTGGTAAGCATGTTTAACGGGAAATCTGAGAGATCAAGTTTTTCGGAAATTTTCATGCGGGGGAGCGTTTTCAAAATGTCAAAAAATAAAATTGATCATATCTCGGTTTCCAGGCAAGAACGAGACCTGAGACTGGTCGCAATCGATTTTGCGTCCCAAAATACATCTGGTAAGCATGTTTAACGGGAAATCTGCGAGATCAAGTTTTTCGGAAATTTTCATGCGGGGGAGCGTTTTCAAAATGTCAAAAAATAAAATTGATCATATCTCGGTTTCCAGGCAAGAACGAGACCTGAGACTGGTCGCAATCGATTTTGCGTCCCAAAATGCATCTGGTAAGCATGTTTAACGGGAAATCTGTGAGATCAAGTTTTTCGGAAATTTTCATGCGGGGGAGCGTTTTCAAAATGTCAAAAAATAAAATTGATCATATCTCGGTTTCCAGGCAAGAACGAGACCTGAGACTGGTCGCAATCGATTTTGCGTCCCAAAATGCATCTGGTAAGCATGTTTAACGGGAAATCTGTGAGATCAAGTTTTTCGGAAATTTTCATGCGGGGGAGCGTTTTCAAAATGTCAAAAAATAAAATTGATCATATCTCGGTTTCCAGGCAAGAACGAGACCTGAGACTGGTCGCAATCGATTTTGCGTCCCAAAATACATCTGGTAAGCATGTTTAACGGGAAAATCTGAGAGATCAAGTTTTTCGGAAATTTTCATGCGGGGGAGCGTTTTCAAAATGTCAAAAAAAAATTGATCATATCTCGGTTTCCAGGCAAGAACGAGACCTGAGACTGGTCGCAATCGATTTTGCGTCCCAAAATACATCTGGTAAGCATGTTTAACGGGAAATCTGCGAGATCAAGTTTTTCGGAAATTTTCATGCGGGGGAGCGTTTTCAAAATGTCAAAAAATAAAATTGATCATATCTCGGTTTCCAGGCAAGAACGAGACCTGAGACTGGTCGCAATCGATTTTGCGTCCCAAAATACATCTGGTAAGCATGTTTAACGGGAAATCTGAGAGATCAAGTTTTTCGGAAATTTTCATGCGGGGGAGCGTTTTCAAAATGTCAAAAAATAAAATTGATCATATCTCGGTTTCCAGGCAAGAACGAGACCTGAGACTGGTCGCAATCGATTTTGCGTCCCAAATACATCTGGTAAGCATGTTTAACGGGAAATCTGAGAGATCAAGTTTTTCGGAAATTTTCATGCGGGGGAGCGTTTTCAAAATGTCAAAAAATAAAATTGATCATATCTCGGTTTCCAGGCAAGAACGAGACCTGAGACTGGTCGCAATCGATTTTGCGTCCCAAAATACATCTGGTAAGCATGTTTAACGGGAAATCTGAGAGATCAAGTTTTTCGGAAATTTTCATGCGGGGGAGCGTTTTCAAAATGTCAAAAAATAAAATTGATCATATCTCGGTTTCCAGGCAAGAACGAGACCTGAGACTGGTCGCAATCGATTTTGCGTCCCAAAATACATCTGGTAAGCATGTTTAACGGGAAATCTGCGAGATCAAGTTTTTCGGAAATTTTCATGCGGGGGAGCGTTTTCAAAATGTCAAAAAATAAAATTGATCATATCTCGGTTTCCAGGCAAGAACGAGACCTGAGACTGGTCGCAATCGATTTTGCGTCCCAAAATACATCTGGTAAGCATGTTTAACGGGAAATCTGAGAGATCAAGTTTTTCGGAAATTTTCATGCGGGGGAGCGTTTTCAAAATGTCAAAAAATAAAATTGATCATATCTCGGTTTCCAGGCAAGAACGAGACCTGAGACTGGTCGCAATCGATTTTGCGTCCCAAAATGCATCTGGTAAGCATGTTTAACGGGAAATCTGTGAGATCAAGTTTTTCGGAAATTTTCATGCGGGGGAGCGTTTTCAAAATGTCAAAAAATAAAATTGATCATATCTCGGTTTCCAGGCAAGAACGAGACCTGAGACTGGTCGCAATCGATTTTGCGTCCCAAAATACATCTGGTAAGCATGTTTAACGGGAAATCTGAGAGATCAAGTTTTTCGGAAATTTTCATGCGGGGGAGCGTTTTCAAAATGTCAAAAAAAAATTGATCATATCTCGGTTTCCAGGCAAGAACGAGACCTGAGACTGGTCGCAATCGATTTTGCGTCCCAAAATACATCTGGTAAGCATGTTTAACGGGAAATCTGAGAGATCAAGTTTTTCGGAAATTTTCATGCGGGGGAGCGTTTTCAAAATGTCAAAAAATAAAATTGATCATATCTCGGTTTCCAGGCAAGAACGAGACCTGAGACTGGTCGCAATCGATTTTGCGTCCCAAAATACATCTGGTAAGCATGTTTAACGGGAAATCTGTGAGATCAAGTTTTTCGGAAATTTTCATGCGGGGGAGCGTTTTCAAAATGTCAAAAAATAAAATTGATCATATCTCGGTTTCCAGGCAAGAACGAGACCTGAGACTGGTCGCAATCGATTTTGCGTCCCAAAATACATCTGGTAAGCATGTTTAACGGGAAATCTGAGAGATCAAGTTTTTCGGAAATTTTCATGCGGGGGAGCGTTTTCAAAATGTCAAAAAATAAAATTGATCATATCTCGGTTTCCAGGCAAGAACGAGACCTGAGACTGGTCGCAATCGATTTTGCGTCCCAAAATACATCTGGTAAGCATGTTTAACGGGAAATCTGCGAGATCAAGTTTTTCGGAAATTTTCATGCGGGGGAGCGTTTTCAAAATGTCAAAAAATAAAATTGATCATATCTCGGTTTCCAGGCAAGAACGAGACCTGAGACTGGTCGCAATCGATTTTGCGTCCCAAAATGCATCTGGTAAGCATGTTTAACGGGAAATCTGTGAGATCAAGTTTTTCGGAAATTTTCATGCGGGGGAGCGTTTTCAAAATGTCAAAAAATAAAATTGATCATATCTCGGTTTCCAGGCAAGAACGAGACCTGAGACTGGTCGCAATCGATTTTGCGTCCCAAAATACATCTGGTAAGCATGTTTAACGGGAAATCTGAGAGATCAAGTTTTTCGGAAATTTTCATGCGGGGGAGCGTTTTCAAAATGTCAAAAAATAAAATTGATCATATCTCGGTTTCCAGGCAAGAACGAGACCTGAGACTGGTCGCAATCGATTTTGCGTCCCAAAATACATCTGGTAAGCATGTTTAACGGGAAATCTGAGAGATCAAGTTTTTCCGGAAATTTTCATGCGGGGGAGCGTTTTCAAAAATGTCAAAAAATAAAATTGATCATATCTCGGTTTCCAGGCACG